>VXBL01002390.1:1179787-1220323 GCA_013400195.1 Aramus guarauna | reverse complement strand
CCCCCCCCCCTGCACCCCCCCAATGCCACTGAGGTCCCCCCTTGGCTTTTCCCTGGAGCCAGATGCTCATCTGATATAACAGGGGCGCTCCAGGGACACTGGTACAGCTATGCTGCTTTACACCAGCTGAAAATCAGCACCTGAGCACTTTTTGCAAGGTTGTTTATAGTCTGGTAAACACCTGGAATGCTGACCATAGAGAGAGGATGTCAGCATAAATATGGAAAAAAAAACCAAGTTAATCAATATTGAAATAAAGGTTTGAACAGTGAGCATTAACTTACAAAAACCTGCAAAGGTGAATACATATACAGGGTTACTAGAACCATTTTTTTTTATAAATAGTAAAAAAAATGAGTCTTTGGTATTCATCATTATGCTTACATTTGTCCATGAACGTAGTGGTGGTACCTATAAGCAAACCCACTATGACATCATGCTTTGAAGTTATTTAAAATACTCTCTTTAATGGATGTGAAGTGGCCACCAAAACTCATCAGGTATACAAGAATTCTGCAGATCTTCAAAGGTTTCTGTTCTCATCTTCCAGACCTACAGTAGCGGCACTCAAACATTAGACAAAATCTGCAGTGCGATGAGTTTGGAAATTTAAGGATTCACTTTATATAGATGTGTGTGTGCATGAGATTGGCTGACTTCCACTTTTATGTCTTTTATGTAGGAAATTTCATGACATTTGGTCAGCACCTTCTCATTCATTTTTTCTGTGAGAAATGTAGTGGAAATAGCCCCTTTGACACATGAACTGTCTGAAGAGATGCTACACACATGGAACTAGTTAAAAAACTTACTGTGTGACCAGTAAATCACTGGTATCTTTGACAAAGGAGAAAAATACTTTCTCAAAAATCATTTGAGACAAGAAATTTGGGGGCAAGGGTGGGTTTCTGCCATGTTTCAAATTGAAGCAGTTGGCAATGAAGGGAAAATGACTGTACTGACCTCCCCTGGGAATAAAGCTAACTCATCTCGGAGGACAAGAGGGCTTTTCATATTGAAGTACATTTGCTGTATCTGATGAAAATGGTGGGAACAATAAAACAGGTTTCTCCCAAGAGCTTCCCTGTCTGCAAAAGCCAGAACGAGCTACACTCTACAAGAGTGAACTATATTGGGTTTATTGTGAGACAAATCTTGGGCTTCAAATCCAAAGACATATTGACTTGAAATCCCGTTGTCCCTCCCTGTAAACCTTATGCATTACTTCTCCTTTTATACATGGGAACGCTCAGTAAGTGGGAAGTTGTGCTTGAGATTAGCATGAATAGCAAGCAGATGGCAGATACCTTCCAGGGACAATTACAGTGTTGTGGAAAGACTTATATAATAAACACTGAAGGAGTGCAAATGGAAGGGAAATGCAGAATTAATGAAGTTGGGGTAATAATGCAGTTGGGAAGAAAAGTTTAAAACCAGGAGTTAAATCTGAAAGGGGCTCTGTGGGAATATTCATCGTTCGGGGACAGACTGAACCTCTCTCTAGTACCGTATGCCATCACCCTCCATGTGCTATACCTGTACCAACATTTATGCACTGTGCAGTGACCAGGGGGGCTGAAAATAGTTAATCATACATAATTTCTGCTGCCTTTTAAGCACCAGATAATCACGTGTATTTTCTTGCCAACACTGTAAAAAGATCTTCATGTGAATGAGTGACAAGTTCATAATACTTTATCTACCTCCTTGCTCCTACAGCTGCTTGCGTTACTGATTATACCTTATATTTTATTCAGGTGCTTTCATCCCACGGTGCAATGAAGAAGGTTATTACAAAGCCACGCAGTGCCATGGCAGCACAGGGCAGTGCTGGTGTGTCGATAAGTACGGGAATGAGATAGCCGGCTCGAGAAAGCAAGGGACGGTTAGTTGTGGTGAGTAACGATACGCTTCCCTCAGACAACAAAGGAATTAACACTGTTGTAAGCCCTGCCATTGCTGTACGATGGAGTACGATAGCAAAAGTGACAACAGGGAAGTGTGACTACCAGTGTGCAAAGTGCTCCCGTATTTTCCTGTTCAGACTACAAATGGGGCCCTTATATACGTATTGGTCCTTTGGGCTGGGGGGTGCAGCAGAAGGTCACAGGCCATAACCACTGAGAAGAAGATACTTTTGCAACCGGCCTGGAAAAATGTAGTAACTGGTATTAAAATTAAGGCTATGGGATTGCTATACATGGCGATTAAATATATTGTTCTGTATACTCTGCAATGTGCATTTACTGGGACTTCATGCATACCGTCCTTCCAGACAAAGGAAGGCCCAAATGTGTAAAATTTTATAAATTAACAACCAAGCCCAATAAAATTGCTGACAGGATGATATTATGTAGATATATGAAATCACCAGTTAGCTGTTATACCTCGGCAAGCACAATCTCAGCTGTCTTCCCCCAGAGTGCCCCAGCGACGGCTGTGGGTGCAGCTTGCTTCTTCGAGAAGGAACAGAAAAAGCAGAGACCTAGACGGTCTGAGAAGCCCAGAATCACATCACAGATGTTAGGCTCAATAGCTATGTTTGCAGAGCGTGGTTTATGCACTCAAATAAAATCAATTTGTGGAATATTTTTAGCCTGGTTTACAGAATTGTGATGGGATGAAAGTACTTACTGATTTCCCGGCCTGCCTCCATGTGAACTGAGTCTGTCCAGTTGAGTCTCTAGGAGGAGGGTGATGCATAGTCTTTTATGCAAGTAAATTTTTCAGATTAAATTGATATATATTTATCCCAATTCAGGATGAAAATTGAAATTTAGAGGTTGTTTCATGAATAGCTGAACCAATGAATTTAAAAAGTAACATTGCAAATGAGAGTGGCTTGAATGGCAAGGGTAGTGATGAACGAGGGATTTGGTGGCGTGTGAGGGAATGACCTTTCCTGCTCACCTGTTTCAGAAGAAGAGCAAGAAACCTCAGGGGATTTTGGCAGTGGTGGAGCAGTTGCATTGTTGGATGATTTGGAAGAGGAACCTGAAGCAGCAAAAAAAGACAAAGAAGGGAAACTGAAGATTCATGTAAGAGCAGCTAATGAAGATGACGAAGATGAAGATGATGATAAGGATGATGAAATTGGTTATATATGGTAGTGCCCATCATAATGAGGACTCACGTTTTGCACAATATTGCAAGTCATATCATATCTCTGCAATTGTATCTGAGAGTACCTGGCACAAATATTCCCTCTCAACTGAGTTTAATTTTGTATAGTCTATTTAATTTGGAAGACAACTTGTTTTTTTCCAGCAAGGACTGTTTGGAAAACAGCTTTCGTTCAGTTGGTTCGGGGGATTTTTGTTCTATCCACAGGGGCAATGAGTTTAGTTTCAAAAACATTTCATGTCTTAATCCTCAGTTGCACAGCTTATGAAATATATCCTGTGAAAGAAGAATCGCAGAAGGGGCTCAACAAACCAACACAAGGCTTAGAAGCCCTTCTCATGTTAGAGAATTTGTGTCATAAATTGTTACCTGGATCATATCAGAAACAGTTCTTTCTCCTTCATGAAGAAGGAGAAGTAGGTGCCTCATTTCCTCATCCATATTTGTTAAGTTCCAGTAAAGAGTAAGTCTCTTTGGCTAGCGACTTCTGGCTGCCCAGCACCAGGGGCTCAATCCAGTGAGAAACCCACTGGGGGGATTTTCTCTTCCTTACGTTCTCTGAGCATGAGTCCAACAGGCTTAGTGCAGCCCGCACTGAGGGCAGAGCTCCCACCAGAGCGTAGATCCGCTCACTGACACTGGTCACTCGCTTGAGGAACACGGCCTTCTTCTTGAGAGATGCTGAGAACCTGCAGCTGTCATGGACCAACCCCACAGGCAGGGAACAGCATCCCTCTGCCTTTTAAAGAGTTTAAGGAAAGAGTGTTTTGTGAATTTGTAGCGTCAGAACCACCTCCATAGCTGTTCCTCAGCTCCTGTCTGAACTCGTTTGCACTAAGAGTTGCACTAACATCGCACAGGCAGCCTCTGCTTCTGCTCGCACACTATGGGTCCGCCCGTTCCTCATTCACTCTTAGCAATCCCTCACTCCACAGCTATAAAGCTGTCAAAGACTCTAACCATCAAAAGTAATAAGCTGATGTTTCTTTAATTTAAATAGTTAATATTTATTCGGCCTGTTTAAAAAAGCGACTTTAGGCGGTCATATTTCATAAACCCTTTGCTCCGTGTGACAAGCTGCACACTCGTAATACACGCAGTTAAAAGACAATAGTATTAAAGTACAATCTGTGATTCCCTCAGCATCTCCCACCTATTCATAACTCTTCAATTATATCACAGCATATTGACATTAAATTATTTGCTGTGTCCTTTCCCATTACTCTTCTCTGATGCAGTAATGCACCTTGGTGACCGTTTATTATTTTTGTTGTTTTCAGAAATGGTAAGAGGTTCCTTAACCTCCCTCTTGCATTAGGATGCAGATACAAGTATTTTAGCAGTGCCTGTGATTTGCCTGTGAGTTATTTTGCAGAATGAAGAATGTGCATATTTCACAGAAAACTGATTAGATTGATTTTTTTTCCCCCCATTCCCCCCCCCTCCCCGAGTGAGTGTTGGATGTAGAGGTGGAGCCAGTATGGAGTCAAAACCGTGGCTGGTCACATAGTCACCGGAAAGCTGGGACGTACCATGCTGGTTGGCAGAAGTCACTTTTCCAGGGACACTGGTCCAAGGGCTGTGGTCCTCGCCCCTCTCCAAAGTCAAAGCCCACCGCAGAGCCTGGCAGAGCTCTGCAGCCCCTCTCCCCTTCCGTGCAGGACCTCTGCGTTACGGCATGATCAGAAGAGCGATACAGAAGAGGAACTCCTTTCAGACACCATGTGCTGCAGGGGCTCAGTTGTTTTCTCCGCTTTCATTTCCTATTTGTCTAGATCAATGACCTGAGAACAAAGAGCAAGGCTGCATAATTGTTATTAATGCAGAAGGATGTGTATAATCATGAGGATGTTTCACGCCCCCGCATCCTCCCAAAAATCTGCCATCACAGTCATTTGCAAAAGGCCTGCAATCCTCCCTGCCTCAAACCCCTTTGGGTTTCCTACAGCTTTTGAAAATTTATTTTAAACTCAGCGTCCATGAGCTGCACAGCACACACACACATTCACACACGGTTTTTCTAGTTGTCTTTCATAGAAAAATGATGCTGACTTGCAAGAGGAACAGATAAAGCCAACATTTCTGGTTCCCTAAATAGCATGATTTTATGAGAAGAGATTATGCACCATCAGTAGCTTGCTTCTCAAATGTTGTGGCTGGGTTCCTTCTGGTATTTTATTACTCAAACCCGGTCTCTCTGGGTCTAGCGCTGCTGTCCTGTGCAGCACCTGCCTAAGGCACAGAGTTGTCATTTCACTCTGACATAAAACTGAGGTCCAGACTCAGCAAAGTTGTGCTTATCCTCCTGACTGGACTCATTCTCCACACACAGCGAGGGTTTGTCCCTGCAGTCCTGTGTCTCTTTGCAATGGCTTGTCCTGTTGCCGGGCTTTACGTCAAAGGCCACGGAGTACAACCCCTCTCCTGCCCAGCACCTCACCAGGACACAGCCTGTCTAACCCAGCCCTTGCAGGCAGCTCCCGGGTCCCAGGTGGCAGCTCTGCTGTGTCATGTGCAAACATGCAAGAGGGTTAAATAAAAGCTGTTAAATAAGCCTTTAAAGATGAATGTGGCCATCCTTCAGGTTACGTGAGCACACGTGCCACCACCATCCACTTCTCAGCACCTTTGAGCCTTTCCTAGCTGTAATCTCTCACGTGCAACTACTCCAAATCAGAGCTGGCAGGTTTTATATCTTTCTCTCGCACTATAGAACAATTACTGTCTCTCAGAGGCACCACCTCAAGCGTGCCGCGGGTCCCAGGCAGACTGGTCTGTGCCCAGCACAGCCGGGGGAGAGGGCAGCTGCCACGGCTGGTTGGGCTGAGCTCTGGTAGCACACTGACCTTCACTCAGAAACACACACACACATATACACACACACATATCCCTTTTTAAGCCTGCTGGCCTGGATTTGGGAAGACACCCCCATCCAGGTGATCATTCAGTCACCTGCATCTTCTTCTGCATCAAGGCCAGCATTGGAAAAAAAATGCTGTTTTTATTGACTAGTCCCGCTGAGTCCGACTAGAAGCGAGTTGAAAGGGAGCAGCACCAAATCCCGAGGTGTCCCAGCCCAGTCGGGACCAGGGCAGCCAGGCCGTGGGGCTCGCAGGGCAGCTCAGGCTATGGATCACTTCCAGCTCAGGCTATGGATCGCTTCCAGCGCAGGCTATGGATCGCTTCCAGCGCAGGCTATGGATCGCTTCCAGCGCAGGCTATGCATTGCGTCAGGAGCAGGTTTCCAGCTCTCACACAGCTACTTAGCAAAGCCCTTTAGTGATCCACTGGCATCCTCCGGTGGTTGGCAGATCTGCAGCCTGTACAGACATATGTATATATGTGTGGCTGTATCTATACATTTATACACATATATATGTATGTGTGTACGTGTGTGTGTTGAATTTGGGAAGCTGCATTAAGAAACTGTTTTATTTCTTTAAAAGAAACCAGCCTTTCTCCCATAAACCAGTGCTCTGCCAGATCAAACCTCTTCCATTCTTCATGTTCATGCTTTGTAAAGGATTTCATTTGCTTCCAGCTTCATTTCATTTCATGGTTTTTTTTTTTCTTTTTCTTTTTCTTTTTTTTTTTTTTGTGCAAAGCAGGACTTCCCAGCTGCATCAAATCATTGACCTTCCAAACATTTTTTCATTGTGAACAATGGAATCAGAGTTGTCCCATTCTTTTAGAGACACAAACCAATTTTTAATCTCATTTTCTTTTCATATTAGAGACTATGAAATACTGTTAGGCATTGCTTTATGTTTCAAGGTGTCCTTTTAACTACTGTGGTTAAATCAAAATCTCCTTGAGTTCAGATTTCAGCACAGTTGGGGTTTTTGGGTCATTACTGGCCTTTGCTGTGAACACAAAGAATCCTTTTCCTTTTCTTTGCCTTTTTTTAAGCTATTCGGTACTATTATTTTAAGCCATTTGAAGTGTTTATTTAATATTTATTCTACAGTTTATATTGAAAATGTAAAGTTTATATTTAAAACAACACTGTTTGTTAGTGAATGCTTCTCTCTGCCTCTCCAGCCTGGTCTGTTAGTCTCAGTGTACATTTCTGGCATGGGAATATTTTGATATTAGGAGTTTTGTAGCATTTTTCCCCTCAAGCAGCAAATGACAGAGATCTAAGGTCACCACTTGATACAGACCACCAGATCGCTCAAGCTTAGCTTCCTACATTTGTTGGCTTTTATTGCGGTCCCTTCTGTATGCCATTCAAGTTCCTTTAATACATAGACTGCTTTGTACAGTTACTATACATCAAAAAGCCCTTTCTACAGTAGGTGGGTTTTGGTCTTTTTATACTTTTCTCAATGCTGTTGATGTCCGTTACTGTTAAATGCGTAGATCTGTAAGGAGAGATCCAAATATTACGTGTTTCAGTTTGATGTCCCTACTGTAGATGGATGTAGACTATCATAGTAAGTAGAATTGCATAGTAAATTCTGAATGCTTTTTCCATAAGGAGTCAAGTGGAATGTGAGCATTTTGCTACCTTTGGTTAACTGTAAATGCTTAACTGTAGTCTGAAATAGTTGCATTTTTGTCTGTCTCAATAAATTTTAATTTGTCTGCGACCCCTTATTGCCTGTCCTGAATTTTATCAACCTTTGGGGATCAAAAATACCGCAGTACTTTGAGTCAGCATTTAATCATGCATGGAAATGGATGATCTTTTATATTTGGGTTATACCTTATACCTCTGTTCAATGTCAGCTGTAATCTGTGAAGTTAATGTAAGGTCTCTCGAAAGCTATATTTTAAAAGCAGAAATGAAACCAAACTGAAAGTAATAACTGTACCAAAATCAGAACTTTTCAAAATTATATTAAAATTGATTTTTTTAAAGAACTAGCAGGGGTAGGGGAGGGGGGAAAGCTTTCATTTCTATTTCCTCCCTAGTTTGCAAAGTGTGGTTTTTCTGTCTCTCTCGTAGGTATCCAGGGCAATTCTATAAAGACAGTCACATTCTACAGTGGCCATAATCTACAGTATAAATGAAGAGAAATTTGTAATTGTGTGATTGAATACAATCAGTGGGAAGCCATCCTCACTTAGAAATACCTGGCTTTGTGTCTGTCATTACATTTGAGCTCCTCTTTAATATTATTAACTAATTTAAACAGCTAACATTATTACAGTGCTAATTACAGTTAAAAGTGTTATTTCATCACCTTTCCTCTGTATGTGCAATACTAAAGAATCACATGAAAGCATGAAACCTATTTTCAAACATTTGTGCAATTATCATCTCATCAGGTAATACATTTATAGCTTGTCTGTCCATGCACCATTGGCTGAGTTCTGCCATCTGGGGCAGAACCTGCCTTAAATTTCTGTTAAATTGGCTGCGTTCATTACTTTATTTTTACTGTGGCTACCACACATTATTTCCAGCATGTTGCCTTACCTGGCTCTAAAAAGAAACAAGCTTTGCTTTTCCAAAACCACTCGGAGACTCTTTGAAGTGTTCGATCTTCCATGTTTAAGCGATTCAGCTGTGCCAGATGCTGCGGCACTGGGGGCTGGAAGGCGAGCAAACCAAATCTGAAGCTTAAGAGATTGTAGTTGTTGGGAAGAGTTAATGATTGGAGTTTTCTTTTTTTATATATATTTTTTCAGATTGCAGGCATCTTACAAGCTTTGTTTTATATTACACATGCATAGCTATGCACACACACATGCCCCTTTTCTATATACAAATGTGTATATATATATATAAGATCACAACATATGTGTGTCTATATATATATATACACACACAGAGTATGTATTCCTTCCATGCCTCGTATAAGGTTGAGCTGGTGTTTTATCACCCATACTTTGCTAATCTCTTCTGTTACAACTTGTACTGAATTAAATGCTGTGAATTGGTACTTTGGTTGCATACATTAAAACACTCGTAGAACATTATTATGTCCCACCCGTCACGTCCTGATAAGCTGCTTTGATTTATATTTAGCTTTTCCATGATTCTGTCCTCCATTTTGGACAAGAATCAAGGTACAATGATCGGCAGGGATGGCTCTTACCTGGAGGACAGTGAAGTCCATCCTCACCCAAACGTGCTTTGCATCCTCAGTAAAATCTGCCGGACCGGGCAGTACCGCACTGGGGGGCTGATACCTCTGCAGGGAAAGGGGCACACGTGGCAAAGTTACAACATTAACCATTTACAAAGAAATAGCCTTTTTCCCACCCTCTTTTCCAATATATAAATATTTTCTTTATCTTACTGATATAATTTTGCTGATGACTATACTGTTATTGTTCTGTAAAACCTCAGCTGTGAGATGCACACTCACACTCTCTTCCATTTTCTCTCTTATATTTTCTGTTGAGATCCACACCAGCATTACAGCCTGCACTGATGATTACTTTCATTTCTCCTTAAATACTGACAGTCAAAGGGTGAGATATTAAAAAGAACAATCATGTCACAACAGCTTTGCACACTGTACAGCTTTTTGAATAGATTAAAAAAGGCAGAGAGCTATTAATAAGCAGTTGACTTTCTGAGCACTCCCATCTTTGAAACTAGACCATCTTTTTCAGAGAGGCTGGGGGGAGGCAGAGTGAAGAGCAGGGTTTCTGCAGCTTTGGGAAAAATAATAAAAAAATTAAATGGTGAAACAAATAGATTTAGATAAGCTGTGACTGAGAGGGACAGACCTGCTGAGCAAGGACAGAGTGGTCCTACCTGCTGCTTTCAGGACAGAGCCTACTTTTCTTCAGTGGAAAATTCCCGCTGACTTGAGCAGTGCAGAATCAGCCCATCACAACCCCCAAACTGCGGAGGCAGGTTCCTGCTACAAGCTGGGCTGGTCCTGTCCCCTGTGTGCAATATCTAGTAACTGCTTGAAATGAATCCCTGTATACTAGGATTAAAAAAAAAAAAAAAAAAACACAAACCACACAGTGGCACTCTGGGAGGAAGGGAAGAGCAAGGCCAGAAGCAAACTCAGGTTTTGCCAGCACTATATCAGCCCAGTAATGAGGCAGAGGAATGTAAAAAGCTCTAATGTGTGCAGTCGATGGCTATGTAGCCCCCGCTCCCAGCTGTAGCTGTGCAAGAAACCCCTCTGCTGACAACAGATTTAGAAAGAAATACGGTGTCTGGCAGCTACTGGTCTTGAGTATCAACTTTCACGTATCGCTATAAATTCCTGCAATTCCACGCTAAAGGGCTGGGCAGAGAGAGAGTTTGTAAAGCAAACTTAAAATGCAGGGTCTTTGCCAGGTAGTAACTGCCTTTTCTCATCTATAGTTACTCAATAAAAATCATTGCTGGAGCATGACTCTACTTCCATTCCCAGCCAATACATTTGCAATCTGGCCCTTAAACATTGGTAAAATCGACCCCAGAGCATATTGTTAGAGGAGCGGTCCAGAAGCACATTGGTTTATGCTTTGAAAACATATCACCTCTGAAATTATTTGCAGGTTTTGAGCAACTTGCTGGTTTTGACACTGATTTTTCTATGTTGAACATCACAAATCCAGCTAATGCAAATATATGCAGGTAAGAGTCTCTACAAGTAGGAGCATACAGACAAGCTTTGCTCCATCACAGATGATGTATCAATTTATCACAACTGGCAAGGAATTGACCTAAATAACTGCTAGCCTAAAGTAAAATTAAACAGAACTGAGACTGTAACAAGATGTGGGTTTTCGCAGACTAATGTAGGCTATTGAAATACTTTGGGTTACAAGGGGCTATTACAGAAGATCAATATTCCCACTGCTTTTGGTACAAGTCACGTAAGGATCCGACACCTACAATGAGCTTTGGTGGTTGTTGGTGACTCTACAGCTGCTGCTCACCTCCGCTCCTACTGCAAGAGCTGCTGCTATAGCCAGAGGAGACGGGGTGCAAATAAATACATCTGCTAAACTCCTCCCTGGTCATGGACTGCATCGGCCAGCTTTGAAAGATGGGCACTGTTCAGTGACACAGAAGGAATTACCATAGATTTATTCTGGCAAGGAAGAGAGCACAATTTGGCTCAGCTGGCTGTGGTGGTAGTGACAAACATCGGGCTGGTTGTTAAACTACCCAAAATAACTGATATCCTCTCAGAGCAGGGTTGTCGTCCCATCTGGTCTCAAGCCCAGTTTTCATCCTTGGTTGAACTCATTCTCTCCTAACTGATTCCTCAGTAGGGGGGTTCGGGGGTTTTTTTTCTTCTTTTTCTTTTTTTTTTTTTCATTTTTGTCCCCGAGCCTGTGAGTTAATTAAGTTTTAACAATGAACTGTATCACTGTAGAACAAGATATCTGATTGCTCATCTGTTTTACATAATTGATTAATTAATAACCTTGCTAATTGAGTCTGTTAACCTGGAGCAAGGCTATGTCCCAAACCATTGCTTGTAGGGTTACATTAACATCAGGACATTTTGGCTGCTCCGTCTCCCCCAGGCTTGTGCTACAAGTCACGACACGGCGTTAACTTACCGGGACTCCTGGGCCGATGATTTGGAGAGTGAACCTTGTTTTCACCTGCACACCACAATTTCAAAACTTCTTCCCCTTTTTTTTCCTTCTACACCCCTAGTAGCATCTCCTTGTGTCTGTGAACTCTGGGGCCGCCTCTCTCTTGCTTTACACCTCCAGCCACCGTGTACGGAGTGGTACGGCCCCCACGGCCCCTTTGGGTTGGCAACATTTTCTACCGCTTGTGGCCAAGTGTGAGTGCCAACACGGCTGTAACATAAAGCGGCAAAGCAGCCCTCCCCCCCACCTATAACTGAAAAGTGCACCGCGAGCTCTTCTCAAAGGCACCGTGTTCGACACGATGTGACCTACGTCTTTTCTTGGGAGCAATCGCAGCTGAAATAAGGCGTAACGTGATGGATTCTGTGCTATTAAATGGAAGAGGACTATCCATAGAAATAACCACCGACAATAGTTTGCATTTTAATGTCATTTCTTTTCTTCTTATTACCCCTAGACATGGAGCACGATGTATTTTTGCCCCAAGACATGCAAGCCAGCAGCAAGGTGGAGGGGTGCAAACTTTGCCTTAAACGCTGCTCCGGAGGGTGCTTTCCAACCTGGCTTCAGTCAGAGCGAGCGGCAAATATTTTTCCTTCAAATCTGTCCACCAAGGAAATGTTTTCTCGGTCCTAACCCACCTGCATCTAACTGGACATAGGCCCACAGCGATTTCTCCAAACGCTCAGGGGTTTAGTCTGCCGACGGAGAGCAGGTGAGCAGGGTCCTGCTGTGCCCTGGGCAATGAGCTGAAGATAGCCTAAACCAAAGAGACCATATTCTGAACTAGCAAATGAAGGTCTAAATGTCAGCCCTCACCTTGCTTTTCAAGGCAAGAGTCACCCAGGAGGCCAGGGTGTAAGTCCACCAGCCCTCATCCATCCCAAATCTCTTCCCACACCGCTTGGTCCATCCTCAGAACTGATCTCCAGCTGCTTTGTGACGCCTGCAGCACTGGCTGAGCCTCAGCCCTCATTCAGGCTGCAGTCCCGCTCGCGCTGAAGGGTCTTGGCACGGGCTGGTCTTGATGAGAATTTAATCCCGAGGATCTGGAAAGGATTTAGGACCTAGAAACAAAAGAGATGGCTTAAAATCCTACATAGTGGACAAAAAACTGTCTCGATATGTGCAGCTACAAAAGCAGCTAGGGACAGTGACCGTTTATTTCTGAATACCACAAGGACTCCTCAGTCATCGGGGAGGGAGGGGGAAAGTGGAATGAATCAAGAGACAAGAGTTACCCACCAAAAGCCCCTTCTAAATGGCTAAATTAGGGAAGATAAATGCCACCCTTTTTTTTAAAACCTCTCCATAGCGGTGTGAGAAAGGCTGGTGGCATCACTCCTGCCAGGATCATTGGTACGTTGGGGTGGAGGGAGGAAGTGGGCCGGTAATGCGTCTTACTTCCACAGGGCCGGTGAAGTCTTTGAGTAATGAATCCGGGGGCTAATCCATCGCGCCTGCCATTTCAAAGGGCCCTGATAAACTCGTCTCTTCTTGTTTTCGTCTCTAAGGCTTTTGCAGATTTGCCGACACAAGTTTTCCCTGAAGAGGGATCACATTTCAGGCCTGAAATGCTCTGATTATTTACAGTTTGTCACACCGTAATTTGTATGTATTGTTTGTGGCTCTTATTTACACGTGTTCATTACTTTCCTATTTTAGTCATTTATTCTGCATGTCCCCCCCCCACTTTTTCAATTATTTCACATATTCACAGTTTATCAATTATATTGCCAAGATGCATTTAGAGAGCATAATTTGTTTCTAATGCGTGATTTTTTGACAGCATGATTTGTTTTCATGTTTGCAGAGAATTTTAAGATGACAGTGACTCTAGGGCAGGGAATTAAAAGTTGTGACGCTTTTTTCCTACGGAGACTTTCCCTCTCACATACGCAATATGCACGTTGCATCGGCAGCATTTTCTGACCTGCTCATCAGGTCCACATGGGTTCAGCTCTCGGTGCGGTTTTCCTCCTCTCAAGGGACTGTTAAAAATTCTTAGAAATTATATGTGCTCCCTCCGTGCTTCTTCCCGAGCAGCCGGTATTGCTGGGTCCCTTTCGAGGTTGCTAAAGCGATGCTCCAGGCAAACCTCAGCGGGCTGGAAGAGTCGTTCCCTTTGGAGTAATCATCTTTAACGACGAGGGTGAGAGCACCCTGCCTGCCCATCGCCGGGCTGGGTTGTGAGGCAAATGGATCCCTTCTAGCAAAGTGCTGTCTCGAAGGGGCTCCCTGCTCGGGTGGGACTGGTAAATGTCCTCCCTCAGCTCCGGCCTCGTTAGTCCCTTTGCTTATTAACAGCAGTGAGGGGTTTTTTTTCCCTGCTGCCTGGCTGCTGCTGGTGGAGCTTTACAGGCTGTCGTGTTCAGTCTGGCGAGGCAGGAAGATCAGCTCTTCAGAGATAAGTGCCAAAAACCACCGACCTTCCCACCGCCCTGCAAGGAAGTCATCCAGCGTGCGTTGCTCTGGGAGGCGTTACCTGCATTTATCCATTTGCTGAGGCACTCTGGCCTTTCCTCGCGTGGTTCCGGCATCCCCCAGGAAATTCCCTACAATATTCAACCTAAATTTACCGGTCTGCTGCTCCGAGCTGTGACAGAGCTAATCATCTTCCCAGTTTTAGTCTCACCCGATGACCAGAGCAGGGTGAAGGAAGAAGAAAGGACGTTTCCCCTGGTCAGCTTTGGGTCAGAGGCTCGTTTTCAGAGATGCGGCGCGTTAGGAAGGGACCGAGCAGTCTAGACCTGTTTTCCTACGTGGTTGAACCCCTACAGCTGCAGAGTGTTTTGGTCCCGTGATCCGACTTATTCTGTCCAGCAAGGCTGCAAGGGAGGATTTCTGCTAACAAGGTCTAAAGCAACCGTGTCTGACTGTTAGCTGCTGAAAGCAAATCAGGCTCTGTCTCGGCGAAAGCCCAGTTAATTGGGCAGCGCTGTACTGGTAACAGAGAGACGTGGCGCTGATCTCCTAGCTGATATAAAAAACGCAGGCTAGAAGAGCGGGAGTACTTGAAAGGGTTCGGAGGGGGTGAGACAATAGCTGTTCATTGAACCATTTGTTATGTCCAGGAAAGGTGAAGGCTGCTGGATAATTTTGGTGCCCTCAGAGAAGTGGCTGAGACCTCACGCTTTGTTGTCTTCTCGTTTTTCCTTTCTGTGCGTATTTCTGGAGCACAGCAGCAGCGTTGGTAACAGCGGTTGTGATAACAGCATAGCCAGAGTAAAGAGTATTTAAAGGACCTGAAGGACAAATCTGCCCCACTGTGCTGACATGGGACATCCTTCACGTCCCTCCTCCTCCTCGCTTCCTGCAAAGCCCTTTCCGAGGTGTCTCAGTCCCCCGGTGTCAGGACAGATGGTTCCCCACGTCATTTCTCAGCTTTGCCCAGGTAAGAAACTCAGGCTGAGATGGACCTTCTGAGTTTGCACCTTCAAAAGATAGGGAGCTGCTTTGCAAGATGTATTTCAAAACTAAAACATTTTGTATTTTCTGACCTAAATGCTGTATTCATGGCTTGTTGAACCCATCTGAGGCAGCAATTTATTTCTGAAGGTGGAAACTGTCTTTTGAAAAATGTGTTTAAATAAATATTTGGAGAAGGCAAGAGAAGAAAGAATACATTTCTTTAAGTATTTATGTACAGAAACCAAAGCTTTTCACACTCAATTCAACAAACTAGTTTTACAGGGCTCCAAATTTGGAGTTTGGTATACAAAACTGGGAGACAGAAGCAAATTTTGCAGGATTTTTTATGACACTGTGTAACAAAGAGCATAATCACTTTTCAGAGACAAAAAGCTGTATATGTCTAACAGCTTTGTATAATAAAATTACAAATGTGAGATCAGATGGGGTGCTTAATTCCTAAATTGAGTACATTAAAAAAAGGTCATTTAGGTTAAAAGAAATGTATTCACTCCCTGGCCAGGGCTGTAAATCAGTGCAGCTCCACTGAAAGCACAAAACTGAAGGAGATGTACACCGGGGAGAACCTGACCTGTAGGTTTTGGATCAGAAGGAATCACAGGAGATTCACTGTCATCCCACAGCGCTTATGAAGGCACTTTGAACCTTTGGTCCTTTTATGTTTTGAGTTGAAAGTAATATTTTTCAAGGCAAAGCTATCGCATGACAGATACCTACAATTTCCAGCAGACTGATGTGGGATTCAGGATACGTCTCTGGGGTGCAACAGCGATAAGCTCCATCCTCCAGCATCCTTAGGGCTCCCTCCCACCACCGCTGCTTTCCTTAAGATTGGTGCAAAACCAGCTAAATCAAAAGCATTTCTGTTTTGGCAGGGAACCAGCCAGGGCCGTTTCCCACCCTGCAGGTCCCAGGCTGGCACTTAGCAGGAGCTCGAGGCATCCGGCTGGGAAACACCGGCCTCGGCACGTGGCTGAGTACGGAGAGTGCAAACCAGTCCAGGGGGCAAAAGTTTCTGCCTCGCTGCGCCCAGTGTTTGCAAATACCAGCCACAGCTTTTCTTCGTATCCAGATTCATTTAGCCCCCACGCAAGTCAGTGGGGATCTGACATTACCGGGAGGTGATTCGTGCCCACTGAGCAAATTTCCTTAAGCTGCAGAAATTGCAGAGAAGGTATTTTGAGCAGACGGCGTGTCCCTGACTTTCTGCTGCTGCCATTCCAAAAGGGCTCATTCAACATGGGAGCGCTCATGCTGCAAATGTAACCCTGCATTTCTTCTTCAGTTCTGCACATGAGTCATTTTGCTCAGCAATGTGTTATGGAGGGGAGTTTTTTACAGCTATTTCCCTGCCCCCAACTTTCTGCACAGCCCAGTCCTGTTTTTCACCTTCAGTCTGACTTTGTAATCCGCGGTTGGCTTCACATCAGCCATTCAGTGTGGTAATGAATGGATTAACTTTCTGCTTTCTGATGAATAGTAGGAAAACTGTTTCTGAATTATCAAAAAATAATTGGAATTAAAATTGTAAATGGTTTCTACAAGGGACGTTTTTGTAATTAGTTGAATCCGTGTGATGGAAGCTATTATAAATAACAAAAAAATGTGTTTACCTAATCACTGGGAAAGTGCACATTAGCTCTCTAATTAGAAGTCCCTCACGGCTCTACTACAAACTTTGGACATAAAGTAATTTGTTTCATGCTTCCTTTAGCAGGCAAAGGAAACTGCATCAGTTCCATTTGTGCATGTCCACAACTGTGACGGCGGTTGCAAATTTAATTGCCAAATTCCCACTTATTTATCTCAGCACAGCCCTGCAACTTCCCAGCACCTCACCTGGAGCGCAACCCACGGGCACCAAGAGCCAAACCGCTCGGTGCCATTTCGGTCCCCGCTGATACAAAACCTCCCTTGGGCACTGCTGGAGGGACCAGCTGCAGGTTCTAAGGTTGAAGCAGGTTCAAGCACACCTGGGTGCAGAGGGATGGGATGGAGCAAAGCCATGGCTGCTCCGGAAACTGTGCCGTGGGATTCCGCTCTGGAAGAAATGCCATTTTCTGTTAGCATGAGCTTGGTTTGGTTTGGCTGTAAGTTGTCTTGCAAACCGCTGTCATGTCTCGTGAAGACCTTTTGCCACCCTGCCTTCCACACAGCACGAGGCTATCACAGATGGAAAGGGGCTTTCTTTTTTACAGACGCTTATTCCACTGCCCTCACATTTATAACCGCAGCGAAGCATCCCTGTAGCGTGCCCCGGAGCCCTCTACCCACGTCCCTGGGCAGGGATCAGAGCAATCCCAAATTCCCTGGGTAACAAGTACTTATGGCTACACGTACCTGGCTACACGTATCCTGTAGCTGTAGCTGTGGGCTGGGGTGGTGAGGCTGTGCTGTTGATGGGGGGATCACTGCAGCCACAAAATTCAAGTCCAGATTGAAGTTCCTTAAAACAAACAAAAAAAACCCCCAAACACCTAAAACCAAGCGTCCAGCAAACAGTTGTGGTACTTCACTGCACTTCAGGCGAAGGTCCAATAGCTGCTGCTAGCACACTTGCTCTTGGGCACACTTGCGCCCAAAAATGAGCGCCCTACAGCTGAAATTACTTTTTTAAACACCAATATCATACATGTTCAGACAAAACTGCCGCGATACAGCTAGTTCATCTGACTGTGATTCTCCTGCCCCTCAGAGCCAGGCGTGAGGTCTTATTGTTTGAGCCAACGGTGCGATTTACTTTACAGCACAAGTCTTTTTCAGCTCTACATAGAGTCTCAGTGAGACGTTTTGTGTGCTTTGAACTAAGCGCCTGCCTAAGCACATCCCTGGATGTGGCCACAGGAAAGTGCCGCGGGTCCCTGGCACCAACAGCTCTCGGCTGCATCAGTGGGGCAACCTCCAGGTACGGCCAGAGCCGCGGGTCTTGACCCCAAACGGCATCACATCTGTTTCCGCCCCAGATACTTTATTTCAGGAAAATAATAGAGCTTTTGTAGGTCACACGAGAAGGACAAATACGTGTCTGCAGTCAGCTATACTAATCACCCCAGGTATCACGGGCGAGGCAGCACTTGTGTAAAACTTTTCACTCCAAAACTGTTCTCCCAAAGAAGTCTGGGTATTTAATACAGCAAAGTTAGTACCTGATGATTAAGTCACATTAAAGAAGGGGTTTTTTTAATACATTTGACCTATTTGTGAATAGCTAACACAGATTTATCCCTTGTCATGCTAAATAACTGTTTAAACCTGCTGTGTTAAGCACAGCAAAAATGAAGATTTTGTTACAGTTACAGAGATAAATTCATAATGTGAGGGTTTGGGTTTTTTTTAGAATCCGGTTTGTATGATGAAAATCCTCTTAAATGTCTGAAATCAGGAAACACAGTTTAACAAATGAAAACACCTTTTACCATTAAAAATATATTTTATCTACTTAAGAAAATCTATTAACTAGCTACATTTGCCACGGTATCAAATTCTGCAAAGGGAGTTCCGCTGGGTTTCACAGATAGCCTGACAATTAAAGCTGCCGCTCTGCTGTGATTGCCATACCACCACAGCAGAAACAGCCTCTGCGCTTGAAGGTAACTGCACAGAAAAGTGCTAATATCTTTTTTTTCTTTAATATCACCTAGTGGCCAGGCAAGCAGAGGAAGTGTGTGATTGACAATGATGATTTCTGTTCTCCAGAATCTCAGAATCAATTCAATTATTTTTTTGAGGTCAAGAAAGGAAAAATGCCTAGTTTTGGAAATCAAGATATTAGAAGCTGCTTTTCTAAGACTCATGGGCACGCAGTTGTTTTCTTTGTCTCCACTCCATCCTCAACCTGCTCCCCATGCTGGGACAGAGCTCCAGGCTATTTCCCACCCTCCACGTGTGGCTATTTTGGATGTAGAAGCACAGTTCACTTTTCAACATGGGAACGCCAGCATCACTGGGAAAACCGCTTGGCTCTGCCCACAAAGGACATGGAAATGCAGAATGCCTCTCTAATAAAGCAAGGAACAGCAACCAGCAGCCCATGCCCAGGAGCTCTGCTCCTGCTTCAGGCACACCAAAACCAGTACAAGGGGTTTCACTGAGCGGGAGATGGTCCCACTGCCCTGAACCATGGCAGAAGGGATGTCACTCAGAAAGGTGCAACCCCCATCACCCCGTAACGGAGAGCTTGCTGATACCACACACCTCCTTTTTGCTATTAATTACTTTAGCAGGCTTCAGTGCATTAATTAGCATGGTAATACAGAAAATAGTATCCCCATAGGAAAAAACTTGCTGACAAAGACAGTCCAGACAGCAAAGAAATTGGGAGACAACATTCCAGAGCTGTACAGCCCGATTTCTTTCCAAAAAAGTTCAAAATGTTGATTAAACACGTTCACTTTCCAAACATTTCCATTAAATGCAGAGCAAGGCGTGCCAGCAAGAGTGAAGTAGTGCCTTCAGCCCAGTGGCAAGCAGAAACCGGGGACCAACCCTGTCCCGGGACAGCCGCTTGCTGGGTTCTCTCCCAAAAACACGTGGGGGTACCAAAAGCTGCCCCAGGGCTGGAGAGATGCAGCCCATCACCTGGATGCCAGGTCGGAACCCTTGAGTATTACAGTATAAAAATTACTACTTCCACCTGAAGATCTTTAAAAAGTATTATATTTCTTTTTTTCCCCACAAATCATCAGTTTCTTTGAAAAACAGGCATGGTGATGCAAATTGTAAGTGTGAAGGGTAAATGCTCATTTTTTTTGTCCTGTTTTAGTAATGCTGCTGGTTGTGGGCAGCACCAGCACGTTAGTTCCCAAGAACTGAGGATGTAGGGCTGTTGCACACAAAATACACTTGGTGCTTTGCAAGTCTAGGGAGAGACGTAGGTGCCCCAAATTACTGACAATCTGAATAAGTTGCTCACGCCGTTACCTCCACGTAGGAGGCAAATACCATGAAATCAATTTCTGTGCCCAATTTACTCTCAGTGACACCTGCACACATTTTAAAGGGCAATTTGTCATTTTGCTGCTGAACTCTTGTCATGTTATTTCAGGTCATGGGATCACCAAGTCAAAACTTGGTTTTGACCCTCCACTCTATAATCCAGAAACAGAAAGTCAAAGCACCCCCAGTTATAAATAAAAGTAGATAGCGTGGGTAAATCACGCCTGGTTTTCTGCCACCTTACGCCCACTCTATTGTAAGCACCTCCTTTATTATCCCCCAGCCCATAGTGGGAAAAGACCATTTCGTGTCCAGGGAAAACACAACCTGCTGCATGGCCCATGGCTCACGGGAGGTGCGATGCGAGCCCTCCAGGTAATTTATCCGCCGGCTTGTTTAGGCGGAGCTGCAGCCTGAGGCAGCGGCAGCAGTAAATGGCTACGGTAAAGAGTGACGGGGTGATGCTCGGTGATATACTGAGCAATTCAGGATGTAGGGAACATAAAAGGAAAGAAGCCAGACGGTACTGAATGCAGTCCCGAGAGACAAAATGATGGAGCCAAACCAGTAAAATATGTATTTATATACATACACCAAATAAACCCCTGACACAAGTGGAGCGAGACAAGGGAGGGCAGAGCAGAGCGGCTCTCTGCGGGCAGAAGCAATGGGAGCGGAAGAGGGTGAAGGGTGCACGAGCTAAAACAGGCGGATGAGCTGACGTGACGCTGAGCCCACGTAACCAGGTGGTGGGCTGAACACCAGGGTGTTGTTCCTGGGGTGCTTGCCCATGTTTTCTGCCATCATGGGAGGAGTATGGGGGGGACTAAGTTCTGTGGAGCAACAACACACTGCAGCCATCACTCAGCTGCAGCCAGAGAAGCCTTATTTATTCATCCCAAACTCAGCATTTGCATTTTTCCAAATCCGAAAGGTGGATTTTATACGCCAGTTTGCTAACTCTCCCAGAGCCCCACCTGCAAGTGCCACAGTGCATGAGCGGGTGGAAGTGGAAAAAGGGCAGAGCCCTGCTGCGTCCCTTGTAGCCACGACCCCTCCTGAAAGGTCCCTCTAACCCTCGTGGGACATCATACATCAGCCGGTGGCAAACAGTAGCCAGGGACGGCTGTGAGGACAGCAGGGTGCCTTGGCACAGCCCGGAAAGGTGCGACGGCTGCTGGAAGCAAAACACGTTCTGTTCCAGCAAGGGCTTTAAAAAAAGGTTTCAGTGCTTGTGAATCACTTTTTATACACAGCTAAAGTTATACTTATATATAAAATAGCTGTTACTCATCAGTAAACTCCTCTAATAATCAATTGCTCATTAAGTACCACTGCCCTAATAGATCTAAAGCAAATCCCTTTTTGTGACACTGGAAGTACAGCCAATAGCATTTATTGATTATGCACGTCACAGGCACTGGAGAGGAAAAGGCGCCTTGTTTCCTGCCCCTTTCAGGAGCTGTATGCCAGCAGTGCCTGAAAAACAGAAATCGGAACTACGGGAATGATTTGTTATTGCCTCAGTCCTTTTGACTCTGGGCGTGAACACATTTTCTGTAGGAATAAACATCCCAGGAGATGTCTGGTACCTGCCCAGACCATTACAGAGGCGGAAAGAAATCAGTATGAATCTAATAAATACGGAAAAGCTGGCTCCCATTCAATGTCTCTTGAACATTTGCTGGAACGGCTGTTCCAGTGAAATGTACTGTACAGTACTGCCTTCTCCCAAAAAGATTTGTCCCTAAAACCCTGGATTATGTGAGTTCTCCCAACGTGGCGTTACCGAGCCTGAACAAGACCTGCCGGGGAGCTCAGCCTGCAGCCCAGCCTAGGCAGGACTCCCATTGAGACCTGCTCTGTTCTGCTGGGCTGCTGCTTACCATTTATGTATTAAAAGCATAAATTCCTCCACTAACAAGAAACAACGCTCCTTACATATTTTTTTTTCTAATTATAAATCTTACACTTAGAGTAATTTAAAAATGACTTTCAGTTGCTTTCTTGCTGCTATCAGTCAGAGATGCACTTCAATTCCACAGGGCTCTAGGGACTCAGTAGGTTAGAAAAAGCAAGTGGGAAAATAGAATGAATATTTTATTTTTGTTATTCATTGCAATAGCCAGAAAGCAGTCCCTGAAACCTGCTAAAAGTAAGAGGAAGTAGTTGCCCTTTTAATATGCCCCCTTTTAAGGTGTCTATTAAGAGCCCAGAAATTACAGCAGCATGCCTCAAGTTTTTATTGAAGCCCAAATTTCTTACGCGATAGTGTTTATGCTCTTTCTTGTTGATGTTTTACTGTGGTTCAAACCTCCTTTGCATACCAGCGACTGCGTGGGCGTGCATGTCAGTGCGAGCGTGCGAGAGAGGGAGCACCAACGCAAAGCTTCGTTTGAATGTACGGGGGTGTGATAACCGCGTGTCGCTACCTGCGGCTATGTGGTCACCAGACAACCCAAGAAGTATCCAGGAACACTGAGCATAAGCCACATTTTTTCAACCACCATCTTGTATGTGGAAATTTCCTGAAATGGTTCTACCTGTGCCTTTTTTTTTTGTTCAGTATATTTTCCTTTAAAAGCCCAGGTGTGCAAAACCATTGCAACCATCACCGATGCCCCAGGCAAGCCTTTTTCCCTTTATTTCTACAACACGCCGTGCTTATTGTCAGAAGTTCTCTCATTCTTCCTGAAAATCAACCCAAGTTTCCCATTGCCTCTGGGCATGATTTTCCCAGCCTGGAAGGTTGTCATCTGATAAGCACAGAAAGAAGAATTAAGTACTTAAAGGAAGAACAGCACCTTAGTCAGTGTTTAATCCTGTACTGCAAAGATGATGTTAGATCGTTACTTCATAAATGATGTAAGATCCCACATATCTTCTCCCATTTTTACAAGTGAAAAAATACTCACAGTATCTTAGTTGGTTTCCAGTTTACCCTTGTATGGAATTATTTTACCTTCATCAAACTGGAGAATAAACTGCCTCGTAGCATGCTGGCAGAAAACACCTCCTTGTTACGTGGTGATTAGTAACAGGGAGATGCATGGTGGCCGTGGTAAAACAAGGCTTCATTAAACCCTGATCAAAAAGTTGATAGAGTGGGAAGAGAGTTCTCTTCAGTGCCAGGAACACGTCCCAGCCAGCACCACCAAGGGAGATGAGTGCTGAAAACGCCTTCCTGAGTGCGTGGGAAGTTAGAACCTGATGGGACCTTCTCATGCTCAGGAGGATGGACCCAGATTGAACATGCCTCCAAGCCCAAACCCAGGCTGCAGTCTGGCAAACAGCAAGGGCAGAAATGCTCCCAGACTTTCTTTCCCTGGAGGAGAGACCCAAGTGTCCCCCGATGAGGGTACGGAGATGCCAGGGGAGAAGCCTGTGGCCAAGAAGGACCTGCAGATCTCTCCATTCCTACCAACCGCCCCCATATCCCTCAGTCTGCCTAGCCCAAGTAATCCAGACAAATAAAAAATAAAGCAAGCATGCCTCATTTTTTCTGACACCAGAAAAAGAGCAAATTAGCTGCCTTGGAGCAACAATTAGGAAGCAGAACATTTCTCTGGGCATTGCTACAGAAGTAGATCATCCCTCGGAGCAGAAGCCATAATAGCTTTTGAACCATTATACGCACCGCGCATTCAAGCAACGGTGATTTGCACGGAAAATAATCTGGGAAAGACAGTGAAAGCAGCATTTACGTAAATAAACTAACCTTAGCATTTTGATACATTTGTATTGCATAAGGGTTTTGTTTTTCTACACCGAAGGAATCTCATAAAAGAGAAAGAAAATAAGAACAAAAAGGATTAAAGGGCTTCAAGAATTTTAATATTTCACTTTCTTTGGTGGATGACTACTTTCCACAATCTGATATTAGATGCAAATAGTTGCAGCCAAATTAAATTCTGTGTTTACCGATGCAATTTCAGGTTGATATCAAATCATCAGATTTACTCAAACCCAATGAAAATTGCACTTCAATCACAATGTCAGCATCAGAATCAGAGCTGAGAATATTTTAGAAAAAGCTCTGAGAAATTGCCACTCAGGAAAAGGTAGTTTTGAAGCTGTTACTCCTGCGAGACCCCATCATCCCTAGCCACCTGTACCTCTGCAGCTGTTTAAGAAATGAAGGGTAAATGCTCATATTTTTTTCTTTTTTTTCTTTTTTCCTTTTAAAAAAAAAAAAAAAAAGTCACTTGGGAGAAAAAGTATAGATGTGCAGCTCTGCAGGGCAGAGAGCTCAGAGGGTTTTAACTAACTGCACTTCTGCATTGTAAGATGCCAACAAAACATGTATTTCCAGGACTACCTGGTTAAATTAATGCAGCTCAGTTTTAAAGTCTGTCCAATTCAACCAGAGGAACTGATTTCAGTTAAACTGCTATTCCCTAAGGGATTTTGCTCCAGTTTTATTTGCTTTTACACTCATTTTAGTTAAACTATTTCAATTTTGCCTACAGGAAGAGTGCTTGGATTTAAAAATACAGTTGCAGGAAACAAACAAAACCATCCCATGATGCCAACTGTACTGAGAAAAAGCTGAATTTCTCATGTGGTGGTACCCTCTATGGCATCTTGCTTCTCTCATTGCTAGACAAATAATGCTGGGGTAGCAATCAACAGATTTACCAGGAAAGATGTAAATACGGTCCTTATGGAGAGTCATCCCTGTCCCTGTCTAACCAAGGCAACCCTGATGGGACTTTTTTAGGCAGGTTAATTTACGCGGAGTGCACACTGCATATATCTTCATTGACCAGCCTCACAGCTCCGGCACCATTGACCTCTGAGAGCTTCGGCACAAATTAAGGTGTCCAGACAAGTTTTGAATAATTCGTTTCACAACATCAAGAGTCCTTGATCAAGGTAGGAAAAACCAGTGCCAAGCGAGGCTGAGCCCTCACACAACTCTTACTTAATGTCCTTTACACCGTGGGGTTCCTGGTGGGTTGAGAGCCTGTGATGAATGATCCTGCAGTCACTGCTTTATCGATGGCAGAATTTTCAGCCTTTACTCCAGAGATACTCCGCTGACTTAAAGGTCATCAATGCGCTGGCCCCGTGCCCTGTGTTTTACCAGGGAGGGACCGTAGCCCATTAGTGCTTTGATCACAGCGCTAAGTGCTTCAGCCTGAGCCTCTGAAGAAAAGCAGCAGAAGCGGCCGTCGCACTGGAAAACATCTCATGGAGGTGGCACGTGCTGGAAGAGACGTGTTGATGAGTTGTTGCAATGACTGGTGACGAGGCACAGGGAGGACAGCAAAAGCCTAGGCAATTTTGGGGAGAATAAAGCAATGTGTCAGGAGTGAGAAACAGATCTAACACAAATAAAGGTGTGCTGGGCATTACCATTCTGCTGCGTGTCTCACTTGAAGCATTGCAGATGCTTCCTTGATGAAGTCGCTCATACTGAGTGGCAAGATAAAAGCCTGAACACTGCAGCTGCGGAGCGCCGCTCGGCAGCATGGCAGCACTGCCTCTGTTTCAGCAACCCTGCTTAGGATTTTGGCACTTATCTTAGCAAAGAGACTGCGCAAAGCCATTTGCCGTGGCCAGTTAAAACATGGGTGATAGACCTGCAAGACAGTTACAGGCACACCGTTGAAATACATCTTCAGTCTTCACCCAAGGCATGGGTGATCAAACCAAAAGAGCCTTTGCTCTGACACAGGACACGCAATGACGCCGTCAAACGCAGGAGCAATCCCAGCCTGGTATTGCACCACGCAGAGATGTCAGAGGATTCAGCAAGCACCAGGAGCCACATCTCAGACACCTGCAGCTGCCAAGATGCTGCAAATCTGGAGTCCCCTCATGCCAGGGAAGCCACAAAATCCCTTGTCAAAGCGATGGCACCACCACATCTCAAACACATTCTTGCATTTGCTGTCCAAAAAAAGGGACGCACATCACAGTTGTTCTGAAAGGCTGTGGAGATCCTTGTTGGTAAGCAGAAGGCCAACACACGAGGGCAGTTCTGCAGCCACGGCAATACTGCAGGCCTGTCTGCACTGCAAAGTGAGATATTGCTCCACTCACGTGAGCGAGAGCAGGCTTGAAAAGCCAGGGCTGCAGTCAGCGTGCTTCCATCCCCACCACAGCATGGGGCTCACTCTTGCTATTTTATGATTTTGCTGGGTATAGTTTTCCATTAGATGGAGTTTGCAGATCTGAGGCAGCTATATTTTACAAAAGAAATTGAGCTCTCTCCTGTATGCATAATAAATATTAAAACATCATCACTGCAAATTTAGCCAGGGAATGTTTATGTAAGAACATCGTGCAGATGTGGTGGAAGGCTAATAAAGTGATGCTAATTATCTAATCAATCTTTCTTAACCTTTGTCTTAGACACTACATAGCACTTATGCTAAGCTTAGATCCATTTTTCAGGGTCTAAATAATGTTATAATCATAGCTGTAGTGTGTAGGTTCATTGGAAACTTCTCTTTAAATGCAACATTGTCAGTTTACACAGAAATCTGTCTATAAGCCATCTGTTGCAGAAACCGGTCATTATCAATTTCATCAATCTGTTCCCAAATTTTGCAGATGCCAGCCACTAGGAACCATCTGTTAGTGTCAAAAAAGTAACAATTCAATAAGCAGACTATTTGGGGAGGAGGTGGGGAAATATGCTGCAATATTTGGCACAAAAGGCAAACTTGCTAATTGTTGCAGCTTTACTACTGACCTACAACTTCTTTCAGAGCGATGCCAAGCTCATTGATTAGCCATCAGTGGGAGGGAGATTTCCAGAAGACAGTAATAACCATCAGCAGTAATGGAACTGGAGAAGTGACACCTTCTCCTGCTGTAACATATTGTCCAGCAGCGTCCAGGCGGGTGCCGGCAGTGACTTTCCCAAAGTCACCAGTGCCATTTGAGCAGCTTTGAACGATTACCTCTAGCAGTAGTTTAAATAAAGGCAGCGTGTATAAATGGGCTGAGATTGCACATTTTCGCGGATTTGTTCAGTCTTGTGAAATAAAACAAATTCCACATCTGCTTCTCAAATGACCGTCCCTCACTGCGACGCTCACAATTGCTGGGACCATCTGGATGCCCAAAAATCGAAACCCCTTGAGCCCTCGGCTGTGATCTGGCAAGGCATGCAGCTCCTGCAGAGGCAGAGTTTCTTTACAAGCCCACAGGAAGAAGTTGCCAAAGCCACCCCAAGCAGAGCCTGGGGACCAGTCTCAGGGCCCACGGTGGGACCAGGACCTGGGCTTCGTCTTCTCAGAAGTGATAGGAGACGTAACTGCCATGGTTTTGTCAAAAACCTTTTTGCCTTTCATTTTATCGTTTATATATCTGTCAACTCACACATTAACCGTTACACTGAGATATTAACTCTCCCGAAAAAAGCCATCTGACGACCACCAAACTGCTCACGCCTTATATTCCCATTACCTCCACAAGGTTTGCTTGTTCCTCAGATGCTTCTGCTGAAGCCACTGCAGTTGCCCACATGCCATGCCGTCTACGGATGCAGAATCATGAGAACTAAAAAGTTTTGTGCAAAACGAAGCACGGGCTGAAAAGTAAGAAAATCAAAGATACGGCGGACATGGTGATACTTAACTGCTGGCCAGATCTCCTGACCTTGCTAACAATTACATTTTGCCTTTGCTTTCCTTGTCCACAGAGAAGCCTGCTTTGACAAATACCTGGCAGATAAACACGTAACGTTGGAATAATAAAGCACAGAAGCTAATGTTAATGAACTACCCCTTCAGCAAGAGAAAAAACCCCAAAAAACCCATTCGTTTTTAGACACAGCTATTTCAAGAAACAAAAACCCCAATCCAGGTGCACTTTGTAGGAGGATATGCATTTGGAAAGCGCTTCCATTTGCAGTTTCTAATGGGCACTTTCATTTGGGTCAGCTCACAATTGTATAAGCAGTCATTCTCTGGGAAAGCTGCTTTGTCCATACAGTCAGCCTTGGGACTCTTTCACCTCAGCCATTGCAGTTAAATCTGTATCTGTCTCAATCTCATTTAAAAATGCAATAAAAAAGACCAAGCAATTTTCTTTAGCCAAAATAGAAAGACAGTACCTGCAAAACTACTCTACCATCTTAATCATCATCTTCAGGCCTGGCAATTCCTTAAATATATCCTGGTAAAGAAACTGTATCACAAAACCACACAGAACTCCCCTCACAACAGGTCCAGTTCAGGAATGCACCCATCCATCTTCCGCATCTTGCTGGACTAATGCTTGTTCTCATGCCTATATAGTCGTATGCACGTGTACATGTGTGCATATATCTATATACACACAGACACACAAAAGGAAGCATGGGAAAGTACTGCATTAACTATTCCTTACCCTGACAAGCTGCAACAGCTCTTCCCGTCTGACCTTCAAAGACATTTCCTTTGGGTACGTGTTCCCCATCAATCACAGCCAGGGCTGACAAATGTGCGGGGCAGCAGTGAGCCCTCTTCATGGAGAAAGGAGCGTGGAGGTAGGCCAAGATGAACAAGGGAATAAATTCATATGTTAGGGCTCCAAAAGTCCTAATTAAATGTTCATTGTTGCTGTCAGGAGCCAAAGAAATGCAAATATTACACGGAGAAGGTGAGTGCTGAGAAGGGGTAGGCAGGCAGGAGAAGCTGATATTTGTATCTGCTTTACAGGAATCGAAACAGCTGAGCAGTTTGCTGGTAGAAGAAATGGAAAAAAATTAAAAGCTCAATATTCATACGCTGTGCAGCGAAAGCCATGCGTGTGTGGGATTATTACAAATGGATTTGGCTGTGCTTAGGGTTTTCAATTCGGTGTTTATAATAAAGGGTAGCTAAACTCTCTTACTCAGAGCTGAACATCAGCATGCAGACCTGCAAGGATAACTGACCTTTTTGAATGTTAATTATCTTTAAAAGGCCTGTTTGCCCAGAATTGTCTGAACCAGCTGTAACCAGCCACTAGTGTCACCAAGGAGAAATGATGGACGTCATGAGGAGTCATTTGATATCCATTAAAGGGGAGGAAAGTCATTAAAATATATCGGGCCCAGGGACCTTATGAAACAAAGAGAAGGTAATTACTTTAGGCTCGGATTTACCTGCCTGGACTAATCAATAAAAAGACACCCTGAAAAGCAGAGAGGGAGTAGAAAGAACACATTGTGACACATCTGCAAGGAGCATCTGTCGCCAGGGCAGAAGGAAAGGTCAGCCCGCCTGCCTGAGCACCGCTCGCCCAGCTGCACCCCTGCGAGGGGACAGGGGTCTCACCGGGGGAGCAGCAGCCAAAATAAAAATACACCTTTGTAGAGGAGTCACGGGTCAGAAAGACCACGTCAGCACACCCTCAGCCCAGTCCTGGCTTTGGTTAGCTGTGTAACCTTGGGAATATCGCTTAGGACACGGCCAGGTTGCAGTGACAAAGCAGATGGAGGTACCTAATTAGGTGCCCTTGTTTTGCTGTCACTGTGCATGGATATTAGCTGTGGGTAGTAAAACATTTCTGAAGCTTAAAGTATATCTTCAGTGGCTCAGCAGCTATGTGGAAGCAACCAAATTGCTTTTTCAGCATGGCAGTAAAGATTAGCTTTGTAAAATTTCCCTGGATTACGCAGCATCTTCTGGGGCTCTCCATGGCCAGATGCTCAGAGGCAGCAGGATTCAAGCCCTCGCAAAAGTTTGCCGGCTTTTTAACACCCTGGTAAGCACCAGGCTCTTTGAAAAACCTGATCCCATCTAATCTCTTCTAAAATGTAACACAAATTTATTTCTTCACCAGAATACGTGCAAATTAGCTCAGCTCTAGTTGGCGAGCAAGGAAGGCTTAGGCACAGAATTACCATGGGCACCTCGTGCCACAGAAGCGATGCTGTCCTCCGTCCACTTAAATCATCGGGCACTTGGGCACTTCTCTCTCCCAAAGCAAAGCTGCTGATTTTATGTACTCTGCAAATCATTTGGGGTTTTTTCAAAACAAAGTATCCTCTGAGCCACTTAATAGAACTCCATGTATCTTCCAAAATGAGACATGCAAAAACCCCACTAGTTAGTTTTGTATCATTATTCATTCTAATTAAAATCTTTGTCAAGGGAATCTATTGCCTTTTTTTCTATTTTCTGCTCAGATGTTGCAGTCCTTGACATTACGCTGTGGTCTATGAAGACACAGAATATTAATGCCTCCCATTCTAGAAAAATATATTGAGTCTGCCTTACTATTTTGACCTTTTCAGTACATTGTATTTTGATTAACTGGCCACCTTGCTTCTGCCCCAGAGGTCTGCAAGGCTACAGAGGGACAAAGAGGTGGAAAAGCTACCAAATCACATTCCTAATCACTGGGAAGGTTAAAGGAGTGTGATAAAACACGGTATCTCACAGACGGGCTGAGGCACTCGGGCTGTGGCACAACCGCACGTGTAGAGGTGAGCGGTGGAAACCAGAACCAAAAGACCCCACCATCACCACAAGCATCTTTTCCATCCTGCTATTCTGTATTCCTTTCTCTGGACGGCCTCTGCAAGTGCTGTCTTTCCCGAGAGCCAATTAATTCAAGTCACAAATATCTGCCCTGGATTCTTGCAGGTAATTAGCACCGCAGGTTATCAACAGGAAGCTGGTACCCACAGGCACTTCAGATAATTGTGTTTCAATATTGGCACATTTCTGCTTACCACAAAAGGTCACTTCAGTTTCTCTCCTCCATTTTCTCCCTCTCTGTTACTAAATGAATGAAAAATCATTATCATTATTTCGAATGCTCCAAACAGTTGGCAAAGACTTTGGCCATTACAGGACAGACATAAGTGATGTGGGCACTTCAGGAGGTTGCAAAATTATTATTTTCTAATCCTTGGTTTCAGATATAACCCTCCTCGGCACACCAGTTAATATAAAAAAGCCCAAAGTCTAGTTAAATACTCATGCACCTGAATTAATTTCAAAGAAAAGCAACGGAAAGAATACATAATTATAAGGTAGCAAAATTGTTGGTCACTTTAACCAGCATCTACAGTTTGGGTGAAGCTATATTTAGGTAGTACACAAATTTGGAGGACTCTTTACCTGTTACAAGAAGTCATAAAGGGTAACCACTCATTTAATTATATGATCAATAGCTTCCACAAACACACTAAGTATTATACATGAAGGACCATGTAATTACTTTGTAAATATAGGATTATATCTGTCCTTGAAACAAGAAAACAAGTTAAATCAGCCTTGCAAAATTGTACTTCCCACTCACAGTAAGTGAGTAATTCTGTTTGCAAAAATAAATTACAAATCATCATCTTCTTTACTGAACAGTCACAGTAAAAGGACAGCCGGGATGGTTTTGTGACGAGGCCAGACAATTTCAAGGCAAGGCTCTATTAAGTGTTAAATTTCAGTAACGACATAACCTTAGCTGCAAGAGGTATTTGAGAGAGTGCAATAACTCCATAGTTGCCTTGGCCTGCTGAATAAACCATGTATTGAAAAAGGAGTAGTCAGCATTTGTGCCCTGCTAAGTTGAAGTTATGAGTCAGAAGCATCGCTGCTTGTTTAAAGTTTGGGGGTGGATGGGGTGGGCTGTGGCTCCACAGCTCCTCCTTTTACCACTGGGTACCCTCCTGGGGCCTCTCCTGTCTTTTCCAAGACATCCATGCTATTTACCCTCGCATTTTCTGCAAGAGCTCGATCACAGTCATTTGATCTTCTCAGCCAGATATCTGCCTATTGACATACGTATCCATTATGTCAGTTTATACAAGCCTGGCAAGTGAAAGCCAAAATTATCCCCATACGGAGAGGTTTGCACGCACAGTCCTGTAATACTGGTCTTTGAGGTACCAAAATGAATCCAATGAATCTTGCAACTTTGCTTTCTGAATTACTTAAAGACAAGATCTCATACGGAGGGCATTAACAACAGGAGCGCTCTGACTTGCTTTAGTTACTCCCTTTCTATCATCACTGCATTATTACACTTAGGGGTTTTTTATTGTATCATTAAAGTTAATGAAATCTTATAGACACAGAACTGGTGGGTGGTGCAAAAGGGAACATTAAAATCATACTCTCATTGCAATCACTCACAAAACCGGAAAGCTAACCACTTAACCAGTAAAGACTGCAGAGAGCTTGCTTAAAGAAACATCACGTCCCTTTAAAAAAAAGAGAGAGAGAGGAAAAAAAATAAATGACACTATCTCAGCAAAAGAAAGTGAAGCCACAGTGCAATTCCCACTTGCCTTCAGGAAATCAATACTCACTTCATATGGTATAAAACTTTTTCTCTGACCTTTATTCAAGGTACAGCAGTACAATCAATCCAGGGTTTCAGCCCCGCTGCCCTTCCCCAGCGGCGTGCGGGGAACTCAACCAGCCCTCTGTGGATCCAGCCCCTCATTGAAACAGTCACTGCGAGTGTCGCCGCTGCCTCCAACCAGCAGCCTGTCCCGCATCGCCCCTGGGCCGCGTGCTCCGCCGAAGCTGCCCCGTGACTTTGGGGGGCAGCCGGGCTCCCCCTCACCCGTCCTGCGGCTCTCTGCTTGCCGTCGGGGTACCGAACAAAAGCATAAAAGCTTTTTGTTGCCGGCAACCCAAGAAACACGCTGCTTGCCTGAGAAAGCAACAGAACACTCACAACCCAATAGATTATTTATTTTTTTTTCCCTTTCCTTCTTTTTTTTTCCCCCCAAAACTTGCTGTGCTAAACAAGTCATTGGGAAGTTTTATGCATTACCACCTCCCACTGTAAAAAGCAGTCAGGTACTTTCCTCCCAAAGGAAAAAAGCAAAATAACAGGACAGGAGGTCACCTTAGCTCACCTATTTTGAACACAGATTGTTTTGTTAAACCAATGGGTTGTTTTTTTTATTTTATTTTTAATAGGGTCATTTTGTCATTTAAGCTTTTACGTACAAAACCTAAATGCTTCTCACTGCTGTCAGTTGCCAAAGCAGAGTCATCCTTCCCAACCTGACTCACACCTAAAATCCCCAGCAGGAATCCTGCAAACAATGCCATCTGCACCTCTGTGTGGTCTGTGCCTCCGCTGCATCTCTGGATGAGAGCACGTGTACCGAGAAATGAGTCTCTTCTTTAACAACAGGCTTTGAGTAACTGACCTAGAAAGCTCACCTCCTTGGCCTAAATTCAGCCAAAAATTACTCCTGCCCAAGCATAACAGCCGTTTAAGCATTACTCTAAAGTGTTTCAACCGAGTAATCGCAAAGTTCATAATCTCAAAATACGGCCCTCGATGGTGTAACTCAGACACGACGCGCACACAGGCTGTGTGCAAGCGCACATCTCCAAACCCAGGCTGAGCCGATGCTCAATGTTAGCACCCAGATTGGCTGTTTCCTGTAAAAAGCAGAATCAAACAACAAAATTCAGCTCTGGACCCCCACATCCATCCTGGGGTTTTGCCTGTTTTTTTAACTGGTAATGCCTATTTTCAGTATATTTCTTTTCATCTCTACCCGTGAGCATTCCGGAGGCCATTGCACACACGTGCAGCGCTCTCCCGAAGATGTTCAGGTGAGAGATGCTCACATGTGCACTCGCACCATTGCATGATTTTCTACTGCCCAGATCTGGAAGAGCGGGATGAGTTTGGGTGTGGGTTTCATTTCTCTCTGCCTCCTGAACTGTGTCCGAACGGATGTGCTGGTGATGGTTGCCTTAGAAACCAGCAGAAGTTATCTTGCCTGGCCGGGGCAGAGCCTCTCCTGCTGCTGAGAGCGGGAAGGCAGCAAGGCAGGTACAAATGTTCATGCTGGAAAGGGAAAAGTTTTTTTTTGCTCTGCGGAAAGCAGGAACGTCATGAAGTGAGGTGGAGCCCAGCGTCCACCAGCCCCTCTCCAGGGCCAGGAGATGCAGAACCAAACTGCTGCCAACCAGGGTCCCACCTTCCCGGGAGGACCGTTGTCTCTCTCCAGGCAGAGGGGGGTGGGTTTGTCCTAAGCAAACCCCCAGGGACGGTCACCACTCCAATGTCTCATCTGCTTCATAGATGGGAGCAATGGGACAACTTCTGTCCTTCTACAGTGGGTTTTTTTTTTTTCCTTAACCAGTAAAAAACATTTAATTGAATCAAGCAAGTGTCCTTTCATTTTTATGTGTAAATACAAATGATAGGTGACAGGTACAGATAGCTATCTAGGTGTTTATATGACATCATCTACATATGAAAAGGCTACTGCTATGATCATTTGTATTTTAATTATCAGCACAGTTCTGTTAATTTCAAGCTCTACTAGAAACACAAAAATCAATGTTTGATAGATGGAAAAAGGCTTTAATTGGTCAAGGAGGATTATATTTTTGCACTTCTGCAACTGTGCAAGCAAGAGAAGTAAACAAAGATGTTGGAAGTTATTTAAAGAAAAATCTTTGACAATATCCCTTTAAAAAGGTTAAAAATTTACATATATTTATGCCAAGACTTCCCCAAGATATTGAAATTATATTCATGATTTTTGGAGGGAGAGTGGGGCAGGAAGAGGTAAGAAAATATACAAATATTTGAAAGCCAACTTTTGAATGTATTTAAATCCTTTCCAAATGTAGTCTAAAGGTCTGCAGCCTGTGCAATCATTGCCTTCAGTGCCATTTTTGTCAGCTCAGTGCAGTATTCAAAATCCATTTAATGCTATAAAAAGGAGCAGCCTTTTTCATGAATTCTGATTTATTTAATATTAAATCTGAGTCTAATATGGCACAGAAGCAGCAAAAAATGTGCTCGAAGCAACAACCAAACTTACTTTCCACTTTGACAGGTGAACAAGCAGTTATTACAATTTTGTAGAGCACCTTCCAAACTCCGTGGAGCCGAGTTTCCTTATTAAGAAATGCAATTTCACTTGGGTGCTGCAACAGCAAAATACAGCATGTTAGGTCACGGCTAACAATGGAGACGCAAATGTGAACACAGACATAACTAACTTTTTCAATTTTTTTTAAGTGCAGCAGTAATAAAAATGGAAATCGAGTCCAAAACCAGAGCTGCTGCCAAGCCTTGGCCAGCGCTGAGCGACGCCAGCAGCCACAGCCCCGTGCCTGCCCCTCGGAGATGGGCGCTGGCAAAAACTGAGCATCCCCCCCTCCAGCGCCGGTAAGGGCACGGCACGTGAGGTTCTGCCTGCCCCTTTGGTTTATGAAGGGTCAGGGGCACCACCTGCACCACCTGAGCACAATTTTTTTTTTTTTTTGGAGGGGGACGCAGCAGCTACAACTTCTTCTGACAACATGTGCAGCAGCTTCTTCTGCACCCAAGACGAGAGAGCTCGTGGGCTGGCAGTTCAGCAGCAAGGCAAGATGCAATGAAACCAGGGGTTAAGGGATGCCAAAGTGTAGTAAGTGACAAAGAGCTTTCGCAGAAGGAAGAGCCTGCCCCATGATGATTGATGTCCTGTTCTCTTTAATGAAACTACAGAACGATTACAGACTAGGGTAAGGATATCAAATAAAGTAATTATTAGATCCACGAGACAAGCAACCAAATAGATTGAGCTGAGCTCTGAAATTAAGATGCCAAGAAGAAGCAATTACTTATCCTGGCTTTTCTCTGGGTTTGAATTAAGGGTAGTTAACTTCACCAATGACATTAGTTCCTAGAAATGGTGAGAATGACTAATGCCCTATAAGTAAATTCATTTTATATCTAATCTATGAATGTGTTTTGCTGCATTTTGACCAGGACAACTCCCCTCTACCTTAGTACAGAAGGACAAATCCCCAGATGAAGCAGGGTAGCAAAGTCAGCTGTAAATCTGACCCAGAGTATTTGTACTGCATTTTTCATGTATGGATATCTTTGACAAATACGACCATCTCAGGAAAGGGATTCCAATACAAAAGCAATAAAAAAGGTCTCTATGGTGGCTTGACAAATGTTTGTTTGAATGAGTTCATATGGGCCACATTTGCGCCAGTTCTGTGCTTTCTCTCCTCAGGTGTTTGTGTAACTGAGATTTAATCAGATATTCCTGAAAACGCACTCTCCCAGCGCCTAAAGCGAGCTCTAAATCAGCAGCCCCGTGGTAGGAAATGAACCGGTGCAGCTGAGCAGCAGAGGCTGTGCTTCTGCCAGCAATCACCAAACTACAGCTCCAATTTCAAATTTTACCCGTCAAATGGCCAACCACAGCGTAAACCCAAATTGCAGCTGACTTAGGGACACTCACAGAGACAAAAAGCCTTCATTTGTCAAATAAATGAGCTATTACAAAATATTTGCTCAGCTCAGCTCCGTAATTTGCAGGTGAGAGAGAACAGGATTATATCTGCAGAAGAGGTTGCACCTCGGAAGCTCAGCCTGGGGCCAGCCCCACAGGTCCCGTGGGCACAGAGAGGTGCCTCCATCCACGTCTCCTGCAGGACGTCCCTCCATCGTGCTCAGCCACGTGGCTTGTGTGTGACCCCCCAGCAAAGGAGCACTGACCTGCTCCAGTCTGAGTCTGGTGTTTAAAAGAAGAATAAGAGGAGCTGGGCAAGGGAAGTACAAATTATATCACATTTACTGGGCAAATTCAGGTCCTGAGGCTACAACCTGCTTAACATTACAAGGGTGTAATTTGTGAAGTCTTTTCCCAAAAGACCTTTTTCCTGCTCAGATCAAAGCATCAGCTAGTCCCATACTAGCCAGGGAAGGGAACCGACACGGCAACTGCTGACTGTGCAGCTCCCCTGGGTCCCCTCCACTCCTCCTGCAGAGGACACCGAGTTACAACCCTCGTTTGAAAATGCTCATCTCTCACTCACCTCGACCACGACGGTCAGCTATGGACGTTATTCCTGCGACGTTGCCACAAGCACAGCCATGCTGAGGACATGGGAGAGGCAGGGGCAGAGCAAATTGGAGAAAGGTTTTAAATAAGAATAACAATAATTAAAAGAATGGCCAGGAAATAGTTGTTCGAGATTGTATGGAGTTGACTTTGAAAAGTAGGTGGAGGACTGGGAAGAAGACTGCTTCTTCTCTGTGCAAGGTTATGTTTCTCTATATTTTATCCACCAACATTGTAATTCTATTTCTAAGCCTAATAAATTTCCCACAGAAGCCCTATTCATTCTTGAACCTATGACTGCTGATTCAGGGAACTGTCATGTTTTTCCATGCCAGCATCAGTTCGCACTGTACTAAAAAAGCAAGATAAGGGCTAGAAAATAAAAGGCAACATCGTGCTTTTACCTGAAAGAAAGAAACAGCTTGGGGGGACTTGGCAGTCTTATTTTGCTGATCATCAGTCTCCGCAATAGGCTCTGCAACCGATTAATGAAATGCAGGCTGTAAGAACCATGATTTCACAAGAAATCTGACCTCTCTTGCACTGAAATTGAGAGATAAACATGAGGTCTATTTGTCCCCATCACCATTCCAGTTCGTGGCAGTGAGTTGCTGAATATCTGTGCCGTACTGCTCAGGCTGAGAGAACCACCCAAAGGTGGCTGTCCGGGGAGGTGAGAACCTGACAGGCACCTCCACACTGTCCCAAGGACCACGGTACGGATTCCCACAAGAAATGTGACGCTTCCAGACCAGCAACAGAGGATTTTTTTTTTCTTCTGGCAGATACCATCTTTATCTCAGAAAGACTTTTAGTTTCCCTTTGCAAACAGAGAACTAGATCCTCTCTTCCATTGCACAAGACGCGGTACCACCAAAGAGGAAGTTTGCAGCCCACAACACACCCAGCTCCTCACAGTGAAGGACCATTTCAAAGCTCACAGCACTCCAGGCTACCTTCAAAGCCTGCCAAGAGGATTTTAGCAGAAATGTTGTGTATTTTTTGATCCTGACATCTGTTTAGCAGTAAGCGGACTGATACCGCTATTTTGCTGTCCAGAACCAGACAGTCGCACATCACTGTCCCACAAGACCGCGTTTCCACAGGCAGCCCCACCTGCATCCGGACACTCCTGCCATTTGATCTGTTCATATTTTCCTTTTCTTAAAAAATGAGCGAGATAGTCAAATTTCAAACATTTGATTTCACTGGCCCTTTTTCCCTTGGGTCTGCTCTCTACATGCTTCTCTCCCCCAAACCTAGCATGTGTCACTGTGCTGAGAGAAATAATAATTAACGCACAAATATATTCAAAGGGCGCTAGGCTGAGCAACGAGAATCGCTGTATTTGTACACATTCTCTTTTTCTAACGTTATTAGTCTCATAACAGAAGTCTTGGAATTCTCTTTGAAGCTGTTTTAATTGGGGAAGAGCTGGCTCTTGCCAGCTGTAATAACACTGATGTTTGTCATCGAAGAGGTGTCTTTTTATTTGGTTCGTCTTTCTGCTGATAGAATTTGCTAAGCGGCCAACCTCATCTTAATTTATTTATTGGCTCTGCTCAAACAATGGCTGCAAGTTAATTACAGTTTGCTTTTCGTAACACAAACACATGTCATAAAATGTTTTTATCACTGATCAAATCCTTGGATTACTCTGTTAATTGTGACCTGGCTTAATCACGAAGATTATTCCAATTTAGTAAATTCCTTCAGCTTATCTTTGCAGTCTCAAGCCATGTTTTCCCAGCAGAAAGTAAGGTAAAACCATTAGCGTGCTTTGGGAATGACATCTAATTTCTCTACCAAGTGTTCTCCATTTAAATCCACCACCATTTCTACTATTAAAAGAACCAGAGCAGCAACCCAGCCTTTTCGTAATAATTTATAACCTCTCAGCAGCTAAGAGCATGTTATACAGAAAACACTGCACGATCCATCTCCGCCCTGCACAGACTCAACTTTTGTTGGCAGATTTGTCAATCATGTTTATAGGCTCCTTTTTGCCGTACAGTCAGGAATTCTCATCCTTTTTTGATCTGTGTCATAAAAATGTACTAGGACTGATATACACCCAAGGACTTTCTGTTGATTTGTTTCTGTTGCGCAAGCTATGTCTAATTTATGTATAACTTATCTCATACTATTAGATCACTTTGTAATCATATTTAATTTAGATTTATTCCCGACAGTTCAGGCTGGCTCCAGGCATTTAATTAAATTTTGCCCTCTTAAGCCACTTAGTCAGTCTAGATCTCAAACACGATGTCGTTTTTCCTTGGACAGCTCTTTTTTATCCATAACGTTTGAATTGGTAATTTGTGCAGTTGCATCTTACATGACATTTTCAAGAACTCCTTTAAAGCCTGGCCTTGATGCTGCGCAGCAAGAGCATGCAGCGAGCACCAGGTGAAAAGCCCGGGGAGAGGAAGCACAGCACCATCCAGCCACGCTTTAACAAGAATTACACCATTGAAACACTGTTTTACCACGCACAGAAACCTGAAATCGCAACCTCCGTGTCAAACACGGCACTAGGGATGAGGTCAGAAGTAGGGATGGTACAGCTAATAAACTGCGCTATTAAGTTACAAATTTGGTTTGGTTTTGAAGACTTGAAATGAGAATTAAAACGCGTGTCTCGTGAAAATCTGAGCAGAAAAATATTGGTTGGAAAAATATAAAATGTAACTAACAACAATTCAAATTATTTTTATTCAAGATGATTGCCCTTTGGGAGATGGACAGGAAAGTATTTAGAAAAAGAATAAAAAAATGCATAAGTGAAAGTTAGGATTAGGAAAAAACCTGAAATATTATGTTTATAACTGGTTTGGTTTTCTTCCCTGATCTTTAATAATAAGCAGAAAATCTTTGCATGAACAGGACTCTTGATGGTTTCTTAAGAATTCTTCCTGTCTTGCTGATTACTGGAATTGTCTCTCCCCTTCTGCTGTTACTGACAAATTACAGTATTTCAGAGAACACACTTTACATTTCCTTTTGTCCTGCAATTTGCCTCACCTTTGCTCCTCAGACTTGAAAAAAGCCCTTCAAGCCTCACAAATGCTCTCCTCCCTACCGCAAACTCTCTGTCAATCTTGTCCTGCCACTCTATCAAGCCCGATATCATCAAAATGCAGACAAGACGTGACTCCGGATTAGCCACACACCGGTGCACATTTTATTGTAGTTTGGAGTTCCTAAAGCCCTTAGACAACCTGTCTGCTGCTTTCTTGTTTGTGCTCATGGCAGAGCGCGCTGCAGAGACAGCTGGGCTAATCATAATGCAAATTCAGTGAGAAACTAGTCACTTAAATTCCACTAATATATCTTAATTTTTCACCCAGCAGTATGATATATGGTGCCAGTATAATTCAATCTTCTTACATTTTTCATGAGTTAAATAAATCATATCAAGATAGAGTCCTTCAACCATCGTATTTTACTCCGCATGCAGATCTCCTTCAAACGGATGCAGAGCAAACCCTACATCCCACTTTATTAGCTTCAAGGAATTTGAAGCCAAGTAAACGTGATTCCCCGGAATCAGCATGCTGATGGACACAGTCCACTCAGGTTAGGTTCCCATCTCTGTGAATATTACTGTTTCAGAGGAAGGAATAAGAAACTTTTTGCTAAGAACAGCTTGCCTACAAGGAGCTTTCTTGCTGCTGTTAATGCTCAGGCACTGGGATCATAGAATCATAGATCATAGAATGGTTCGGGTTGGAAGGGATCTTAAAGCCCATCTAATTCCAACCCCC
>VXBL01002390.1:1105605-1179715 GCA_013400195.1 Aramus guarauna | reverse complement strand
GGAGTACAGAGGCAGAATCAGGATAAGAGGGCTTATACTCCTTCCATAATTCTTGACTTTCTTTATAAAGCAAACCAATCGTTCCAACCCTTCCTCCCCCAGCCCCACATATTCGCAGCATCCATAGAAATGTCCGGACCATTTTAACAACACCAACATCTTGCTTTCAGCACTGTTTGGCAGGAGCAGTGAATGCCATGAAGAATGTTTTCCCAAAACTGATTTCTGAAGGGTTAAATAGTGCTCTGATTTGTCATGTACTCCAACTCACAACCTCACAAACCCAGGATTTCTGTACGCGGCCGCTGATTTTCAGTAGTGTATTGCAGCACCCCAGGCTTATTGAATGAAAATATTGTAAAGCACTGTTTTTCTTCTCGTTCTTTTTATAGCACATGGAAAAGAGCAAATGGACAATTCACATGAATGAACAGCCAGCATTACAAGCAAAGCTCGCAAAATGAGTCTTTGGAGATACAAGCACTATTGTTACCAGAGCAGTCATTTGTATATCTCAACTTTCCTAGTGGTTACTGACTTTTAGGAATTATACATTTATATGAAACTTCTTTTGTGTTCTCTTTTGTTAGCATTTGGTGATCATAAAAAAGTAGAAATCAAGAAAAATGTATTTAATTTACTTATTTTCCACTTTCCCTCCCTATCAGAGGTTATTTTGCTACAGAAAGGTAGCCCTCCTACCTTTGGCAGAGCTGCTCTTTGTCATTATCCTTTCATCATTTATTTTCAAAGCTGCACTATAAACTTTCTATCAATGCATTACTAATAATCTTAACGGACTTTTATCAAGGAAAGCCATAGGTTTCCATTGTCAAGAGGCTTTTCTCTGAACCGCAAGTGCTGACTTTTTTTGACAATTTATCTAAAGTCAATTGTCTTCTATTGACTTTTTTCAGCTGCCTCCAGAATAACAACACTTTTTAGGTCTGACAGTTCATCTGGCTTGCTATGCTCTCTCTCTCGGTTTATCCCTATCATACATAACTCTTGACAAAAAACATAGTACCTTGCTAACAATATCTGGCTTCAAACGTGTTTTATTAATTTCTCAGATTCTGTTGCTCTCGTTGCTATCAAAACCAAGAATCAACACAACATTTTTAAGTGCTTTTGAGGATCTAATTTGATAGCAAATTTAGGTATGGTTTTGGTATTTTAACTTGTATGACGGTGACATGTTACTTGCTCTTATCTTCCTTTGGGAATCACTAAGTGCTCACCCAGGAGCAAACCCTGGAAGATGTTGGAGCTGGCACATGAGCCACAGCTGCTTTGTCTCCACTGAAGCCCATGAGCAGTGACCATGTCTCTGGCTATCCCAGTCCCTTTGATCCATCCAATTCCTCAGTTTCCAGCTGGCCTGAGGTCTGACTCTGCACCTTCTTTCCTGCTAGCTCATTACAAAGTCCCGTCGTGTTCAGCAGCGAGAGAGATGAAAGCACCATTTACAGGCTTTGCTGAACTGGAACCACCTGTCTGTTTTCCTTCTGTAACATACTTTTTCTTCAATACAACTCCATTTTCCTACATGTTCTTTCATTCTTTATACAAAAAACAATTTGATCAAGCTTTAGTCTATATTCTCTCCAGTAAGCCATTTCAAGATTTATTCCAACCTTATGTTGCTGCAATGTCATGTTAGGAAGCAAATTAAGTTTATTTTTATATCACTTTCTTAAAAGACTACCTGTTCAAACAGGGATCCCTTCCTTTTCTAAATACCCAATTCCCATCACCCTGGACTTCCTCCCTTTCTTCTGTGCCTTTACATTTCATTCACCATAGACTAATGAGGTCTTTCCTTCACAACATACTAGTAACACCCCCCCACCGCAGTTTGGATATCAAAGCAGCTCAGCTTTTCCAGCCTCCCTATCTCACACACACACACGAGTCCAGAAGATGCTTCAGAGATCATTGGCCAAAGCCAGAACTCATCTTCATGGGGCGGTAGCCACTCACTGCCCCCCAGCCCAAGCAGAATGGGGCTTGAATGAGGGCTTGATGCCCTCAACAAGACAAGAGAGAAACTTTTTAAATTGCTGGATAATCCCTTCTTATTATTCCAAATAATTGTCCCTGTTGCACTTCTTGGGATGTTTCTGGCACACCTCAAACTCCTTGCAACCACATGACATGGATTTGTGCCTATTGATGGTAGCCATATCTACACTGTTAAGAAATCCCTCTCCACTCCATAAAAGATTCTTGAACTATGACTTACAGTTGGTAATTTTAAATTCATAGTCTGTCAACACTGAAAAGCCTTCTTCAGCAACTTCTGCCACATATGTTCTTAGCTATTACATCAAACCCTCCTCTGCTACATAAGAAGAGAACAAATAAATTCTAATCACATGCAGAAATCTCCTTCCAATATTTGCTAAGCACTAAATCAACTCTTTATCTTTCCTCTTATTATTTCCCAGAATACTCTTAAAACTCAAGAGAACCAGAAAATGAGAGGAAAAGTGCAGAGCGTGCTAAAAGAAATGTGGGGGGGGAACCTTTTTTTTTTGTCAAGGGAGAAATTAGAGGTTTGAGTGATGGCTGACAGCAGACTGGTTGTTTAGGATGAGGAGCCCAGAACCAGATTTGAACCTCACTAAAGTCTGAAGCTGATAACTAGACCAGAGCCTTGAGAAATCTCTTGGGTAAAAAGGTTTATTATTATCAAAGCAGAAATTGTGTAGGAATTTAATGTAAGAGAGGTAAGATAGAGAAAAGAGTCTGTCTCTTCTTTTGGCAGATGCTGGCATAGCCTCTTTCCATTTTGATCTCCCCTAGGTTTTTATTTTCATATATTTATGGCATGCTCACAGACTTAAAAAAAAAAAAAATCTAGATCTGATTCAGGGTGGAATTTTTCTACACTTCTAAATGTCTCAGGACCGTGAGTCCTTTTGGCTTTTGATGGCAAAGGTCCTCCTAAGCAGGTATGAAATCTCTGATCTTTGCCCCTTGTGACGTCCCCAAAACCAAAATCCCTGGAGACAGGCACTTGGGTTCTGGCTGTTAAAACCACCCAGCTCAGCACAAAACATCAGTGTGGACCAACATTGCCCTCCCATCCCTTAAGCCTGTGAATCCCTTTGCCCGTTCTCAGGCTAAATTGAAGCGGAAGTAAAAGAAAAAAAAAAATAGTTGGCTGAGTAAGCAACATTCTTATCGCTTCTCACACATGCTGTGAATCCAAGGTGATAGTCTGTAGGATGTCCCACTAATTTACAATCACACCCCCACCCATACCTCTGTCAGCCAGAAGTAGAGGCAGCAGAAGGAGCGGGGCTGTAGTAGGCAAAAAATGTCACAACAACACTGGATGCAGAGGGACTCCCTCACTCCCAGAGCCACGTTAGCCTCAGTCAGAGGCAAACTGCCTTTGCTTGCCCACGGCTCAGCTAAAAACACCTCTGGGAGCGGGGCTGCCATGCCCAGCTGGTGAGTGGAGCTGAGGAAAGAACAAGAGGTGGTCTCAAAGCCGCTACAGAAACAATCCAATGAGACTTGAAAGCCTCTGTTGTCAAACTGCAAAGTCAGAGGGAAATGGGATGTTTGAAATACACAAAGCCAACTTGAACATATTTTTTTTTTCCCCTAAAAAAAAAAATTAAAGAAAACCACGTGCAAATGCAATCTCAGCATTCAACGTGCAGCTGCACACAGACACACAGATACCCTGGTTTTTCCAGCTCCAAATCTGAATCTTGCAAGGAGAATGTATTTAATCTGCATTGCCAAATATATTGCTATAAATAGCATACAAAGCTGTGAGGAACATATAATGCTACCAGGGGAACTCCTTTATTTTATCTGAACCAATTCTTTGCAGTTTTCATAATTTTCCTAACTGAATCCCACCAACATTCTGCATTGCATGAGGATTAACAAACCCATAATGTTTTCTGATTTCCCAGAAATCGTTGTTTCTAGAGCGTATTTGGAAAAGAAGATCACATAAAAAGCACATTTCCAGTAGTATAAAATGAAAACTAGACAGCGTGGAAAGGTGACCGTGCTGTAGTGGGCTGCGGATGGGGACAGAACCCATAGTCCTGTACTGGTGAGCACCAGTAACACCACACATCATGTACAAAGGGTACACGAGAGGACACGTTTAGGGAGAGAAAAGGAGGATGCTACAGTGCTAAGGGCAGAGAGGGAGAGAACAGCCCCCAGCACCACTCTGCAACAAGCACCTTTCCCAGGTAGGCACTAACCACTATCACAGAGGATCATCAGTCTTTGGCAGCACCCAAGAAAAGATGAGTAGGAACTGCTCCATCCTTACCCATTCCCGATGAATCTCCCTTCTCAGCTCTGCTCGTGCCAACAAGAGTTGATCTCGAGTCGTAACTAGTGCCTTTTACTGGTGTAATGGACTCTGAGGGAAGAGGGAATAAACTGGGCATTTGGGACATGTCAACCAGCACATGCCACAGATGATGCTTCTGACAATTTCCCCCGCAAACTTTAGGGGCTGAAGGCATCTACTAACTACAGAGACATAAGGTCTTCTAGAGCAAGAATGGTAAATTAAATCAAGGGTGGTTGAAGTGAGGAGTGGCCCAGAGCACCCGGTGGTGTAGGGATAGAACAACGAAAATGGTCCTCATGGGGGATGGACTGGAGCTTCAACTTGCAAAACAGTAGAAAACAGTAAAAAAACCTTTCAGAATTTGGAGATGAGGCAGCAGATGGGGAGGGGGGGGGGAAGACATTGGGCTTCACGGGAGTGCTGGAGGAGAAAGATGATCTTTCTATTTCTTGGAAAAGAAAGGAGAGCAATTGCTGATGGGAAGGGATCCCTCATCCTTATAATCTAACAATTTAGGCTAGAAAGTGACCTCTGAAGCCCATCCCTCTGCTGAAACTGGGGCCTGAGCTGGTTGCATTTGCATGAAATATATCCTGATTTCAGACTGACAATACAGCTTATATCATGCTGCCCCTATTTGTTACAAACTTCTGTTCCTTAAATTCAGAGTTGATATACATTTGCACATGGCCTATACAAAAGCAAACAAGATTACTCTGGAAAGCCAAGCAGCCAAATACTGCTAATTCCCACTAATAACCGAGATTTCACTGCAAGTTGCTGAAGCTAAAAAAAATTAGTGAGTAAACAAGCAAATAAGCCAAGCTGAAAAGCAAAGTATCACAAGCTGTTCTTTACTGGAGCTGTTACACTTCACCGACTTGTAGTTGCTTGTGGAAAGCAGCCACGTAATTTTCTACTCTGTCTTGTAGGGCAGTGGGGGAAGGAGGAGGACAGAGCCAGTAACTCATATTGCCAGAACGGCTCCATCCTCCTCACCAGAGCAGCCACGTGCTGCCTCCTGCAAACTGGTGAGCAATGGGAGAGAACAAGTCCCAGCAGGACAGGGAAAAAATTTAGTAGGCTGCAAATTCAACACCATTTCTATAGGTCATGTTACACGGCCCAAGAGGAGACCGTTAGATCAAGTGACACAAAGCCATTAAGCATTGTATTTCCCCAGTGCAATTCGAGTAATGAAACACCTAGAGTTAGATGACTCTGTGTTACCCTGGCCAGAAAATATCAAAGCTGTTGCTACTCGGGAACTCTGCATGGATTGAGGGGGATGATACGTGCGAGCCCGCGGAGATGCAAATCCTGGGGCCGGGTCCGCACCCTGCAACAGAAGGACGCAGCCCAAACCACTGCAGCAGACAAGCAAGTGAAAATGGGATTGTGTGGAGCACGATGGCTCACCAAGTGCCCAAAGGTCCTCAGCTTCAAGGTGCCCTTGTGGGAGAGATGCATGCTTGCAAGGGGTCATTTTGCTGACGATCAAAAGCGAGAGGCAAGCGAACACGCACCCCTGAGCGGTATTAGACAAACACGCTAGCTGTTAAGCAACTGGATCCGAGCGGATGCTGAAGCAGCAGCGTTGGTGCTGACACCATCGCCTGTCTGGGGGCGAGCAGGAGGCTTTGCACCCTGCTGCAGCCAGCCTGGATTAGCCCAGGGTAGGCAAGGGAGTGACAGGGTGCCACATCTCATCTCCGCTCAAGTGCTAACGTACCTCGGGGTCAGTCCCGGGCTCATCCCTCTGCATTAAAAGGTTTCAAAGCAGGCTGTAGGGACACACAAGAATAGCGAGAGGTGCGATGTGCACGCTGCCAGTGAACGAGAGCACACGCTGCTTGGCAGGCACCAGGTAAATGGAGGTTTCCCAGAGAATGCTTGGGCTTTCTTGCACACTCACTATCCTAAAAGACAAAGTGAAATACGTGGAATTAAATTGTGATAGGGAATGCAAGCACAGACCAAATGTGCATGAAGGCAAGAAACCACCTCAGCAGCTGATTGCCAGCTTCACAGGGGTATGAAACACAGCTCTGCGGCTCCTCCACCCAGGAGAAAGTCTCCAAAAAGTCCCTTTTTCTCAGCAGTTCCCCAATAGCTGGTTCAGGCATCCCAGCACACAGCACGGTACCTAACACTCTCCATTTCTCCTGCAGTGTATAACGCACAATAATCATCTCAAATCCTCTTTATAGCAACCCCAGGAGCAAGAGCGGGTGGGTTAACTGGTAGTGAGCCCGGCCAGAGCCAGGGCTGGAACAACCCCCAGTGCTCACCCCTGCTCCCAGCCCTGCTCCAAACCCTCGCACCCCCTCAGAAGAGAAGGGTACATTTTCTTGCAATTTTCCTTCCTGATTTCATTTAAAAGCATCATATAAATATGAGTCTATGTAGAAGCTGTTTCCATAAAAATACTGCTTGCCGATACCCACTTTTAATTCAACGTTTCCTGTTATTCCATTGCTGCCAGTCACCGAACCATGAACACCCTGAAATAACAAAGATTGCCCAGGTCCTGTGGCAGCTACTGGCAGGAGATAGAGATATGACCCAAAATTGTAGTGAGACAGGGCAAGGACAGAGGTATGAAGAGGTCAAGAACTACAGAAGAGCTACAGGTGCTTCTGGTCTCCCTCTCATCCATATGCTCCCCAGGAAAGCTGTTAAGGTCCTGCCCCATAGCAAAGCGCTGAAGAAAAATAGTAAAAATAGGAAAAAAATAATTTTTAGCTCAGGCTTGTTCTGTTGAAAGGAGGCCTCCACTCTATTATATTTTTTTCAGACTTCAGGATCTGATCACATCACTTTAGAAGTTTCCTTTTTTCCCAGGAAGATAAACCCCTGTCACTTCATTTCAAATGCTTGCACTTTAATATAAGCCACAGGCTACTTCAAGAATTATATATATAAAAAAAAATAAAAAATTACACATCAAAAAAGATGAGGAAGTCAAATTATTTTCCCTGCTTTGATGTTTATTTGTGTTTTGTACTGCGGGGCACTTGTGCAATATGCACAGAAACTCCAGGAGAATGAGTGAATCCTGTTCGAGTAATTTAGAGGATGAAATGGCAAAAGGAACCGCTTTGAACTCAGCCCGATGGCACATTGTGAAAATGCACTTTCTGATCTGCACGTTGTCACTTTTCCCCAGCTTGGGTTTGTTACCACCAGGGCAGGTCTGGCCATAAACCTGCAAGGCAGGACTGGGACTGGGATTTCATGCTATTTCTTTCTGTCAGGGTTTGAAAAGGCAATAGAGGAAGATTTGGTACCTAAGAAATACGTTCCTCACTTTTCTTCAGAGCTGCCTGGGTTTAAACACTAAAATAAATAAATAATCTCATTTTTGTACATAACTTAAAGAATTCGTCCAAAGTGACAAGGGGAATGTGGGAGAAAACTGTGCAACTGCATGCTGGCTTTATGAACGCCATGCCAATGCCAAATTGTTTAGCTAAATAAACTTAAGTATTGCAACTATTAATTGAAATCCAACCCTTGGCTAATGTGAATTAGTGCTGGATTATAATGCTACATCATGATAAGCAGCTTGGAAATATTTCAAACAGATTTGGAAAGTTGTTCTCCATTAGATTATAAACACTATTAACAGATAAAAAGCCATAAAAGAGCCCGTCACTTCAAAGGGGATCTTCTGGCCATTTTCTAGCAGAGCAGCTGAAGGTACACAGTTGCTAAGCCAAATTTCAAAGCAGAAAGAAAATCATGGCATCTAGAATTATTATTGATTCCTCAAGTTATTAACTTAAAGGATTACCTTGTTCGCTTCATTTTTGTTAAGGAGAGAACATTAGCTAGATATAATAAGGGATAAGACAGGCCAAGCTTTTAGCTCTAAACACTAGAGGCCTTTGAAGATACACCTGAAATCCGCACAATGACGTTGGTTTTTCTCCCCAGGATGATCCTGGGGACAGCCAGGAAAGAGCAGGGCTCTCACCCGGGCTGGGAAAGGGGCAGGAGCTTCGGCAGGGAACAGCGTCGGGTCTGAGACACCCAACCGCTTTCCCGTGCCTGGGCAGGACACGTCTTCGTTAGCAGTTTAGGAGATAGTCATTATTGACAGCTCCACTTGAGGCGATGCCAGTAGCTATGCAAACATGTAGTTAAAAAAGCAACAACAACAAAGTCTTTCCCAAATGAACAAATTGCAAAGAGAGAATGAAATGGAGCAGACAAGGCCTCCCGAGGGAAAACGGGATTAAATTAAACTTGCCATCAGCTGATCAGCATGAAGTTTTCTTTTCAGCAAAACCCATCAAAAGAGATTTCATTGCAAAATGCTGCTTGGACATCTGGTAAAGGCTTCTGATTTTTTTTCCCTGCCCACACAAGCAAAGGAGTCCAACTTCTGCTGAGTGTCGGTAAAGGTGTTCGCGCTGGTCCGGAGAGCAGAGGGGTTTCCCGACTCCCTCTCTGTGACAACAGCTGAAGTGTCCTGCTGAGACATATTTTGATCCTGGAAATAGAGATAACCCTGTAGATCAAGTAGGTCTGTATTTAGATTGTACCATCTTGCCACTGATAACAGAGATCTCAAAAAAAAAGTGCTGCACAGGAAAGATTACACAGGGATCTGTATGTCCAATCCTCTTCTAAGTACAATCCCCTTTCCCAAATTCCCTATGTGCTCCCTATGGGCAGCTTGTCTCGATGGCTACAAATCTCTCATATGAACCATATAACAGGTAGTGACACATTTACAGCACTTTTCATCTTTACAACACTGTGTGATGGTCAGTTTTTATTATACTTACCAGACAAAGTGCTTTCCTTAGTGTCCACCAGGAAAGAGATTTTTTTTCCCCAGACAAGCTCTTAGCCTGGCCAGCTGTAACTACACAATAAAGATATATACACATTTTCCCATATTACAGTAATTGATAGAAAAAAATTAGGTCTAAGCCCAGTATGTTTCTGTCTCTGTTCCCAGCTAGCCCAGCACATCATCCCGAAAATGTTCTTTTTTATGGTACCTTAGTACTTGGTACCCTCTAGCCCTGAAGCTCTCCCTCAAGGGCTTGCATTAGGCTTAGAAAGGATGAAAGAATGAACTAACAAGATCAGAGCTGTTGTGAGTTCAGCTTTAGGGGCCACAGAAAGTAAATTTCTAGCTCGTAGCACTTGCTTATTCCTAAAGTTATTAACCGCTCCAATACAGTATTTATAGCTGGCCTTCCTGCCTTCCTTTCCCCCCAAGAAAAAACTGTCACTATTTTAATGCCGTAATAAGAAGCTGATTTACTAGTGTATAACTTCAAAGGGAAACTTTCTTCTTCTTCTTGATAAAATATTAATGGGGAATAACGAAGCGTGGTGACATTACACAGAACCCCGGGAAGGAGCTCTTTTGGGGCAGCTCCCTGGCTGGTAGCTTTTGTTCTTGCCAGATTGTCCGATACAGCCGCCTGCGTGAAGCTCTCTGTCTTACTGCCCACGTTGTGGCCCTCGACCAGAACTACTTTCCCAGCACAATTTGTTCCCTTTACAACTCCAAAGCTCCCAAACAAGGTCGGGCCAGGAGAACCAGCTGCAGAGTGGGCTCCGCACACCGTTTCATTCCTGGGAGGGTTTAATACCGATGCAACACGTTGGGAGGAAGCAAGGAAGAGGCAGGAACAGGCCAGAGAAAGGCATGGGCGAAAGCCTCCGCAAAAGGGCGCACAAAGGATGTGTCCACCGTCCCAAGCTGCATCTGCCAGCCAGACACCTTTGCGGATGATACCCCGAGGTCACAGACAAGCTACAGCCAAAGACACTTCTCCCTGTCAGCCAGAAAGGGTCTGACAGGGTTCCCTCAGCCAATATTTGGTGCACAAATATGTCCGTTTAGTATGTCAAATACAGCACGTGCCCCTGTCCTGCATTTTCAAGATAAGTCCCTATTGCCCTCTCTTCCCCCCCGCGATCTGTGCTGGCAGACCAGCGAGCACAGTGAAGCGATACCGGGAAAGCTTGTTAATCACCCGCGCCGGCGTGGTTCAGAGGCAGGATTGTCAGCATATTTTATGCCATTACTGCACTTTGTACCGGCGCGGAGCCTGTGCGTGACAGCCCGAAGCAGACAGGGAAGGTGCGCAGAGGTGCTGCTGCATTTAGATGAATTTGCAGGAGCTGCGCACAAAACCGCTTGAGGAATTTAAACATGTAGGGTGGCTGGAAAGCTGTAAGGGGAGTTGTCAGGGTAAAAGAGCTGCAGAAGAGCTCCGACAGCAGCTCTTGTGTGGAGGCTGGAAGCCCTCAGGTGCCAATCCTGCACGGGTGTTTGCATTGCACAGTGATAACAGGGGGGTGCTGGGCTGAGAGGGACATCGTTTCAGATGAAACCTTCCTGCCTCATCATTGCTGTCCGGCTCCGATGCCAGTAGAGGAATGCAGTTATGCTCTATGGTGTTTTATTCAAATTCCCATTCAGCTCTCCGGATTTTCTGTAATTTCTTTTTCCTGCATTGCCAAGACTTTTGCGTAAAATGAAGATGCTGTAAAGCCTGGCACAACCAGCTCCGCAGGTGTGAGCTCAGCTAACAGCGGCATCACACAGAGCTGCGGCAAGTCGTGCCCGGCTCATCTGCACTGAAATAAAAATCCTCCAAAAGCTGGTAGTTGTGGCCACCCTTCTCAGGAAAGACGCAAAAGCACAGCGTACCGTAAAGACTGTAAAGGACAAAAATTGCTGCTTTCCCTTGTTTGGGGTTCTTGCACCGACAAATGTAACCTCTCCAGGCAGGATTCAGATTCACTTCTGCTTGGTCTTCCAACAGACTGAAAAGTACCTCTAGGAAAAGCCTATTGCCTGAACATGTATCATATGCTTTATTTTCCTATTATATTGTGGTTATTATTGCATGTCATTGAGTGTTTGTTTTGATTTTTTGAACAAATTTTTGTGTTGGTTTTTTAAAGAGTCTTTCATAGGTAGGTCATCCTGAATGTCCCAAAGAACAAGAGCTTCAGGTACGCGTATGGAGTAAGGTGTACCTAGGGAGGAATGCAAGAAGAATTGGAGAGAATCCTTTACAAATCTCCAGAGAAGGATGTGACTAGTCTCTCTGTCTCTCCTTAGCTGCTCCCAAGTGTTTCCCAAGGTAGAGGACAGTTACTCTTGGCCTGCAGCCTCTGCACACGCTGGGCATCTCTGCTGGTTTCCGCTAGTTTAGAGTTAATTTTCTTCATAGTAGCTGGTTTAACGTCACCCCTGGCTAATGTCAATAAACGTTCCAGTACCCCAAGTCATTACTCGCTATGGAAACACTGGCTTCTGGCCTCCATGATGGGTACAGTACGTGAGGTCCTGTGACGGAGCCAGAATTGCCTCGTGCCACCGCTGCAGCGCCCAGCTTTCTCGTGTAGGAACAATGCAACAGTCAAGTCACTTATTCAGCCTCATGCAGAGAAATATTCATTAATGTTTACTGATGTAGAACGCACACACTACATTAGTCACAATCCTATAAATAAACACGTTTTTCATCCACACTACATTAGTCTTGATCCTATAAATAAACAGATAGAGCACAGCCACAGCTTTCTAAGACACCCCCTGCAGAAAGAGAGTTGCTGTACCAGAATACATCACGGCGCAGGACTGTGGCATCAGCTGCTTACGAAGAGACCATGGCTTCCATCATTACTGTATAATGGGAGGGTTATTTAAAAGAAAAATTGGGGGAGGGGATGTTTGGGGAGGATGGGTAAGTTTATGTACTGTAGTACTGACTTTGGGTACTGTCTGGTTTTAAGGTGTGTGCTGCTGCCCACAGCCTCAGGTAAGATCTTTATATTAAATCCAGGTAAATAAAACTCGGTGTCCCACGAGCAGCACCTAGATGGCTGGATCACGCACTGAGACTTTTCCTTACAAGATGAGGAATATACAGTAAAGTCTTGCATTCGCAAAGTATCTCCTCTACTTGCATGTCATACTAAAGGAAAACTACTATACTTTTCAAATTAAATACCCATAGAAATCCCTTTACCAGCCACAGATATGTGGCAGCTGATTAGCTGCAAACCAGTTTAGGATGGAGAGGACTCTGTTCCCAAATAAGATGATGGGAAAATGTAGGGAGGCAGAACACGCTCACCTAAAGTGGGATTTGAAGCCAGTGTGAGTGGATATTAGTGCTGCTACATATAAGCCGTAAAATCTGTTCTTAACAATCCACTTTAGCCACCAAGCAGCTAAGGAAGTGCCAGAAAAGGAAAGAAAAAAAAAAATTAAGATGATGGAAAGGCATAGAAAGAAAAACAGAACGAAATTCAGCCCTTTTAACCTCAAGCAAGTGGGCCTGGAAACTTGAAAATAATTAGATACAGGGAAAGAGAAAAGGAAATGGAGAAGGGATTAGTCTTTAATCTAAGGCACAATTTCATTAGCTGTGTTTTATTCCTTAGCATGGTATTGGACTAGGCCCTAGACATTTCTGTCTTTACAACAAATAATATTTGTATTTTAATACATGATGAGCCTACAACTAAGAGCATCTTACAAGTCTCGTTGTCTGCGCACGCCTGCATCTGTACAACCTGAATTATGTTCAGGAGGCCATAGATCAGAGACCAGAGAGCACCGAGCACTACTCGGATGATTGGTAATATGATGCATTGGCCATTTTAATTAACTTTCCCACTGGGGGTTGACTGTTTATACACAGCGCAATAAAACGTGTTCTTAATTTTTAAGACCTTAAAGACAATGAGACAAAATTAGAGCGAGGAATTGAGGCTGCCCCTAGAGATCGGAGCCATTGTGCTCCTCTTCCCCCCGTGAGGAGAAGACCAACCCAACGGCGTTGCAGAGGGAGTGCAGATGATGGCTACGGCATGAGATTTGTTTGATACACAGAACAGCTGAGGCTGAAGCAAATTTCTGTCTAACATTTCCATTCAGAGGTTTTTACCGAATCTTGTCTTAGTAAAGGCACTTAAGCAATCAGAAATAGATCTAACTATTAATAATACTGCTTCCTTTTCTATTTTTCCTTCTCAAGAGATTGTAATCAAGGGAAATTTAATTGTTCATGAAAGACAACATCTGCATCACGTATCCATCATATTTCCACTTGGAAAGCTTCCCGGTGCAGCAATTCTGGTTGGTGTGCATTACCTTTATGCTCATCATTAATGAAGTTGATTTTGCTATTAGAGGCCTGGAAGCTGTAGCAGGGGGTGATATTTACATCCAGAGCATCTGTGTTCATTTTATAGGAGAAGCAGTTCATCAAAAGTGGATACAGATGACTAAACCAGTGGGCAAGGTGTGTTGACTTTTTATTTTATTTAACAGTAATGAAATGTAACAAGTGCACCAGAGGGATACATTTTCATAAGCAGACAAGCAGATGGGTGAAGAAATTTGACTTGCTATAAAAAGCTCGTAACTGCCGAGCAGTCTGAAGGCTCCATGGAAAGAGTCGTCTATACTGCAAAGCGTATTCCCCCTTCAAAGATTTCACATTATATGTGGCAGTCTCTCTCCTCGGCGTTTTACATCCTACAGGTGATGAGCCTTAAAACACGGCTGCTGGCGGCTAGCCAGTAAGCCATACATTGCCAGACCACGTCTTGCTTGAGTTCCTCCAGATTTCCCTCGTACACAGAGGCGGGTGGAGTGGGGATGGGGAGAGAAGAGGTTTAAACATGAACTGTTCGTTCAATTCATTTCGTTGCCTGGTCGAAATCATGTTGCATTGGAACATCAGAGGTTCTCTACTTCAAACGCTCCAAAGTCATACATGTGCCAGAGAAGAGGTGAATATCAACTATCACCTGAAGATTAGGCACGTAGACTAACCAAGCCACAGCAAACCAAACCCAGGATCTTCCCCATTTGCACTGCACCAGTCAGAAAGGCAGATGTATCCTTTCTGTACCTTAAACTGGAGAAATTTGTAGCTTTATGGAACATATAGAATCATAGAAAGGGTTTGGGTTAGAAGAGACTTTTAAAGGTCATCTAGTCCAACTTCCCCTGCAATGAGCAGAGACGCCTTCACCTAGATCAGGTTGCTCAGACCCTCATCTAGCCTGACCTTGAACATTTCCAGGAATGGAGTATCCACCACCTCTCTGGGCAACCTGTGCCAGTGTTTCACTACCCTCATTGTAAAAAATTTCTTCCTTATATCTAGTCTAAACTTCCATCTTTTAGTGGGACTTAGACATAGCCCAGAACAGATTTACAGCTATGTCACATGTCCATGGCTGGGCTATATCTTGGACCAGTGTGGAGATCTCCTAAATCTGCTGTGACTGTACTGCAGCTATGCTGCTGCATTTTAATAGCAAAAATGCGTCAGACCCTTTGTAGTTGTGATCACTGAATCCATCCAAAATACCTACAACAAGGCACCAAAGCAATGAAAATGTCAGCAACCAAGAGAGCGCAGTAGAGACCTCCTCCCATACTGAGTAGCAAAACACTACCACTGACTTGAGCCCTTAATGGCAAACCATTCTCCTTACATTCACAGTGCACAAAACACAAATTTAACTTGCCAAAATCACAATCAATAAGTCATTTCTTAAATTAGCTAGATTCAGAGGAAAGGAGGAAAATTAATTAGTGTTGCTTATCCCTCAGTGAAGGCTTACACTGAAGGCCTAGATCGATACTTTTAAATACAGATGCTGAAAGTCAGGCACATCACCTTGACAAGACCGGTGGATGCTTGGCACCCCTAAAAACCAGACAGCTCACTATCCATTTCCCATAAGGTCTTTATCATACCAGTGCACTCGACTCAGAGGAGCAATCATGGTCAGTCTGCTTTGATGCTTTCAACATGCCAACCTGCTGCTTTGTTTGGCTGGAGTCTTGTGTCTTTGGGATTTCACATGCAAACTGATTTTCTTGGTTATTTGTGTTCATTTGCAAGAGGCATAAATCATCAAAAGCAGATTCAGATGAATACTCCACTGCACATTGCGGATTTTCTTTTTAATACTGACACAACACACACAACCAGGCAACTTGAGAGATGTATGTTTATAACCAGTCAGATGGGTGCAAAAATCTGATTTGCTGTAAAAAGCTTATAGCTGCAGAAAATCTTGAGGATTTTCTGGAAGGACTCAGCTGTAACAAATCATGCCAGGGTACTAAAGAGATTGATCCTGCTTTGTCCAACTGTTGTCTTAGCATTAGCTTTCCTACAGCTGTGCCAAGGCTACACCCAATGCGATGGGATGTGTGGTGTGGGACAGTTGGTGTCAGGGGCCAATGGCCAAACTATAGATGTTACAGCGGTTTGCGTCAGACCAGGCCTTGTCCAAATGCACGTTATCATTGGAGCATGTTCCCACTACACATGTCAGTTGGGTTCATTTGAAGAGAATCTGCTCTGTGCACTTGGAGATGTCTCTGCAATGCAAACCAAGGCACGAGAAGTGAAGACAATCAGGGAATTCACTTCAAAAGCACGCTCTCATCCAAATTGCAGTACTACCACAGACATAGCCGCACACACATAGCTTTCCTGGGCAAACAAGTGCCTAACGAGCAGATTGGCAATCAGCAAGGAACGTCTACCAACTCCAGTCAGAGGTCACCCCTCTATAAACTGCTCTTACCCTCTGAAATCCAAGTCCCTGCCTCACTTACATCTTCTAGTGAGACTTCAGGTCTCAAGGGTCTGAACATCTCCAAAGGAAGAGGAGATGCTTCTGTCAAAAGACCTCATGTCAAAAGCTGTTGTCTGGCCTCCAGGTCCACCCTGTGCTGGTGGCTGCCACCATCCTGGTGGCTTGCAGACCTCCCCAGCACAGAGGGAAACCTCCCAGCCACCCCAGGGTGCTCTATTTCCACACTCATTTACCTCATCTTCACCCAGAAGAGACAGTTTTGCTTTCTACATATTGCTAATGTGTTTTTCAAGTACAATTCAAATGAATTTTTCTACAAGCTGCAACGTGTCTCCATCATCCGCAAGCAGAGCACACAGAATATAAATCTTTTAGCCTCCATGTGCAAAACAAAATCTATTAGTAGTCTTTTGCACCTAAAATGAGATCTGCAGAGACACAAGAGATGTCCAAAAGCTGCCATGGGTTGTTAGTCCAATTGAACTGGAAGCTCATCAGAGCCAACAAGCCCTCTCAAGGCACTAGGAAATGCCTTGCATCTCCCCTATGTAGTTTTTCTCCTGCTTCAGGCATAAACAAATTGTATCCTGATGGGAAAAGAAAAAATGCTATTCACTTTATAATTTATATTTTCCTGAAAGTCAGTTTTTGTATCTTTCTGAATCTCTGGAAACTTGGATTAGAAAAGGGTCAAGGGTCTCCAGCTATCCAGGCTTGCAGGGCAGATACTGCGATAAGAATAAAGTGTCTGTGCAATGTAAATGAAAACAAGACGTACTCGGTAAGAAACAGCAAAATAAGCTGTGCAGATTCACACTGGATTTTGACATTGTAATATGACAGATATCCTTAAAAGCACTTCAGAAGCAGCTTTATCAGCCCTAAACACTCACTAAATGAAACTGTTGGGTCCATACCTTCATGTCTGCTAAACGTCAGGTTCCCCGTTTCGTGCCCCAGTGAGGATCCAGCATCCCACTGGTGATGCTGAGTGCTCCAGCACGTAGCCCTGTGGTGGGAAGGCACCAAACACACCATTATTCCCACTCAGGTAACGCTCCTGCCTGCTTTCCTGAGGTTGAGCAGAGGGAGCATCACTGAAAAACATATTCTGCTGCTTTAAAACCCAGCAGTGATGACTGGAATCCATAAATCAGGTTGGAGGGTTGTTGGGGGTTTTTTTTCCAGACCTGTGGGACTGCTCCAAGCATAATTAGGTTTTGGGTTTACAAAAAATATCAGCATCTGTTGCCTGTTCTGTACAGGCTGCCAGTCTGAGGGGACTGCTCTGGGCTCACTACAGCTTTTGTTCTCACAAAAAGAGAAAACTTTGCTGAGCCTGGAGCAGGGCTGCTGGCCAAGGGCCTTGGAGACTCATGTTGGATGTGGGACCGGGCGCAGAGGCAGAGGAAGGAGAAGAAGGGTATTGAACTCAGAGTGGCTCATCCTTTACTTGAATTTAATTTGATGAGTCTCGGTTTAAATAAATACAGGGAAAATTCCCAATAACAGCTACTGCCAACAATCCCAGTACAAAATAATGCTGGCATTAAATAATCACAAACATATGCCTATCTCTTGCTTTAAAGTCAGTTCCAAGAATTTAGAGATCGACCGAGCCCCTTGCTGCTTAGCAAGGAAACATCCTCTTGTTAGATGAAAAAGCTTTCCTTCCCCATCCGGCAACGGAGAAAAACATCACAGCAATTCTACCCGAGCAACCCCACCTTCGGCAAAATGGGGTGCTAGTGGGGGGTTAGCAGAGACGGATCTGTTAGTCCTCCTCCTCCAGAAGCTGGAGGAGACTCTGGGTGAGCTTCTTGGTGACCGTGGTGCCAGCATCATCCGTGCTGCCCTCCTCACACCCGGGGCGTTGCTTCCCCAAGAGCAGCAGCAGGGTACAAACCGCATAACGCAAAACCTCTGGCCGTGGAGGCTTTAAAGGAAGACTATGGCTTTTGTTGATTATTAACAAATATCTAAGAACTGCACAGATCGTCACGGCTGCAGATGATGGTCACTGACTATGGGACTGTAATGTAAACAGCACTCTCTGTAGAAATGTGCCAGCCCAGAAACTTCTATCCAAATCCAGCTGAACTTCTAACTACATTTGGGTTCAAATCCCTCAAATTCCAGCTAATTTAGTATTACTTACATTTCTAGATAATCAACTCCAAGCAGTTCCTCTGGTTTCAAACCTGAACTTCTACCCTGTTTGGACCCTGTACCTCCCTTGGCATGCCTCTTTCCTTTCCCTGCACACAACAGTGCTGCGAGTGCAACCTCCAAACTTGACAATGCTCTTCTCTTCCTTCTCTGAAGCCCAGAAACACTTCCAGGAATTCCTCCCACTTCTTTGAAAGCGCTGACTCCCTTCTCCAAGACTGGAGGAGATTCATTCCCATACCCCCAGCATCTCCTGCACAGGGGGACTAACCCATTTGATTATTAGGTTGTAAGTAGCACTGATTCCAACTCAGGGGACCATGTTCAGCCAGCTCAAACCTGAATACATTTTTAGGAATACATTATGTATGAGGGTATAGCTATACAAGTGGAGTTAAAAAAAAAAAAAAAAAAAGCTGAATGTTGAAAGAGGGAAGAACCAAATTACCTGCCCTGCTTCATACCACACTCAGTCCCAATACAGGGATTCTGTGAAGTTAATATGAATGTGTATTTCATGGCACAGGGGATTGGCAGGTGGCAATATATCCTCTGTATTGTCAGAAAACAAGTGGTACGTTTTGAAAGGCATTCCCCATCAGCTGCTTCCTAACCAGGAGGGACGCGTACAGCTGCACGCAGGGTCAGGGGCACGAGCACTTGCACTCTGTCTTCACTACAGCCCTCGTAAAGAATCAAACTAAAATCAAAGTGAGTTGCCATGCTGTGAAGCACAAGATTGTGCAATAGCTCTCCTACAAAAAATAAAGCAAAATTTTCCCCAAATTGTACCTAAAACTGTTATTGCGCTGCCATGAATGCAAATGTGCAAAGCTGCTGGAGCCGTTGCTGTCATACGCCAGGCTCCGGAGTCCTGCAGGTTTTCTGTCAAAGATGCCAGAGCTTTGATGCCAAAAGAACCAAGTTTGCAATTATATCTTTGCCTTTTTATTTTCTTATCTCCTTTTCTGGAGAAAAAAAAAAAAGTAGAGGAAATGTTTAAAATCAATTGATGAAGGATTGATTAAAAAGTGCCTGGAACTAAGAAGGGTAAAATGTCATTAAATGGACATGTAGAGGGAAAATTGTGTAATGATATGCTACATCTACATGATTAAGAAGTTAAAATGGACTATGAAAGGAAAGTAGAATTGACGGCAAAATAATAGGACTATTTCCAGCACGTTTCAAACAAAAGGCTGGTAACACGAGTTGTCAAACATTTCTGAGATCAAAAGACAAAACCTACCTCCTGGGGCATTTAAAAAAAATTTAAGAGAAACATTTCTGCTTGCAGGAAGGAGGGCAACAGACACAGAAATGAACATTGTCTTCTCTCAAGAAAATGCTGCTGGCCAGCATACTTTAAACCCAGAAGAGACCGGGGGGGGATTCACAACTTCAGACTAACAAAAAGCCACCACAGCTGTAATCCCCCCTCAAATTCTGCAGAAAAAAGGAAAAACAGACACCACCACCCAACCACACAGAGGTGAGAGAGGCAAATCTGGGTTAGAAAAACCTGGTTTCCCTTAGAATGGCACAGTCTTGCCCTGCCAGTTGAAGAGGCAAAGCCAATAGTATTTGGGAATGACCCAGGATGAGCAGGAACAAGCGATGTACACAGCTCACCGCAGGGAAATGTGGATGATGCCTTTGCTCCGTGATGGTGAGGAGTTAAAATATTGTAACAAGAGCACGAAATGCCCCGCCAGCGCCTCAGCACTGGAGAGGTTCTCTCAGTGCAAAGCTAATTACCTCCTCCATTAGCAGGCCATCAGGGCTGCTCTGCGGAAGCAACCACGTCCTGGTTATTTTGAAGTGCTAATCTGGAAATTTTGTCAGAGACCATCTAGATAAAATTAATTGAGGAGTCAGGGTATAACTGTTACAGAGAGTAGCTCTGTTTTAAAAAGCCCTTCTTCATCTCTATGTCAGTCTAATCTTGTTTAACTCTCCAGTATCAGCCAGGCTGAGGAGATGTATCGAGTCAAGCAATATCTTTTGGGTTTGTTTCTTAAAGGACTGAGTATTGTCACAAATAGCCATCGGAGGCCAGGCTTGGAAGCCCTCTAGCTCAAATACCCATTGACTTCAGTGGAGTTTCCACGTGTGAAGTACATGCGAGATCAAGCACAACCGCCATCGTTATGCTACCACTTAGAAATGCACTTTATGCTTCAGAAATAAATTGATAGCTGCAAGAGGAACAAAAGAGCGTGCACGTTACCGTACAACTGAATGGTGGCTCAGCATTGCTTTATACGTTACTTGGGCCATACACGTTGGCTGGTTGGACTGGAAGAGCTACCAAGGCAATTCACTGTCTTGTGCTGCTATTCTACCATAAGCACACAGGAAAGACATTAAAACCTGTGACTTTTTCTAAAAACAAGAAAACAAAACATGAATTCTGCGAGTCTTACGATAGCTAAAGCAGCACACACACCAGTTTAAAGAAATAAGCCTTTGGCAGCTCCAAGCTGTAAAACACGACAAAGGAGAATCTATGGTCAGCCCTTGATAAATCTGAAAATGCCTTGCCATAATCTTGTGACACCGTGAGTTACAGTCTCCAGCATGACATTTTGATAACCGTTGCTTTTAAAACCAAATCAGCAAAAAAAGGGAGATATAAATCATTTAGAGAAGAAGAAATGAGATTTTTTTAGCTCTTTGTACAGGAGTGTGGTCATACTGGAATGCTCTAAAGAGCCTCTTCCACTTCTTAGCGAATACCACAGATAGAGGGCACAAAACAGGATTCTAGAAATCTTTCTTAACAATGGGGGGGAAAACCCAAAACACCCAAAAACCCACCACCCAACCAAAACACCACAGCTCTGACATCTCTGAAAAGAGAAGACCAAGAAATACCAAGGTATTCTGAGATTACTAGTAGATTACTACTAGATTTGTAATAGTAACTACAAAATTATCTGAATTAATATAAATCCCAGGCCAACTGGTGATTGTTCACAGAGATTTGAGGCAGCTTGAGTATTTAGTTGGATTTTTACTTTAAACAAACTTTATGAGGCCATACAGAGTCAAAAGGGAGCCCTGAAAAAGGATTGGGGGAAAGAAAAAAAAAAAAATGTGAAGCATCATGCATCTAAATGAGGACTTCCAAAAACCAAACTGCAATAAAGACCTTTAGCAACAATTTGGGTGAGTATTAGACAAGGGTAAATATTGTTGTTAGCTTACAGCAAACAGCTGATAGGCTTTAGGAGGCCTATGAGGGAACATAAACCCTCTTAGATCTGGTACGCACAAACAGCAGAAAAGCATTTGCAAGCAAAAGCGTGTTCATGCCAGTAGTATCACAATCAGCAGTCACGCTGGCTAATCTGATGAGCGGTAATTTAATTTTATGCATCCAAAATCAGCTCTTAGATAATACAATTTTGTAAGAGACACTTGTGTGAAAAATGCTTGTTTCGTACTAGTCTGCTATTAATTTTAAAATGTTGTTTTTATTTTAAATCCACTCTCATCTCCACTCTGAGGTCCTTTTGCAATCTTTCCCTCTTTCACTGCAGAATTGATGCCATCTCGTGGTGGAAAAACACTCTGTCTCCTGATGGTTTCTGTCTCTAATAGCCAAAATAATCCTTGACTAACTCAGTGTTCCAAACCCACCTCTCTCCTCCACACTCCCAGCCTTCAGAACTGTATTTCTATTAAACTCTAAATGCTTCTTCCAGCACTGTGAAATCAGCTGAAGCGTGAGCTTTTAGAAATCAAAACTGCACACAGATTTCTTCCTCATTCATAGCTGAGGTACCAAACCTGCATCTACGGTTCTTCCAGGGACAGCCCATACTGAGGCAGCTATACCCAGCACCCCCATCTTTTATGTTAAACGACCCCATTTATTCTCTTTTGCTGAGTCTTTTGCTCCCACACTCATTACTTTCAGACATCTCTCTCCCTACTTTTGATTTCTTTCAGAGAAAGCCAGTATATTGCTCACACCACTCTGTGCACCTCTCTTTCCTCCTTTCTATCACCTGGAGATGTTTCACTCTTTTTTTTTTTTTTTTTTTCCCCAATTTTATTTCCAATATACCAACCTCATCTATTTCACAGAAGTCTGATCTCCCCTCCTTCCCCGCGGTGCACGAGCATACCCTGCCTCCAGGTAAACACCAGCTGGTCCCTCCAGCGCTCACCCCATCCTCCCTGTCCCCTTCACCAGCGTGACAGTACCTGGCATATTTTGGATGATCTGCTGTGAAAGCGTGCTGGTGGACAGAACAATCAGGAGTAGCATGGACAGATCCAACTCCCTTGCTCAAACTCTTTCCTCTGTGGTGTGTAATTACCTATTGCTTCATCAGTGACATGTTCCAACCCACAAAACACTTGTTCTTTAGGTACCTCAGGCCTCTAGCTAGTGAGATGGCTGTGCTCACCATCCACTCTAAAGCCTCCACGGACCTTCTTAACTAAGAACTACATGTCCTCAACCCCCACAGAGGGTGGCTTGCCCCTCTCCTGCCCATACCCTCCTCTACAGCTCCAGCCTATGTTGCAGCAGGTGCCCAGGTTGGAAGCATCACCTTGAGCATCACCCCAGCCAGCCGGGCTCCGATGCTCACAGCAGAGCAGCCTCCCCTCACCCCGAGGTGCATGGTCAGCGGTCCCCAGGCTGCCCTGACCCTCTCCGGGCAATGAGGGCAGTCCCAGCACCTCGGTGGCAGGGCTGGCGAGGGGGACGGTGTCGAGCACAGCTCGGAGCAGCGCTGGCTCGGAGGGGAGGGAGCAGGAGCACTGCTGGGATGTGCTGCTTTAACTTTGCCTCTCTAACAAGGGAGCTGCCATGGAAGAGCTTGAGAATGTGGGAACTGCTGACCTCAGGGATCTGCCCTCCAGTCTTCAAAAAGCCTCTGGATTTACTTCTCATCTGCTACACGGTATATTTTACTGTCCCGGTATAGGCCAGATGAGCCACTTGCCTATCAACCAGCAGAAGCTGAGTAACACCAGGAATAAAAACCTCCTCCTGCGTGTGTGTGAGCACGTCAGATGAATGACAATGACAGAAAATGTCTTCATTGCCAAGTCCTGCTTCTTAACGAAGCTACCAGTGGAGAATACAGAAAGCAGGACAGTATTTGCAGAGCTTCACTCCGGAGCGCTGGAGTTGAGTCACCATCAGTGGAAACATTTCTGGCTTTACTAAAATTCACACGTAGCTAACGACAGAGCCAGCAGCTCCCGCCTGGGCTCTCCACCGTGGCTGCCTGCTGCACCCTGCACAAGCGATGATACAACCAAAAAAGACCGTGCATTCACCTGCCTTGGTGAGATCCTCACCTACCCCAAGGGTCTCGAGCAAATTTTCTTCTGTGTTTCAGGTTGTAAAAACGTTAGGCTTTCCGAACAACAAATACAGCTAACCAAATCTTCCTGCTTTGTGAAAGATAAGGGAGGGGAATCTCGTTATATTTTCTTTTCCTCAAGCTTGATTTGCTGTTGCTTTATTAAGTATTGGATTTTGGTTTAAAGGTAAACAATGTTATCACACAAATCTTATAATTGCAGCCTCACTTGAATTACTTTATGATTGGCCTCTAGACATAACGCTCATCTCATTCAGTTATACCTTCATTATCATCAGATTCATTAATTTCATTTTCTGTGTGCTCAAACGTTGCACGGTTAAAGGCAACCTTTAGCGATATTCAGAATATTGGCAAGGTTTCCCATTCTCTGCTGAAGAATTTGTAGAAGCAACATTACACCAAGAGGATCAAGAAGTTATTTTTTCCTTTAAATCCTTGATTGAGGTAACCGTTACATTTAAAAAAATGTTAGTACTTCATTATTTAGTTGTAATTTGTGAATGGCCTTGTGGCGGACTCCGAAGGGACTTCAGCAGAGCATGGCTGGGTGAGCATCCTCCTCCCGCCTGCACAGCCAGAGGAGCTGGAATCTGCCCCCGGAGAGGGCGCTTGGCCCCTGGGGTAAGAGTTTCACTTGCTGAACCTCTACCTGTCAGCAGCTGAGTTTGTTAATCCTCCTATTGACCAGAGCTTTGTAAGCAAACTTGTATTTTTTTTTTTATTCTGTAGTTGTTCTTGGCAGTGCCTCGCGCTGCCAGGTTGTACACAATTCCTCTATACTCCAAATCTATTACTACTCTTTTAAATAAACCCCTGTGGAAGGGGGCTGAGAGATCAGCCACACAGCAGGGCAGGGAAGGATGGGAACCAGCCATGGAGGTCACGAGCTCGAGAGAAACTCTGAGCGACACAGGTGATGAATCCGGACACAGCAAAGTCATCACATCCAGGTTGCCGTAGTCTTTCCAAGCCTCCCAGGGTAAGCTCATCAAATTATTGTCCATTATAGCTATGATAGAGTAAAATGGGATGTCGCACCATTTATCTTTCAAACATGTTGAATAGTACCTGCTTGCAGAGCGTGGGTTTTGACAAGATTCCTCCGCCCTCCCATAACGAGGGTAAACCCCTTCCAGATGCTAAATGTGCCCTTCAGGAATTATAAGGGGCAGATACTTAAAAATGCGTAGTCTAGATCTACTTCTGTATCAGCTTACAGAAGCTTCCTTACAGCACCATCAGAACAAAAAGGTACTGTATGAACATAACACATCAGCAAACCAGTTCACAGCATTATAGAACATTTCTGTACCCTTATAAAAATAACTGTATTTGTTCCAGCTAGAGGCACAGTGACAAGGACAGCTAAGCTATCAAATACAGGGATTTTTTTTTTTTCCTAGATCACTAAACTAAATTTTCTGCTATAAACATAGCATTTTAGCTTCTTAGTAAATCAGCATCTTTGGCAACGTGGAGAGACTGATGCAACACCACTGGTAGGGGAGAAGTGATACAGCTGACCTGCCAGCAAGTAAACCAGAGGAACAATCCCCTGGCATACTGAATATATTTGGTAAAAGAAAGGAATTAAGTAAATACGCATGCAAATATATGTGGGCCAATTTAATAGAGGCCTTCGAACTCGAGTGCTAACATTTGTACAGCTTACGCTCTGCACATCTCTTGTGTGCTTTTAAGCTCCAGACAGCTTCATTCCACAGGACAAATACGACTTGCATTGGCAGAGCCGGTGGAGGTATTTCTCTGGCCTGTCCATCAAGGCTGGAGCCCAGATAGGAAAGATTTAGAGTTACTATTTTCAGTTTCTAATACCTGTTTTAGAGAAGATTATTCAAATAACATTTATTTCTGCAGAAAGCGGAGCAATTCAAAGATGCCTCAGCAGAGGGGTTGTGGTGCTTTTCCTCTCTGTCCCTTTAGAAAGCCAACCTGACCTTTGCAAGGTTACAAACCAGTACTTTCCAGTAGCTTTTGGAGGTTTCTCACAGCTGGTTGGGGACGATATTAAACTGAGTTAGGGAGGAGCAAGCTGTGCTGGTGTGCATGAGAGTGCTCAGCTCCACAGCAAGGCACCCCTCCAGGCACCATTCTGCACCGGGCATGACTCCTCCAGGGAATGTCTTTCCTTTGGACAAAAAAAAACCCAAATCCTAACTCCTCAGTTATTCATACACATGCAGTGATGCCTCCTGCTCTCTTTACTCTGCCTTTATCCGGGCCTTGGGCCCGTGACCGATGGCAGACGGCGCTGCTGCAGCAGGGATGTGAACACGACTTTGGCTACAGACTGCACGTGTGCAGAATCACACCCAACAAATTAAATTATGTTAAAACCAGTGACCACTTAGGGACCATTAAAATGTCAGTTAATTAAAGCTGGATTTACCAAAGATTATGAGACAAATTGTCATCTGTTAAACTGTCAGAATCTGAAACTGAAATGCCCTGAGCAGTTCAGGGGATATTTTAAGGTGATCAGACGACAGAGCAAGTTACCTTTTTCCCCCCACACTGACTTGCCTGCGTAAAGCTGCTTGCCTTCCACAAAAGAAAAACGGGCTTGAGAAGGTTGGCAACTCCCTCAAGAGGCCACAACAAGACCAGGTGCCACTAATAATCCTGTCCATAAATCATGAGATATCAGAAATCAATTGTAGCCTCATAAGATTAAAAATGTCCAGGAAAAATATTTTAATTGCAAGGGCTCAATTAGTTCTAAAACTATGTAACATTAAGACTTAGCACATCTTGATTTTACGTGTTGCTTTTACATTTACTTGGAATCAAATCCAGACAATCGCTCATTAAAAGCAACAGGTCAACTGAAGAAGAAAGGTATTTTCTAGGGACAGCAAAATTACAGCAATCTGTCCCCAATTCGTTTAAATGGCAATTACAAAATGAGTTAACTGCAGAAAGATACGGATTTCAGAACCAAAGACCTTCTCCTTAACAGCCACATTAAGAACCAGTGGTGTGTGTGCATGTCTCATCCCACGTATCTTTTCAAAAAACTAATTAAAAACATGGCATGGTGTCAAGCTTTTGTGCAAGTCTAAATCTCATCTCCATAAACTAATAGAAGCTCTACTGGTTCATGAACAAGCCAGTGACAGCACAAGCAATAGGTCCCCTCCTAGGCAATGCTTTCTTCTGTGTTACGATGGAAAAGTAAGATGCTAATAACCTCCTGGGCCTTATTTCTTGAGTTTGTATTTAAAAAAAAAAAAAAAAAAAAAGGCAGTTAAGGCAGGAGGCAGATTGAAGCAAATAAGGGGCTCTAATTTCCACCAAGAGTAATTATTTGCCCTGCAGCCACCTGTACATGCTCAACAAAACCATACTCCTCCACCTCCAGGGATTTCTAAATGTTACTTACAGAGCTGCTCAGCTCTGTAAGTAATGTCATTGAAACTTAAATTTTAAATTATGTTTCTATTAGATGTGAATCCCAGAACTCAACAGCTGGAGAGCATCCATCTCACTCTTCCTCTAATGGCATCGCCAAATCGCTCACTTTTTCCAAAAGACAAGTTCCTTCAGTTTGAATTTTGAACCAGGCACTTCAAGCCCTGCATGTCTTCTTGCTAACGAGATTTTTTTGGTGGTGCTGACTGGGCAAACTTCAGTTTCTACTGGAATAAAAGGGGACTTCAAGAAGGTCTTGAAGCAGGACAGTCGCTAAAACAGTTCACACCCAACCAGGAAAGCCCACGTGAATGAGGACCTTATCCATGAAACACTGAACTGATACAGCTCTCTGGGGCAGCAAACAGCCGGGAAAAAAGAGTTTGGAAAGCCACCATGGCCCAACGGGTAGGTAGTCATCGAGCACATCATGGACAAATCCTAGTTTCGCCAATTACTGTGCTTTATGATCTCTTTCCTCAGCTTTCCTGGTGCATTGTGACAAAGTTCTATCTAGAAAAGCAAACAATATTTTTATAGACTCACATTTTATATATGTTTGTACATATACACGGTAAAACTTTGTGCAGATAAAATACACGACAGGAGGAGGTTGCACCTTCAAAACGTGTCCAGAGCAGCAGGTTCCCTGCAGGTGCCCATGACCAAGGTTTCCCAACACCGACGCCTTTTTCCCTGTGAGCAGGAGTCCGGTGTGACTGCCTGGCACCTACCGCACGCCCAGCTTGCTTCCAGGACTTAAGAAAAATGAATGCAACTGAAATAATGCCTTCATTTATTCATCCACAAACATAAGCAGTGCATCACAGCAGGTATGCAGGAGACCCAATTTTTAACTCTTTGAAGAATCAAACAAGAGGGGTGAAAAGAAGAACCATAAAATGGTCTGCGCAGCATCCCGTGCTGATCTGGCTCCTCTGGTTCTCTCTCTCTCCCTCCCTGTGCACACATCGCACCTCAGAGGCCTTTCGCAGAGACAAACCAGCAGAACATTAACCTCTTTTCTGGTTAGATGGGAAAGAGGACAGAGTTGAGGACAAGAAGAGGCTGAGACCAGCTGTAAGTTTAGCTTAGGTTGCCACTTAGCGTGGATCCAAGGTGTTGGACCACACAGCATTGAAGCCAACCTAGACTTGCATCGCTTTCAGAAGAAGTTGTCCAGTCCTTACCCCCAACTTCTCATTTACCACCCAGGTAGCCCTTCCTTGCCCCAGCACCAGCTTTTCCAGCGACATGGTTGGGGCAAGATCTGATCACTTTTATCTCATGGTGCTTTTTTCTAAGCTCATTCCCATTTCACCGTGGGTGAAGACGTGTTGCTCCAGCACTCTGTGTCACGGATCAACCCGCTGCCGCTGTGTGTTCAGGTCCCCATCACCTGCAGCCAGGGAACAGCACAAGCTTTGGCAGGATTTGGACCCACACACAAGAGGCAAAATGCCAAACTTCTCCCAGGCATCCTTGGCATGGCCCAGCTGGAGAAGCAGCTTCAATCTTTTTTTTCCCCTCTCTCTTCCCTCCCCCATCCCCAGTAAGGGATAACTTCTGCTTTGTGTTTTTGGGGGAGGGATAATAATCAGCAGAGAGTCAGGGGTAAATGACACCCCTAAGAGCTCAGGGGCAGTCAAGAGGAGCTTAATTAAGGCTACAACACTCCAGCACACAGGTTTTGCCCCTCAGACCAGTTTAAAGGCTCTCCTCCCACCCCCATCAGCTGCGGCTCAGCTCACAGCCCCTCCAGGCACCTCACACTAGGAAACAGATGACAAACTACATGGCTTTAAAAATACCCTTTAAAATCTCCCGCTTCTTATCCCCAAGTTATTTTTAACGTGTCATCAAATGAGAGGCTCAGACACGATGAAGCTGGCAGGCAGACTGGGAAAGATTTGCACTCTAGTACTTCCCATCCCAATCTATATGCAAAAGATAGCACGGGTCCCTGTGTGATGAAGTTGCGCGCACTGCTCGAGAAGAAAATAATTATTTTCTTCCCCCCCTCAAATACCGAGAACCATTATTTTCAGGAAGACACCCTGCTCTGTAAATGGCTCTTGCTAGCCAGGCTTGCGCTCATTTATTTGGCTGTGCTGACCCCCAGAGTCCGGCACCCTGTACGGCATATCCTAACGCCGAAACCACGGGGCTGCGGACGTGCTTTGCACCCTCCGCCACTAATGCAAAGAGGTTTTGCTGAAGTGATTGCTCCTGCAGGCTGGGGATGATTGCACCCTGGCAGCCTGAGAGAAAACAGACATTTACCCCACGTCGATTCAAATTGCTGCGTGCATGAGAAGCTGCAGAAATAACTAGAGAGGGAAAAAAAGACGCGTTGGCATTACAATAAACGCACATAGAGAAACTCATGGGGAAGCTGTCTGATTATATCTAATATCTCCAGCCACACATCTGGCAAAACCCAAATTATCACTAGGTAAGCATCAGCTGTGGCAGAAGAGAATCCTTTCTTTCTGCTTCAAGTCAGGAGGAAGCCCATACTATTTTCTATCTTATATTGTACATTTTTAGGACTTTCTATTTCAATTTTTCGGAAACGCTTGTTTGCTACATTAATAAGTATCAAACATACTAATCAATCATTATTAAGCACACAGAAAGCAGGCATGAATAATTTCAGTTAATTATTCTTAGGCGATTGCTGCATAAGAGAAATCGTTTAGAACACGGTCGCAATGTGAAAAACCACTGCAATGGAGACCAAAACTACTCCAGCACAGGAGGACACAAAACTAAGAGACTCCTCTCAATTAAAAGAGAAAAAAAACCCCAGTTTCTCAATTTCAGAACTCCAGACAATAAAGCTCATTAAAGCTCCAGACATTAAAGCTCAAAAGCCCCCCAGAAGCAGCCACGGTTACGAAGGCTGCGTGGAGGGTGAGGGCAGAGAGAAGGACGCACCCGACGCGGTTCCCACGTAACCCCCCCAGGGCAGCTCACCCCACTGCAGCACCCGTCCCAGCCAGGGACGCCCCGAGGAGCTCCGTACGGATCTGAGACTGCGCCCTCCTCCTCCCACAGCCCTGTCTTCTCCCATCGCCTCCTTTCTAGCGATGGTTCACCTTGAGCCCCTTTTGCTGCCAAATCCATCGCCGGCAGAGACGCAGCAAATCCCAGCTGGTGGTCTGAGGAGGTCCCTGCTCGTCTGCCAGGGCTCCTACTTGCTGGTGTCCCTGCCAGGCTTCACATACCAGTTCATCCCAGCCACAAAGAAATATAAAACCCAGCCAGTAAGCAGGGACAATAGATGTCCATAGACATCTATAAAAATTAATAAATAAATAAAAAGTAAATGGGAATATTCCTACCCAGGTAGTCATAGGATGGGGTTGGATAGCTATTCCACCTATAAAGGGGCTAGATGTTTTTGGAGGGACCTGCACACATTCTGATTCCTAGTGAGTTTGCAGACAATGTCTGTTTAGATTATTTTGTAGAGAAAGGGGAAGCTAAAGTGATCTACTCCCTCTGCATTTTTAAGTCTTCCAGTTTGATGGGTCTAGCTCTTCATATTGTTCAGGAAAAAAATGCTGATTTTTGGGTCCACTTTGTAAAGTACCAGACAAAACCCAAGAAGCCTATGGCTCCAAATAAAGAGTTTGTGAATCAGTTATTCCCCTAAATGAAAATAATTCTGTCGAACTAACACTTTTGCATTTTTCGCTTTGGATTTTTATTTTGGTATGTTTTAAGTAATTTCCGCCCTGATTGTCTTAGGACAAGCCTGAAACTCGGGAAGAGCAATGGAAAATGGAAGCGCTCCCCTGCAAGGTTATTACCACAATTAACATTTCGGTCTCTCTCCCTTTTCTGATCGGGATTCTGTTACTGCTCAATGCTTGGGCTGCTTTATAATTGAAGCTACATGGATCTACTTCATGCACAGATTAACGCATCACAAGACCTTCTACCCATATTTACGTAACCCTCATAATGAATTTAAGATGCAATCGCAATAAATTGGCAGTGAACGGTAGATGGCATTCCAGAGCGCAGCTCAACTGTGAATGGGCAATGATGTATCTCAGTCTTTGGGAACAGAGTAAAAATTGGTATTTCATAAAGCACGGTATTTACTAAAAATCAAATGAGGCATTACTCAGTAATGTTAATACTCCGGGGAGGGGAGAAGGGGTGAAAACAATCTTTGAATCAGTCCAGGTGCTTGAAGCAAAATAAGATGACGTGGGAAGAGCTGGGCTCCACGGGAACCCCTGCCTTAGCTCGAGCGCTTCACCGAGCCTTCTCTCGCCCTTGATGCCGAGCCCTTACTGTATCGAGGCATCAATCACGCAACCTTTTTACTTAAAATTTGCAAAGGACTAACCATTAAAATCAGGAAAGTGAGAGAACAGGGACGGAATAGCGGGTGCAAGAATCCTGGGTGCCAGGACCGTTTCCTGCCCGGTGCGGTAACCAGATGAACGTCCTGCACCGCGTTCCCTGTGTATCAACCTGGGCGAGCACTTCGTCAGGGGCACAGGAGCCTTCGCTGCAATACGTGTTTTCTGCAAACACTAATTCACAGTGTGGGTTCGGTACACAGCACTTCTACTGAACACTATGGATCCACACAGGTAAGTAACCACAGAAAACTCTGCCAGACTGGAAACTTTAAAGTACCCTTATGTACATTTGGGGGGGGTGTGAGAAATTTTGTCACTTGTTAGGATCAGATTTTTGCCTTGTGCCTTCTCCTTTGATCTAGGAACTAACTGAAATGCCTTTTTCTTGCACATACCACTAAAAAACCCACGCACTTTTCCTTATCTAAATCCAAGTCTCCTCATGGATGACTGTTTAAGGCTTGTTTCTGTGCAAGTTTAATATACCTACACACTTTTCAACTTTTAAAGCTCAGTGCCACCTTCAGCCTAGGAAAAAAAAAATTAAAAAAATGAAAAAAGAAGTTTGTCTTCAGGTAAGAGGCATTTTTCACAACCCAGATGGGAATTATCTTCCCTCTCCTCCCTGCACAAATGACAACTTGATAAATCGCTTATAACTCTATCTATCCTCCTGTGCAGATAGGATCTTTGTTCTTGCCTGTGCTTCCCAGCCTCCACCTTTTTCTGCACCACCCTTTGGGCTGACACTTGTCTCCTCGGCCACTGCTGTAGCTCAGGACTCTGAACAAGGATGTCACCCCGAGCTCCCCTCTGCCACCAGCATGCTGGACACCCCGTTGGAGCCGCAGCGTGCTCCCCAGCTGCGGGGCTGGTTGGCATTGACACTGTGTGCACGCAGGGGACAAAAGGAGAGTGCTGAAGCAGGAAAAAAAGTAAGAAAAAATAATAAATAGCGTTCTGGAAATGAATCAGAAGAACAGTATCTCTTGATGTATCATTCAGACCGTGTACTACCCAGAAACCCCATATCAGCAGACAGGCTGCTATGTATCACCAATACACCACCCGTGCTGGGAAAGCCTGATGGGAACCAGAACTGGGACTCCCCACTGCAAGCGAGCAGGACCCCCTCAGCAGCAGCACCATGGCTGCAGCCTGCACCTCCCTTCATCCCACCGCCAGCAAGATCACAGCATGCAGCCCTATGTTCCTTCAGTCAGCACCAGAGGCTGCGACGTTTTGCCATGAACAAGCGTGTTGGACACTGGCACTAGCTAAATGTAAAATAGCTGTTCAGGAAACTCTGCAGCTCCAAGGACAGGTCAAGCCAAGAGAAAGCCCGTGATGCTGTATCCTTAATGCATCACCTCCTCGTAGGGAAACATCCTCTGCATGTAAGGGAGGAATCTCAGTACCTTTTCTTCTTCCAGCATAAGTTATTAGGGATGTAGAGAGACAGCACAATAGAGAAAATATAAGACTTCACTGTGACCTTGTACCAACACCATCTCAAAACACCTGATGTAGGCTCATTTGCAGCAAGAGGGACTTGCATCCATCTTTATCCAAGCAACAAGCCACCCACACAACATATGTAACCCAGTGCTAAGAGCTTCCACCCCTTTTGGACATACCTTTTCTTGTGGAGCTTCATTGTCACTTAATGTACTCCCTTCTGCAGCCACAGGGGGTACAATGTCCCTTGGAACCCTCTCCAGCACGTGCCCTTCACAGTCAACACCACTTTCCATTACTTCCACCACAGCAACTTGCTCAGAAACTGCTCTCTTCAGCAGCTGAGAGAAGCTGTTTGGGACTGACAAGGAATAGAAGGCATTTCTTGCAAAGAAAAAGCAGAAGAAAACCCAGAAAAGTGACTAAACTTCCCCTGTTCAGAGTGACCAGGGCAAGAGCAGAGAGATGCTCACAAGTGAGGCAGTCAACAACTGAACAACTGCAGCTTAAACCAACTGATCACAATTAAGGTTTAAATCATCAAGCAGGTGTTCCTGTTTTAGATAATTTGCTCCACCTGGTTTCCCACTTTTTCTTTCTTTTTTTTTTTTTTTTTTTTTTTGAGATAGCTCCCTAACAAAGCAACCACAGTCACTGCTTGTTCCCAATAACCACCAGGATCAATTATAGCCATTTTAGCAGTAAAATTACCAATTCTGTAAGCCTCGGTCTTCAGAGCATGCTGGATGATGACTCATTTCACAGTGACGATGTGATCATTTGCTCTTGTGATTTGTGTCAATCTGTATATTAATAAACATTGGGTTTAGCTAAGAATACAAAAATAATAGTTTAATTTCCTGTTAGATAAGCCATACTATTCCCAATATCTTGTACGCTTTCAAAAAAGAAGCACCTTTTACATTCAAGATATAGCTATTAAAACCAACACATCTAACCAGCAATGGACTGATTTTTGAGACACCCCAGTTAAGACACACATTCACACTCTGGGCTCCTTCTGCTTTTGCTCCACCCATCAGGTTCAGCCTGGACCATGGTGCACCACAGCAGATACAGGTTAAGACGTGGCCTGCAGCCTTTGTTCTTTGCAAAGCTGGATCTAAGGGGGCTTTTAAGAACCATGAAGGAGAAGACAAAGCAAGTGCATCATGAACCACAGATCTCAGAGGACCCTGCTACGTGGTGGGTGTTTTGGCAGGATGTAGTCAGACTGGAGGATAAAGGGAGAAGAAGCAGAGTCACAGCCAGCAAGTAGTTTCCTGATATCAGGCTGGGTGGTAGAGATAGGTCCTGAAATCTTAGAAACTCATGTAGTGTAAAAGCCCTCAGCCATTTAAACACTCCAACCTGGTCTAAACTTGGAAAGTCAATTTAGACAAAATCTAACTCTCCCAGAATGATTTTATCATGGTCACCTTTCTAGGTAACCATGAATTAAGTGTCCCAGGCTGTTTTCCATTAGTCCACAAATTAGCTGCAACTTATCAACAGCATTTTTTCCACTACGGGAGGTCTGCTGTCACCGCAGGTCTGCGCAGCTGCCTCAGGGATTTTGGGGCACTGGGTCAAACCTCCAACGCTCCGGCACGTGACATCTGCCCTGGGATGCAACAGCTACAGCAATGCGTTACAGCACATGTGATTATGTACTTCATGGATATTGTTGCATTTAAAACTAAACCGATAACATGCAAATTGACGGTTCATTAAGCTTTCCTTGCAGAGGTAAGAAGTATTATCCAGTTCTGAATTAAATTAGAGCTGTCTGGATACAGTGGCTCTGTAAAAACTGTGGTTTCCATCAGAGCAAATTCTGTCAGGAAAAAAACCAACGAACAAAACTGAGAATAATGTGGCAGGGGTTCCAGCTGAGGAGGAGGAGGAGGAGGGGCCGCCTGCGATGTTTCCCAGTCATTAAGAGCTGAACTCTAATTTGGCTCAGGTACCCGTAGCTCCAGCTGGGAGGGCGGCTGGCTCAGCTCCCCCGACACAAAACCAAGGTGACTTTGCCAGCGCAGGAGCCCTGTGAAGCTGGAAGTGCCCTTTGAGCGGTATTTTACAATACCTACAGCAGGCAAAACGGTCCAGGTGGGAAAGCTGCAGGCAGGTGGAATGGGGCACCAGGAAGAGATTTGGTTGTAAGTAAAGCGTAAGTTAAATAAAACTTTCTGTCTGTGCGTGTCTCAAATCGGTGTGACTTTCTCTGCTCCTCTGTAACAGAGTCCAGTAATTTCTTTAGGTAGATTCAGGAAAACTAAGCTGTGTGAAACAAAATGCAGGGCAGAAAAAGATGCTGGGGGGGGGGGGGGGGGAAGAAACCAGTATATACTGGGTTGTAAGGCAATTAAAAATGTTTTATGAACCAGTACAGTTTTTCTGATGTTGCCTGCACAGGTCTGGCAGCTGGGACTCACCAGCAGAAACTGCTTGTGCTTGAAAATCCTTACTAAATATCAAGTAAAATCTTAAGGTTCACTTCTGTCCCAACACACCTCTGACTTCAAGCACATGATGTAAGTTACTCTCTAGCATTCATCCACTGAGACAAACTCACCGTTGGGTGAGATAACATTGTAGAAAGAATATAACATAAAGAAGTATGAGAAGGATCTTCAAAAATAATATTTAAACCTCTTACACTTTAGAGAAGAGAAACAGATTCTTTGGGGCAGGTGTTGTGCATCCTTTAAAGGATCCCTTTAGAGGTTTTACTGATTGGGAAAAAAAAAAAAGCCACTAACATTTTAAGACCTGTTATTTACTGAGCAATATGCTTAGCAGAGGCTGTGGAGGTTTGCAATGAAAGAAAGGGAAGGAGAAGGCTCATGATAATATAGTTTGTAAATTGGGGCCAAATCAAATGCATTGAGCTTCAGCAGCTGTGCCAATTAAATCTCATTCAATTTGCTGAACAAGAACATTAACATTAATCACTTTGGCAAATTTCTTAGACTATTTTGTGTCACTATGTAGTTAAGTGATTTTGTGCTTGTTTACAGTGCAGAATAACATTATATGAAGCAATATCATTAGTCACTGAGCAACCGTGGGACGCTCTAGGAATCTGCGCCGTTCATGGCAATGTTTCTGGAGTGGTCCTGTGCCTCCTACAGGCTATTTTTTTACAGATTTTTTTTTTTTTTTAATTGCAATTATTCTTTGTCATCACACAGCACCATCAGCACAAGCAAAGAACAAGCTGCCAGCCAGGGGAGAAGCAATTTTGCCTTCTGAAGCTGCTACAGCCATGTCCATACAGCCATTACAAGCCATTACATCCGTAATAAAAATTAACTCTAGCTCAGCTGAAACCAAGCCACATCACCATTGCTTGGCAAAAGGAGATCCTGTGCAAACATCCCACTGCAGTTCAGGGCACAGGGATGGAGGGAGTCCCTCTTTGGCCATATTTAGTCATTTGGGTCTGCAATTAAATAAGTACATCTTTTATCAGACATTTGCAGTTTCCATAGTTGAGGTTTTTTTCTGCCCTACCTTGGATTCCTTTTTGGGATGACTCATGTACCAAATTACACAGTATTGCTGTTGCAGAAGAGGCATCTCTCATCCTGGGTTATTTCAAAACGCCTGTTATCCAGCAGCAAAAAGGGGAGCTGGTTTTCTGAGCTTGGCAACAGCAACCCAGGCTGGGGTGCCCAGCCTGAGAAACACGTGGGTGCAGTAAGTCTGCAGCAGGACAACAGGAAAGAGAAGTTCAGGGGATAAGGTTGCTCCTTAGAGAGAGCATCGAGGGGAGAACAGAGCAAGTGTCTTTAGCAGGTAAAATCTCAGCATCACATCCTCTCACATTGGCGATGCTCCCTGCAAACAGCCGTCCTGCAAGCCAGGAGCACCAGAGCAGCACGGCGTACCGGCAGAGACGAGGTGGGACCCAAATTTGCTGGGCTCATGTGTGCCACCCGGGGCAGCAGCATGGGAAAATGCCTAATTCAGTCCGGGACCAGAACTGCTCTGCAGTACAGCCCCGCTGGGTGAGTTTTCCTCCCCTTTCCTCTCCTATTCCGTACTTCCCCTTCTGAGGTGGATGAGACAAGGTGGGAGATACCACTACATGGTCCAAGGCTGAAATCTGGGGTGCATCACATACCAAGAGATTAAAATGTAGGATGTAAAAAGAAAAAACCAATAGAAAAAATTCAGGCAGCAAAATCAAGGTAAGATTTGTTTCTGTATTGCAAAGGACTTTCTTTGGCCACAACTTTATAAGTTTGTGGCTGTATCAGTTTAAACATGAATAAACAGGGGCCAATTTTGAAATAAAACAAGGAATGCAAAGACCCCAGCTGTGCAGAGCAACCCACAATATGTCCTTACCTGTGTTCATCAGGAGATTAAATTTCAGGATCCCACTGCTGCCCTGCTCTAAAGGGCAGAAAGCAAACCCAGGGTTTATATTTCTGTAATTAGAGAGAAAAAAAAAAAAGCCGTGTGGAGTCATGAGATTTTTCCTCGCTGTCAGAAGCCGACAAAATCAAAACCGACCCAGAAGAGTTTCATTAGTCCAGTTTTTATTCCAATTAAAGGATGGGGAACTACAACGTGATTTTCTTTCATAATATAAATATGTCAGTGAAGAATGTTTCTTGAGTCGTTCGTCACACTGGACAAGACAGCTGTCAGGAGAATTACTTTGCAAAGTCCTTGGTCCTTCACACTCAAGCAAAAAATCTTTAATTAAAAAAAATGAGCTTGAACAGTCAACCAACTCATTACATTGTACTGTCAGCTATTGAACCAACAAAGCCTGTTTTACAAAAACAAAGAATTTCACACCCAGGTAGATTATTTCACAATCATCCATTATTCTGAAAGGGGTTTTTATACATAAAATATACAAATTAAAATTCTCAATATTTATTTATTGTCACTGTAGAGGAAAATAATTTATAAACCCATAAACAAAGATAAGGGCAGAGGAAAACCAATGAATTAACTCATTTCCAGACTGCCACGTCTAACGCACTCCCAAACACTGTAGCTTTGAGCAACAAATTATGCTTACGTGAATGTGATTTGTGGGGATGATGTTAAGCCAAGGGGGCAACTGCTTTGATACTACATTTTATTAGCAATGAATCCCAAAGGTTACAAAGGAGCTGCATTTATCTGTTGAACCATCATGTTAGCTTGATGAATAGGCATCACACATCGCTGGATATTAAGGATTTTGGTCTCCAAACACTGCAAACGAGAGAACAGTATTAAGCTTTCATGGTGGTGTCATACAAATGCTGCCAAGTATATTTATGGTAATTATAGTGCTGTACACATCTGTACAAAAAAGAGTATTTGGATAAAATGAATGAACTGAAAATTGGTTTTAATCACCCCCACTTTATCTATTAGGCACAAATGGAAAAGATGGACTTGATTCAAACTTGTTTAAACAACAAATTGCTTGAGGCAATTCTATCCTGGCATGTGCTGCCTGTTTTGCAAACCCAGCGGCGTGTGCACCCACACGAGATGCCGTTGGGCTTTGTGGGCGCATGTCCCCGGGGACGCTTTCGCTGCAAAAGCAAAGTCACCTTTGGGAAACACACGACCAGAATCCCGCAGGGGGTCAGCACATGGTGACCCCCAAAAGAGAGTCAACAACAGAAGAGGGCTGAGGAAAGCCTTCGTATTCACAAAGGAGCACTGCGAGGAAGTAGCCTGAGTTCAGTCTGTAAAGCTTTTACAAAACCTCCTGCAATAATTTCACTGGTTTTGGCAGCCTGGGGGGTTTGCACGCGTGCTGCTGTGTGCACGGCATCCTTCATCTTCAAGCAGCCCCGTGCTCACGCAGGAGCTGAGCAACGAAACCGCCAAGAGACAGCTTGTCCGCCACGCTGACCGGGAAGCAAACACATGGCACGAGAACATTAAATCAGAGTATTGAATTTTTTGTAAAATAACTAATAATCTAAGAGCGTACTGCTGACTGAGGTAATGGAATTAAATTTATCTCATAACGCTAAGCCCAATGCTGTCCTTCTAATATTTTAGAATCAACATAAGAGCTATCCCAGATCTTAGTTACAACATTTAATTTCTTTCATAACATACAGATTCACACCTACATCACGGCCAGCAAAAACTGCACTGGAGTGTAAGAGTTAGATCCAGAATTTAACAGAAGTGTCATTGACGACGATAAAAAGCAATCCAAAAAATTATTTAAAATTGTTTTATAAAAATATTTACAGTAAAATTTGTTAGCGCTAATGCTATGTTTTCGGTCCTAGAAAAAGGCAGTCTTTAAAGGATCTGGCTCAGGTGCTCAGAATTAACAATACAAACACGAAACCACACACCAAAGACGGACAAATTCAAAAAGCATTTAAAGGGCAGGGGGGGGGAAGATACAGCTGGTTCATCACATGTTACGGTTGTTCATATTGCATAGCTGGAAAACGAGGTCACTTGACTTGCATAACACTGCAACGTTTGAGAAGGAAAGAAACGTGTCGTTTGCCATCGAGGAGAACTGGCTGCAGCCAGGAACAGCATCACCCATCCCTGGCAAGGGCTGTCAGTCCTGGCCCTGTCCGGCACAGCGCAGGTCTAGGCCAGCAGTGGGCAGAAATGCCATTTTACAATAGCAGAAAAACACCCAAAACTGTTTTCCTTATAAGCGAGGAAGGCTTATAAAGACATGTATAGCAGGGAAAAAACTATCCAACCTTCAGGCACATCCACCTTTCACAACACGTGACAAACCCAGCGAACTTCAAACTTGCATCTCTCTAGCACTAACTACTAGCTTTTATGTCAAGCCCACCTAAACTCTTAGTCTCTGGGTAATATTTGCCTTTACTCCAGTGATGCCACGAGCGCAAGAAGGTTAGTTGGTAACTGTTCCCAGCTATTGAGCTGTAGTTAGGCTCTACAGTAGCTGTTTAGCTTTACGTTCCCTACGTCCACACCAGAACTCGAGGGCCACGTGTGCCCAAACGCTTGTCCACTCATCCCAGTCTAACAAGAGACATCAACTCTGAGCAAAAAGCTTTGCCTGTCCCATTTTATCCTCAGTTCCCATAGGCTGCATGAAAGGGAAACGCTTTTTGGTGTTTGCTTTCGGGGCAGTGAATTTGAGTCAGTCCAACCCAAGGCATCGTCTTGCTTCTGTCACTGTAAAGATGCATCTCAGGACTCTGACCTGACGGCAGCTGCAGCCACAGGTACACTCCTTCCAGCCTCAATAGCTTTTAGAGTAAGCAACACCTCGTAAGAGAGCAGCACGTCATCCTACTGTTTTGGTACGTTTCACTGCAGATTGTAGAACCTAAAGCATAAAGGGTATTATAGAAAAGACTAATTTTTTTTTTTTTAATTATTATTTTCGACCTTTGAGCTGACATACAAAGGAAGAGTAGACATCAAGAATACTACTGCCATTTCTTTGGACGGTTTGCTTTGTAAAAAACAAGAACTTCCAAAGATGAGTGCTACCCAACGTCCCCCATGAAGGTCACCTCCCTCTGTGGGAGGTGATGCAGCAAAGGTAGGTGCTGTTTCCCCGCAGAGAGCAGCCACCCATCCTACAAGGAACGTGTCAACTCAAACACTAAAAGTCTACTTATTTACAGAAGTAACCCACTCCTCTACAAAAGCTGCAGAAGGTGATGTAGCCTTAGATCCTTCTGAAATAAATTTTTAAGTATTTTTCTACCATAGAAGGTCACATAAAGTCTTTTTGATAGGAGATCTATAGAGGAGAAAAACCAGAACACCACCACTGCTAAGTGCTGGAGCTCATCAGTAACATGGGCAGATATGGTCCTGCAGGCCAGCCACCCACTACAAAAAACACCCGCAGCTGATCTACAGAGGAAAAAAAACAAAAACCAACCAAACAACAACAACAAAAAGAAAACATTTTTCTTCACTAGTTCCCTGTAGCTGAGGAACTTTTTAAGAGTCTAGCCCTGTATGCAGAAGCATGCCAGAGCTCACCAGGTGGCACAAAATGGTATTTTAAAGTCAAACATCATCTCAAAAAGAAAGCTTCAAAAATTTGGGATGTAAGCAAGACAGCTACCTTACAGCTGGATCTAGATTTGTCTGTTTTGAGTAATCTTATGAATTCTTCCTACTAATAGAGGAAGACTTTCAGTACAGACAAGATTAAAATAGTAATTACAGTGCCAGTGATTAGTTAATTTCCATACTCTGGAAGCATTAAAACACTGCAGGTATTTTACTTTGCGCATTAATCACTGCTTGGGTGACAGAGGGTTCTCGCTGTATGTAATGTCTCTACATTAATGGCACCATACAGTATTTCTTTAAACATCTAAATGCTCTATTATGAAATGGCATTGAGATGCTGGACAGAGCTAGAACCGGGACTTTCAGCACAGCTGACGCGTGGGTTGGGAACACTTTCTACCCAGGAAACATCTGTTTCACAGAAGCAATAAACCCCGTTGGAGCAGCACACGTTTTGTGGGGTTGTGAAGTTCTGCGTGGTTCAGGTGATGAGACTTCACCCCAGGGAAGGCACTGCCCAGCAGGTCCCATCACGTACAGCAAACAGCATTCATGGCGAGTAGAAAAACCACATGGTATTTATTTCCACTGTATGACAAGCATTTCAGGGATACATACAGTAGTCCAGTGGCATATACAAACGTATGACTCAGACAACGTCACACTCAAGCCAGAGCACCCTGTTCCAGTCCATTTCTGCTGACTGCTTTTCTCGGTTGGTTCTCGGAAGTTTCCACTTCCAGTAGTAAAGTCCACCCTCCAGGCACAGTGAGTAAGTAGTTCAACCGATAACGTGCATGGAGCATCAGTAGTGAAGAAATCCAGAAGCGTTCGTTTTTACTCACATGCCTAAACACAGCAGTTTTGTTTCCCAAAAGAAATTCAGTGCCTGCAGTTCAAGCACAGTGTTTATCTCGAGACATGAGCCATTGAGAAGAACAGTTGATTGCACCACAGATAACAAGCAACACCTCGTGTCTAGCATGGAACGTGTCCCCAGAGGGATTTTTGCTTTGCTACACAATCCACCGCAGAGCAGATGATGTTTGTAACATATCACTTGTCATGCTACGACGTTAACAGCAATGAGATGGGTCAAGTCAGAGGTCAGTCATCTTCCCAACACCGCTTAGCTGGATCCACTTCTCTTCTGCTCCTCACATTGGCTTGATCGTGTGTCACAAGGGTTTGTGAATCACAGCCACGCCTGTTGGAAGAATGGACAGACACAGTTATCATAGGAGCAGCCCCTGGCTTGCGACATGGCTCAGATCACCCTGCAAAGCCAAAGACCAGCAACAGGCTAGCAGAGAGGGAGGCATCTACTGTTTCTATGAAAGGTTTCTCTACTGAAAGCAACATAAGATGTACAAAAAGGTAAGATTAAAGCTTCAGGAGGTACAGCCCTTCAGTTTATGAATGACCCCAGCTGTTGCCAGCTCTCCCACCGACTATTTACCTGCATAACTTCTCCCCGTGCTCATGCTGGTTGGTAATAACGTCCACTTGTCTGTGATGGGGTTGTAGTATTCCACCGATGCCAAATTGCAGGAACCATCATCTCCTCCCACAACGTAGAGGAGACCATTCACTGCACACACACCTCAAAGCAGAGCGCAGATGGTTAGACATGGGCTAACTCATCCTCCACAACATGTCGCCTGCCACATTCTGATTCATTCCCAAGCAGATACCTCATCTTCCATTTTTATCGTTTTCTTACAATACTGATCACTTACATTGCTAGCACATTAGTCACATTAAAAACCACACGGACAACTGCAACCAAACACCACAGAAAGGCTTATTGTGGTTACCTGCATTTCTTCTACACATATTCATGTCTGCTACTTGTTTCCAGGTGTTTGTTCCTGGATCGTAGACTTCCACACTCTTCCTTACTAAGGGACCATCATGCCCCCCGGTAGCGTACAGCAGCCCACTGAGAACACCGACACCTGCCGAACAGAGCCCAGCATTAACCAAACGTATAAGGGAAAGGGTTGCAAGTCCCTGAATCTTCTCCTCGGTATTGCCTTGGCCTCTCTAAGTCATTTCCAAAACATGGGTCACACGCGCCTCAAGATTACCTAGGACATGGCCAACTCTCCACCCAACCACCACGTGGCACTACACCAGACGTGTGCAGTGATGCCTGGCAGATGTCCTGTCTTTCAGAGCTGTGCCCCTTCTTGGGTAGATCTTAGTCTGAGATCAATAGTCTAGTCCCACGACAGTCATCTGCTTTTATTCAATATCTTTAGACTGACTTGTTCTCTCTTCCCTTTGCCTCCCTGACTGCTGCATCCCACCCCACCTTGTTTCCATCTGCCTGATCTTTTCTGCCATGGGGTCCTTTGCTTTTTTAGCCTGGCTCCCAATTTCAGGAGCTTTATTTTTGCTTTTCCTGCTGCCTTCATGCCACATGGCTTCATCTCCTGGACACTATTCCTCAACAACTTAAGGGCTCCAGTTCTTGAGGCTGCCACTGGGTTCCTCTCCCCGCACTTGTGCCCCCAAACATGGCAGCAGCACTTGGTCCAGACAAGGTGTCTCCAATGCCACCTTCCCAGCCACTTTTGCAGGCCCCTGCCTCAATCTCTGGGAATGACAGGGATTTGAAGGGTGCTTCTGCCTAACATTAAGTAAATTAATTAATGAAAATGTTCACCAATCCATGAGAGTTAAAACTTCCAGCAACATATCTTCGTTAATAGGTTCAAAGGCGTCTATTAAAATTAACAAGGTGGGATATTAGTAAAAACAGAAACATAGATCTGAATTGCATCATTTCAACCACGGGCATTAAACAGCAGGATTGCCCCCGTGCCCTGAAGATGGAAAGGCGCAGAGCTGGAAAGGTGTGCGCAGGAGGAGAGGGGCCCTGGCAGCACAAAACCAGCAGGTTTTCAAGTTGGCCCCTGTGCAAATATCTTTCCTGTTTGCCACGTGCAGCACAGTGGAAAAGAGAGCACAGGAGCAGCGCTGCAATGGTGAGCTGGAGAGCAGGCACCATCTGGGCTTGGGAGGTCCTGTGCCACGGGAGCATCTCCTGGTGGTGTGTCACATCCCAAAAAATGTGATGTGTCACACTGCTCTGAATCTTGCCACGGTCAGCAGGAGCAGAGACCACAGTAGCTGACATGCTCCACCTGCGGGATGGCAACACGAGGCAGGGAGGGAAACCATCTGAGCATTATTGCTCCTCTCTCACCAAAAACGGTCCAGCACCTGAGACCAGCTGATGAATTTAAACTTCAGCAGGCACATCACCATTTGGGGGACAAGAATACTGCTGGAGATCTACCACCATCACCTTTCTTTCCTCCAGAATTTTCTTAACTTGCTACTGCTGGGTTTGGCTTTGACCACCCCTCTCTTGCTGCACCAAGAGGCGTTGAAATCCTAACGTGACATTGGAATCCATGGTTCATCTCCGGCAAAATCTGGTAACTAATCTCTAACTGCCATAAATTGCCACCTTACTGGGCCCAATTCTCAGTCTGGTTGAGGTTACTTCAACATGCACCATCTAGGAAGAGCAGAACATGTCCCAGGGTAAGTTCTGGCCCCAGAGCTGGTGCCTCCCAGTTGCCTGGGGAATAGGAATTCATTTAACTGGTGAGGAAAGCCTGCCGCATCCGAGCCCAGCAGCCTGGGTTTGCATCACCTTAGCACTTGACTACATTCAGCTGTTCGCAAAAATTTTACATTTTTAAAAAATAATTTGCTAAGTTAAACAAGGAGGAGAAGAAAATAGTCAGAAACACTTTAAGACTTCTCCATCTAAAACTGCTTCCTTATGCAGTGAGGCAGACAAGGCACACATGGACAGGACATCCCTGCCAGGAGGGAGAAGGGATCTCCTTGGCTGGTCCCACAAATGTAGGGGGGCAGCGCCCACACTGGGGACACCCCAGGGACTTGGGGACACCCGCCCTCACCTCCGCTAGATGTCAGCATCGGGACGGCGATGCCAGCAGCTCGGAGCACGGCTTCATTTCTGGAGCTGTACGACAGATCGTGCTGCAGCACCGCTTGTGATGAGCGGCACTGGGCAACCCCCTCCCCGGTGCCTGCTGGAGGGGCATCTGGGTGACAACCAGAACTTGGGGGGCTCAGCTTTCAGGTTGGGAACAGAAAATTGCAGGGCTATTTGACAGGAAAGAGCATTCCTAATACTGGACTTGCTGCGTGGTGATGTACTTGCAAAGCAGTGCTCAGAGCAGAGCGTTTCAGACAATGAAAATTCACTAAAATCCATCTCACTACAGGCACAAACTGTTTTGCTGTGTTTCAACATGCTGTCAACACCACGAGATACTCATTCTGTCCCCCTAGAAGATTGCATCAGGCTACTTTTAAGCATCAAACAGAGAGAAGGTGGTTTTAAATGCAACGGGTAAGAGTTTTCATCCCTTTCAGAGAGGAACAGCCACAGAGAGGACAAGTGCCTACCTGGCCTACCATCACATAGTAAATTAGAAATCACCAAGAGTAGGATATAATCCTGTTTACATGTACTTTCTTCTAATCTTCTACATCAGCAACTCTTGCCAGCAAAAGGTACACCACAAAATAGCTTAGCAGGGGCAATCTGAGATGAATTTTGTTACCTGAACTTTGTCTGCACGTCGCGCAGTGCAGACGTGTTTTGTGCTGCAAAGCACCCACTGGATGCTTGCAGGGAAGATCCCAAAGGAAAATCCACCTGACAACCCCCAAACGATAGGAGAGAGGAGGTGCAGCTTGGCTTTCCAGTCCCTGGCTGAGCCTGCAGCTGGTGATTTGGAAAGATAACTCTTTGCTTACAAGTGAGATGCATCTGTTAGCGAGGCTACTTAGAAACATTGAACATTATTTCATTAATCCAGAAATTAATTTCAGTTTGGCAGACTTTAACGAGAGCTGCTGAGAGCTTCCAAGCAATTATGGTTCTTCCCCTCACGGGAAGTAGAGGGAAATAACAGGCTGCACTTGCCAGCCCAACAATGCCAGAACTCCTTCTCCCTTTCTGTGACCAGAGGAGAACCCAGCGATCATCCGCTCTTAAGAAAGCATCTGAGAGCCGGTACCTGCACCGCTGCGTCGAGTGCTCATGTCGGCTACGTAGGTCCATTCGTTCGTGGCTGGGTTATACTGCTCGACGGTACTAAGGCACTGACGGGATGCTCCATCGTAACCACCCACGGCATAGAGCTTACCTGGAAGAGACACACAATGGCATCAGCATTACGGCTACGACTGACTGACATCACCATCACACCACAGGTGAGGGCAGATCCCAGCTGAGGGAGGCTCTGGGAGACGTGCCTAAACCTGCTGGGATGTCTGGGGAAAATCCTAGCGAAAGGATCTGAACCAGACTCACAGACATGTGGGACTGTTTTTAAAGCTGTTAAAGCTGTCAACTAAGACAAGGAAACAATACAACACAACAAGCTTGCTTAGAAGCCAAAAGCCCAGAGGGTTTTCCAAATGACTTGTTGCCCCAAGAGAAGAGGTAACATCAAAGCACCTCCTGCTGATCGAGCGTTTCCTCCTGTTCAGGTGCCACAAGGCAAGGCGTGCTGTCAAAGGTCGATACTGTACATTAGTTACAATATCACATGAGCAATAAATATGCAATAGCCTCTTATGTTAATTTAATACCTGCATGGAAAACTAGACCTGATTTTGGGCCAAATCCAAACCAGCCAATGCCACCAGCACAGCTGAGCTCAACCTGTTCACTCATGTGACGTGATCATAACTCAGAAGATACCACGGGAGACCCTCATAGCATGGTATATGTGTCCCTCCCTACCTCAACTCAATGAAAGCTCACAACATACACCGAGTGAGACTGGAAAAGCACAGTCGGATGTCACGAGACTACATCATCCATGAAACAAGGCTGATGCTCCTCCATGTCCTCTGTTCACAGGCCTGACTGATACTGTCTCCTTGTCTCCCTGTATCATCTATCAGCTTGTTTTGCACTTGGGCAGAGGGGGTTTCTTAGTGTTTCTTTACTACAGCACCTAGCTCCGTCTGGTTCAAGACCGAGTCTTCTAGTCACTACAAAAAACAGCCATTAATAAAGTTCAACAAATGTGTAGGAAAATTCTAACCCAAATTTTTGTACAAAACCCATGAATAAAATCGATTTTCAATCCATAACAGCAGAGCCTGGCCACAAATGAGCTATGCAATTCTTTAACACAAGACGCCCAACAGCAACTATCATCTACAGTCTTATGCTTTTCCATCCTCCTGTTTCCATGTTTGCAAGAACAGGACAGTTCTTTTCTTTCTCACGGTCCTGCCTCTGACCCCTCTTCTCCCTCAGCTCCACTCATGGCCTCCTTGGCTGTGATCATCAGGAGAGATCTGCAAGGATCAGGTTTGTGACTGTTCCTTCTGCCTCTTCCTGTCTCTATAAACATTTCAAACTCTTATTTGTGCTGTTGCTTCAACCTGCCCGGTGTCAGACAATGAATCAAGGCAAGACTGCTGGGCAAAGCAAGACAAGATACCCTGGCTGGCATCAATTATTAGATATTTTCAGTACCCACAGACATCAGATCAATCTTCATCACATTCAGATGAACGCTGTGGATTAACTGCAGGCTGCAGCGTGTTCCCTACACCAATCGGATGAGCTCTGCTTCCCCATCACGTGCCCTGTTTGGTTTTTTTTTTTCATCATGGACTTCAACATGTGCAACACTTATTTGCACTTTCAAACACAGCAAAGGAAAAGGATTTCATATGTCTCCAGTAGAAAACCTGTCCATAGAAACACGTCTCTCGGGTACGCACTTAATATTTGTTCCACATTCAAATGACTGACCCATTTTAGCAAATCCCACTATCAGCAGCCCAGCACTTCACAAGCATGGGCCAGTTTTCAAGGAGATGCTTGCTAAATACGCAAATTTAGCACAACCACCACTATTTATTCTGAATTTATCTCCCTCCATCTTCTCACATAAACACATTTCATGTACATAAACACATTTCACATATTTCCCAAACTGGTCAAACCAAGCCACTTCAAAGCACAGTTTATAACAAGGCTTGTGCCAGCGGCTGCTCCACACCGTGCTAATTGGAAACTGCAACGCCACGCTAGAGACAAGGTCAAATAAAACCCTTCACTTGCTTCAGAACTGATTTTGCTAAAGGAAGAAAAGGTTCCGACTTAAACTGCTCTTTCTCCTGGATACAAACCAAGCTGCTCAGTTCCAGCTCACCCGAGTTTGGTGCTGACAGAAAGATGCCAACAGCCGCCGTGATCCCTCCGAGCACCCTCTCCACCCACCTCACCCCCGCAGCGCTGGCATTTGCTATCGTCAGTCCCTGCTCATTTACAACCAGAGCAAATCGTGCCGTGCGTGCCAGCAAGTCTGATGTCAATAAATACAGGTTTTAGTATTCCTGCCAAACCGCCAGCTTGGGACTGTGGGATGGACTATGCTCCTGTTTCTTTCCCTGAGCAGATTTTCTGTGATGGGTACTCCATCCACACAGTGTCTGCTGATGGCAACGGCATACGCTGCACAACACCGTTTGCTTTCACTGGCCAGAAGCAGCCCAGAAAGAATAAGGATTCAAAGAAACCTGCACACACCGAATGGCATTCACAGGAGGCATGGGCTGGTCTGATGCAGGTCTGAGGCTCTTGGAAAGCTACACACGATTTTTCACTAAGATAAAGAGGAGAATGTAAAAAGCTGCAGCGACTAAGTCATATAAAATAAATCTTTACCAAGTAAAGACAGTCTAGAGAACAGTTCCTGCAGTTCCCTCCTATTGCACTTAACCGTTCAGGCTTCTGTTTGACACAGAAACATTTGCTTGATGGAAATGGCTGCTGATTTCCTTACCCTCCACAACTCCAACTCCAACACTGCTTCTTCTTGTGTTCATGGGAGCCACAAAAAACCACTCATTGGTTTTATAGCTATAGGCCTCAACTGATGCCAGACCTAGTTAAAAAGGGGATACACAGGTTTTCTAATTAAAAAAAAAGAGAAGAAAAAAAGATTGGTGTTGCACTTTCATCTGCCTTCCACCTCCTCCCAAGCCCATAATACCCCCCCACACTCCTGCAACCCAGTTTTCTAGTCCCTTGCCTTTCAGGCTGGGACCAGCACGTCAATGCCATTTCTTCAGCAGCTGGAAAAACTGTTATCCCATGGCCCTGCCCTGGGACTGCTGCCCCTCCGGTGTGCTAGGGACACCAAGGTGAAGCAGAGCCCAGACTCCAAGCCCAAAAGTCCGTGTTCTTTCAAGCATTACAAAATACCCAAGCAAATGTTTAAAAATTCCCCCAGACCCCGTTGCATTGTACTCATCACCAGCTCAAACAGGGAGTTTAGGGCTTAACCAAGTGGCAAAGTTGTACAGCAGAGGCAGAGGTGTGAATCTAAACATGCAGTTATGCCAGGATAAATCCCAGACACATATAGCCCATAAGATGCTTTGTTGGCATTTTATTCATGTTGCTATGCAAAATTTAACTAAAATCAGGAAACGTCCCTTTTCAGTCCAGAAAAAGCATATTCATACAAAGAACAAGACTGAAAAACCTGTATCACTGAAGAAAAAAAAAAAAAAAAGTAAGATACTCTGCAATTACTGATGGGTCAAAACATGCATGTGGTTAGTTACGACACGCAGTAAACCCAATCTCTGGCTTTTTCTCTACAAAATCATAGAGAAAGGGCACAGAAACCTCACTAATGCTATGCAGTCTTTGCAGAGGTCTCTGAAAACATTTTTTCAGGTCAGGCACTGCCTGGTTTTCACTCAGTCACCTACCAGTGCTGCCATCAAAGCCGCCCACTGCATACAGGAGATCATTGAGCACAGCTGCCCCTAACGTGCTTCGTCTTTCCTGCATGCTGGCTATGGATGTCCACTGGTCCTTCACGCCATCGTACACATCAACCGTCCGTACCCTTAAAGATCCGTTAAAACCCCCGACAGCATAAACGTTGCCAGCCATAAATACCACACCTGATAAAAGAGGAGAGAGATTTTTACGGAGGTTTTACAAACAGCTTGAGAAGACAGTATCATCGGGTGTCTGTCAGGGCGTGTAAAACAGCTGGGAAGAGCAGAATGTGGGCAAGTCTTTGGCATTGGAGCCAAGTATGACAAAACATACACGTCATATGGAAGGTGAAATGCACACAAATACATGGCAACATAAGGCACAGACTGATTTCACACCTGAATGAGTAATTTTCTGAGCCACAGAGGACACCAAATGGTGATCCACATTCACAACCCTCTCAGATGTTTTCAGCTGAACACTCCCAACTCAGAGATCTGCTCTCCATCACCCACTCCTCAGCACTGAGAGGGCCTGACTCAGCTCCTTTGATTTTCACTAGGAAACCAGCAAGGAAAACTGGATCCCTGTGGGCTGCCAGGGCAACGGGATGGGAGGAGGAGGGGAAACACTGATGGAAGAGCAGCCAGGAGAGAGAGGTGACGAAGGGGAGACAGCAGCTGTGGAGGGCAGACAGGCAGGAGCAACCCCTCTGGAGAGCAGGGCATCCACCCAGATGAGAAGGATACATGTGCGTAGGGAAAGAGGAGGAAGGAATGGCAAAAAGAAAGAGCTGCTGGAGGCTGGGGCACAGAGGAAGGCTGAAGAGACAACTGAAGACATCCATCCAGCCCTGAGGAGCTGCACTGGGAAAACAAAAAAAATGTAAAGGTTCCCATTACCTGCTCTGCACCTCCGGGAGGGCAGCTCAGCAACCTGATCCCACCGCTCCTCCTCAAAATCATAGCACTCCACACTGCGAATGGCTTTGGGCGCTTGCCCACCCACCACGATCATCACCTGGAGAAGGAAGACGAGAGCTAGAAAACCTCAGACACCAGCCCAGGCAGCTGCTCTCTGCAAAGAAACCATCACCACAACCTGGTCAAGAGCAGCTGCCAAAAACATTCTGCACGCCTACTAAAAGGCTCTGCATGGAGGGAGAAGTTATCTCCAATTTAATGCATGCTAAATATGTCAGACTCCATTAACTCTTCCTCACCATTTCCAAGGTGGGCAATCTGCCCTATTTCCCCACAAAACACAAAACCACTTTGCTCCACGGCACACGCAAGACTTGCTGCAGAAGTATTTTTAAGTGAAGAAGATCTCAGTGTAATTTCCACAGCCAGCCCACTGTTTAGTCATTATCTCCATGGTGGTGCTAAAAATAATAGATGCCACTTAGCAAATAAAACCTGACAGCTGTATTGCCACCTGCGGGGAAGACAACACTCGGGAAATCACCAGGACTATTAAGACCTGGGGTGCTGGGCTGCCGAAGGAAGTGATTTGTCAGCTTCATTAAGGCTTTTGGCTGCAACACGTATTGGTGCAAATTCAGTAATTAAACCCTAAATTCCTTACAGATAGGGAAGATTTATGCGAAGGTGATCGAGGGCAATCTCAGGAGCTCAAGAACCCCTCTGCCAGATTAGGCTAAAGGTCCTTCCAGCCCCAGACTCCATTCCCAGCAATGACAAGCAGTGAATGCTGGTGAAAAAGTGAGAAGACCTGGCAGGCGTGCAGTGTGGTCCTTCCCAAATCTGCTCTGTCTGCCACCAGAAGACAAACTCCCCATGCACTCGCTGACTTCCCAGGGGTGGTGGTGCCAGGAGCCAACATCTCAGCACTCGAGGGCTGCCCATCACTCCCGAGTCCCCCTCCTGGGTGCTGGGGACCACAGGCAGTGTCCAAACCACCTGCACCTACAAACAACTCAACCTGCACTTTGTTCTGAACACGTTTCTACCCTCCACTGCTATCAAGAGGGAGGATTTGCTCCCCTTATCACAGCAAATCAGCAGGAGCAAACACTACCCAAGACAATCTGATTTTTACAAGGCCAAGGAGCTAGGAGCAAGATAACAGGGCTTCAAATATAGTCGAGGAGTAGATGGGAAACTGGCTTTAGCCTCTGCAAGGTGGCTGTGAGTGGCTGAGGGGATAAGATTGTCAGTCGAGGTCACTCGAGTAATGAGCTCAACTCTAATTATGGTTGCTTTAAAAGTACAGAGTTAGACAGCAATTTAAAGAATTTAAACAGTATGAAAATAGTGGACTGTTTGATCTACAAAGATGAGAATGTGACATTAGAAAGCAAATTGAGTCTAAATTAGCAGCATGACTACTAGTTGTGTAACAGCCTTCCACGGAAAGCGGCAGAGCTTCGCACGATTACAGAATTAAGAGATCTCACAGCAGACAGTAATCCCTCGTCAGCGGGACCAACACACCAGATGAAAGTTTCTCAGTAACAGGATTGCTGGAAGATCATCACCTCCTCCTCTTTCTTTACAGCTAACAAGAAGGGAGGAGAGACCTGCACAAGATTTGTGTTTGTACTTGTGGGTCATAGTATAGAAGATGTTGAGAACTTCTGATCTCACTGGTTCGCTGTTCATTTTATCCCTAACTACTTTAGCCCTGGAACAAGGATCACATCAGCCCTTCACAATACCCCCAAAGCACTGTTCCACCAACTTCATCTCAGCACTAGCAGGCACAAAAGACACACTCTGCAGAACTGCAATTTCTCAATGGACAGTTCAGTATCTAAACATCTGAATAGTCTCTCAGATCTCCTACACCATCCCACAAACTAAGCTCCCTATTATTTCTGCTTAGAAAAATAACACACTGTGGTTTTGATGGTTTACAATCTCCAAAATGCTTATTAATAACTTCAGCGACAGGCTGTTGAGAGACCTTCTGCCAAACTGCGTTTATCTCCGGGGCACAGGGAAAATAGTTTCTGTTGTCATTTTTTTCTTCATTAATAAAGTGGTGGCCAGAGCATCACATGCCTGCAGGATAAATGCAGGGAGTAACAAGGATTATTTATTCAATAGCTGCTTTGAGTCTACTGAAATTCTCTTCAGACTTCCTGCCCACGGGTCTGGGTGCCATTGTTTCCCGCTTTCCTGGCTTCCGATTATGGATACGGGAAAAGGAAAGACGCCTACCGTGACCCTCCTCAGCAGGGCTCCGTGACGGTGCTACAAGCCAGCAGAAACCTCAGCCAACCCTCCGAGCACTACAGGCAGCTGCCTGCAGCTGCTGCTGCTCCATGGGTCAGCGATCCTCAAAGCCACCGCTCCAGGAGCAGCAGCCGTTCACAAACCACTGGTGGCTGACAAAATGTTTCAAGAGCAGACCCTTGCCCCTGGGAGAAGAGCTATTGCCTCTCCTAAGGGTTTATCTAAGTTTATCCAACTTAATTATGTATCCTTGGTGGGCACAGGCAATACCAGAAGAGGGAGTAAAACACTTCAAGGGACGATCGTGGAGTTAGTGAGAAGTAACACGGCAAGTACGCAAGCTCCTTTCAAAGACAGAAAATGCCACCAGTAATATGGTGTGAGGTGACGCAAAGCGACCAGCTCGGCTTACCTTTGGCAGGCTAACGGGAGTCCTCGGCTTTGTTCTGGGATTCTTTATCAGTTGCCTTTGATCCAGAGGAAGCAAATGATATTTCATGGCCTCGATAAGGAAGTCTTTACAGGTGTTGTTATTCTTGATTAAAGCTTCTTCTTCAACTGTCTGAGAAGCCACACACACACGAAAGACCATTTCAACTGAAGTAGTAAGTACTTTAGAAGGAGCTTTGTAGAAAGCACATGAAATCTGGAATTTCTCTTCCAAAGTACCAATATTAAAAAAATTACAGAAGACAGACACAGACTTCCAGCTCCTCCCAAAGAAACACATGCAATAACATCCAAGCTCCTCACTTCCCTCCAGTATCACTCAAGAGTAGCAGTGCTCCCTGTTTTACCACTCTCCACCAGACACTTAATATCTCAGGAGATAATTCACCAAGAGCCTGGGTACAAAATAAGTAATTTCTTTTGAGTCAGATTTTTTAAGGAGAGACAGTATCTTTTACTCAATTAGAAAATATAGTTGAGAGGAAAAAAAAAAAATACATGATGGGTTCATCTTGTGAATATCAATTTTATTTCAATTGTAATGATTTTTTTTTTTTTTTTAGACACATGATGAAAGCATAGTCATCAAAAAGTCCATATGCCAACCGCTTCCTTTGGGGATTCTCAGCTCATTATCAAGGCACAGGTCCCAGCAATTAACTTGTTGAGAACAGTCTCCAAGTCAGAGAGCATCTCACCTGTCAGTCACACAGACCTGTCTTTATGCGCAGAGCACGTCTTAGGCTAAAATTATCACGTGACATGTTTTTACCAAGCTAAATTTACCTGTGCATTAAGGAAAAAAACTGCACAAGCTTGTAACACCACCACCTGGGTATTTTCAGGGTGAAAAATCCCAAGATTTTAACTTCTAAACCAAGAGGAGCAGGAGCTCCGCTCTCGGCACTGCCTTGCAGAGCACAGGTCACAATTACAAGAAGGTTTCTGTGCACAAACATTGATTTCAGAGTCCACCCAGTTTTTCCTTTTATTCCTCTGTTTACAGACTCAGCGACATGCCAAATTACTTATCTCAGACACAAACAGCCAAGCCATTGATTAAGGAGCTACCAGCAGCTTAAGTGCAAGTATTAATTACTTATTTGCAGACTAACCTGTACAAGATAATCTCTGGGCAAAAGGGGTAGGCGAACATGCTCCATCAGTTTAGCCATGTGCTCTAAGCGAGATTCCTTCTCATAATTTATCCAAGAAATAACCGCTTCAAAGACCTACACAGATAAAGTACAATTAAATGGAGAAGAGAAAACAGGCTTGCACAGTCACCTACCCAGAATCAGAAGCATTGTGATTTTACAATATTGAAGGAAGGAGATGCAAGATGTCTCGCAAACAGGTGAAAAAGTCATGACCGTGCACTGAGCACAAGTGCCACGGTTGCCAGAGGTGAGCTGACCATGCATATTAATAAGCAATTTCACATCTAGATGTGCTGTATCACTCTCAAAGCTAAGCATGTGTCCAGGACAATCATATTCCTCTTGGACATTAGTACTGGAAGGCAGCCAGGAAACTTAATTAGCCTGCTGATATTTGCACTGGACATTTTTCATGAAATCAGCCACAACAATTACTCCTGATAACAGAGATCTCCCCTCCCGAAGGAGCTTGGCCACACAGTAAGTCACTATGTTCACCATCATCTTTAATCACTGCATCAGTTCCCCCTCCCTCAAAACCAAGAAGTCTTCAGGACAAGTTCACCACGCGCGCAGGAAAACCCGTCTGCAGCCACGCACGCATTTCACCACTAAAAATACCCAGATACTTCTGCAGGGAAGCAAGGGCATGCTGGCCTTCTGGTCTGAACCAAAATCTAGTTTTACTCCCAGATCCAACCGGTTCAGATAAGCATCCAAACTTTGACTCCTGACAAACTGGGCACAAACAACCCCGCACAGCAGGAGCCACGCAGAGCCCTGTGCGATGAACAGATGCAGGCAGAAGCATCCTACGTGGGCTCCTGGCATGAATATACATGTGCTTATATAACTGTCAGCCACACTCCTCCCAGAAGAAAGGCCTAAAAATGGCACCGGGAGTGGGAAAGGCTTCCTGAAACACCCAGCAAGGCAAGGAGAGGGGCTGGTGCAGTCTCAGATGCTGCACAGCAGGATCCGCATCCTTGCAGTGGAATCTCCCCACAGAGTCACAATTAAATTCGGACCCTTAACTCCCATCTAAAGGCAAAATTCCCCAAGTGCTCTTGCTACCCGGTTACTGAAGAGGGGCTGAGCACAGCCATCTCTTGCAAACCTTGGCCATCCCGTGCTTCCCCCAAAAGGCATCGCTGGCCATCCGCCCCAGCACACTTGGCACATGCCATTGGTTTAAACTTCCCTCCAGGGTCACCAAATGGTCAGGCCAACTTGCACAGATATTTTTTTCCTTCTTTTCTCCCCTCCCATCACTCCCCAAGAAACCATTTCATTTGGTCCAAGGTCACTAATTGGACAAAATTAACCAGAACCGAGGGCACCACCTCTTGGTCCCCAACTGTGGCTAGCAAATATATCTGCAGGAGGCACTGGCAGACGCATCCTCCCATCAAGGAGAGGCAGAGCAGAAAGGGGTTTCCTCATCTTAGGCTAAACTGTATACTTTAAAAAAAGCAGTAAAGAACCAGCCTCATTTCCTATGCCAACAAATGCTCTTGCTGAACTGTTTGGAATTCAGGACACTGCGATGAGGATTTAAGCAATGCAACGGGAAGCCGTGTAATCAAACCCCAGCAGACGCAGAGGAAAATAACTACTGCAGAATTTTTAAGTATTTTAAAATGAAAATAAACAAATAATTTCACTGTGGCTACAAGGCATTTAAAGTAGAAACTAGGTTGCTGTAAGATTTTTAATTGCAAATGAGCATGGAAGGAGCATAAAGCAAATGATTAGCCAACAAACATGCTTTTCATTAACCTCTTCGGCACAAATGCTGAGCTGCAGAACAGGTCACAGGACTGGGACATGACCAGATGACAGAGAGTAAGTCTTAAAGGAAGGCAAAACAAATGTGCACGAGGAATAAACTGCTTCCTCGGTGCTGGAGACCACTCCTGAGTTAGGCATACACTGACGCTACCCTGCTGTGCCTACTATAAAAATAACAGAAACTTTTTAAAAATGAGATTCTGGCACCTTCCGTTGGGTCTGATTCCTAATTTTATCAGAAGGGTGGGGGGGGGAATCTTAATCCAAGACAGCAGCATCTCTATTTAAAGGCCACATCTGTTTCCACTACTGCCATGCCCTCCCTCCGCATGCTGTGCCCACTGCAGACCCCCAGCAGCTGCTGCCGCTCCCCCAGGAGATGGGTTTTTCCAGCCACGCACAACCCACTGCCAGGGTGTGCTGAAACGAAGCAGTTACCTGCACAGCTTTATTTAGAGCAAGGGCACGGGCTGAGTTAGCGGCTGGCACCTGCCTGGCTGCAGGAGCAGTCCTGAGCTTGGGAGAAGCAGATTTCCCACCCTATGGAATAGAAAGTTAAAATCCTGGAAGATCCCCTTTCTGCATACTACCTAAGCTAAGAGCAAGCCCAGATGTTTTCCCAGTCTCTTCAGCCAAAAATCCGGTTGTTAGATGCTCCCAGAAGTGAGGACCAAACTGCGCATCAGCTTCTACTGCATGTTAACAGCATGAGATGATGAGTTGATTGCTAGACTCTGCACAAAATTCCCAATCCAAGAATCCCAACCCTCTCAAAAATTTCTTTTGTCACTGTTCTGAGTTGGCCGGAGTCACTTCTCCAGGGCTGGAAGCCCCTCTATTTCATACATCATTAGTAAATATGAATAAAGATAATTTTGTATAGTTTTTCCTTGCTTACGCACACTTATGTATATGTGACACCTCTATGTTATAATTAAAGAGCCAATTAGGTCAGGTACAGAAAGCATTGATAAAACTCTCTTCAAAATACTCAGCTATAGCAACAGCGGGAACAGGAACCTCTCGTGAAATCTGGGTGCGATAACTCAGCTCTCAGGCGATTCAAGTATTTGCCTGCTTACTACACCTTATTGCTTAAAAATAGTTACCTATCCATCACTTGCACATACATAGATATATATGTATAGATACATACAAAAGTCTGTCTCACATGTTAGCAGATAGGAAGAATAAAGGTCAGGAAAACTGCTTGTCTGGCATGAAGCTAATACGAAACAGCAGCCTGCCAGTCCCTCCTCAATTTTCAGCACTTCTTTGGACTCCAGCACATATTTCACATTTATGTTCCAATCTCTGCCTCTCTCCTGTTATTCGTATCTGCTGTTTTGAACGTGCAGCTTATGCTTACATTTCCTTCCACTGCCTTGCATTCTCAACTTTTACAATCAGCTAAAGAAACACTGGGTTTGATTGTGTAAAGCTCAGATGAAGGAGGGAGTACTTTGATTTCTCCGGGCACAAGGCCAATAAAAGCTTTTTAACAATGCTGCACAGGACTGGAAAAATGGATTACTAAACTTGCACTTCCCTTTTGCAGGCTGCCTGGCTCATGCAAAGCAAATCCGCTGCGAGTTCACCCGGTTTGGTTTTTTCCCCTTTTTGGCCCTGCCTGTGTGGCAGGGAGCAGCACCCCACCGGGACGCCCATGCTGGCCCCACGCCTGTGGAAACGCGCTCCCCAAGCCTCCGAGTTTGCTGGCTGGGATCTGAATGAAGCATCGCTGCGTTCACACCTCACGTGGTGTGGGCTTTCTGGAGAGCTTCACCGTCCGTATGGGCTCAAGTACACGTGTGCCCGCAGCCCAGAGGGGCCGAGCAGGATGAAGTACACACCTGGACGTGCAGCCTGACCAGCTCAGAACAGACCGGCAGCACCGAGCACAGCCAGCGCCAGCCTCGTCCCACCAAAACGCAGGCATTCAACAAAGGTCCTCAAGTTACGAGCCACATAATCATAGAATCACAGAATGGTTTGTGTTGGAAGGGACCTTAAAGAGCATCCTGTTCCAACTCCCTGCCACGGGCAGGGACATCCTCCACCAGACCAGGTTGCCCAAAGCCCCATCCAACCTGCCCTTGGACACTGCCAGGGAGCCAGGGGCATNCAGGACATGGTTGGCTTTCGGGGTGGCAGGCGCACACTGCCGGCTCATGTTGAGCTTTTCCTCAATCAATACCCCCAAGTCCTTCTCCTCAGGGCTGCAGTCCTCAAGCTCTCCTGTAGCCTCTCCACAGGCGTTCACCTTCCTGCAGTGACAATTTGGAGGTGAGCTGAAGGACTCGAGACACACACCTCTCCCCAGAAACCTGCTGCAGGTCATGCAAGAAGCCCACACCAGAGAAAGGGGCTGGACCTGGTGTTCACCAAGTACCGTAACCACTGCTCACCCTCCTTCCCAGGACTACAGACCACAAAAGATGTGCTTGTGTTGAATTGTTATTCAACCACAAAGTAACATCAACCAGCACCTTTTTTCTCCCACCTTCCATTAAACACACTGATGATGCTAGAAAAATGTTTCTTTCCTTCTTTTTAGTTGCAGGCCTCCTTTACTTATTCTGTCCGATGTGCAGCAGAAGCCAATGCTCCTCCCCGGCCCAAGGAAATTCACCTTTTTTTGAAGTTTTATGGGAGGCAATACAAGCTTTACACCAACAGCAGACAGGAGAGTCCTAGTATTTGGTTCTGTCCCCAAGGGCTTTTGGAAGAGATATGGATCTGAGATTCATTACTTCCTACAAAGAACAACCAAGTGAAGGTCATTTTTATGTGGTTTTAGGATTCACATTATTTTTCATTTTCTTTTCCACATAAGCTCTGTTGGAAAATGGCCCCTGAAGAGCATAACATGAGAACAGTTCCCGATGCAAGGTTTAGAAACATTCCAGCAGTCTTACATCCACTGTTGCTATATAATTTACTGTACCTTTTCTTCAGAGGAGACTGTGAGCTTGTCACTTGATATTAAACTGCAAACCTGGTCCAGACTAAGGCTAAGAAATTCTTCTCCTAGCATCACCTCAGGAAAGTGCTGCTCTGTTCAACAAACGAAAAGGGGGAACAGAAAATTATAATGAAATCCATGCTTTAAGTCAATGGAAGGACTACAGCATTCAGAGAACTGTTGTTATTACAGCTTGGAGCACCCAAGAAACAACACGGCAGAACAGAAACAGAAAATAGTCTCAGAGCAGGTTAAAGAAATTTGATCTTATTTCAAGTAACACAAGCCCCGTGAGACCCTTTCATTAATGACACTAAATGGGAACTTAACTTTCTGCAAAGCCACTAAGTACCTTCCAGTGGCAAATACGATTAGAAGTGGCAACTGAGAAAAGTGCCAATGCCTTCCTATAGTAAATAATCTGGCCACCTCGAGATTCAGTTCTTGCCCACTTCAACAACCTAGGTAGACTCAGAGCTGCTCAACACCTGGACACCAGACCCCAGCAAGGGTTCCTGATATTTGTAGGTATTCCAAGGAAAGTCCATCTTTAACACGAATCAGCCAAAGAGTCAGTTTGGTGCATATGCTCAGCAGCAAATAGTGAGGGATCCCAGGGCATCTGGCTGAATTTGTATGTGCGACGGGGGGGATCCTCATTCCATGCATATAAATGCAAGGAAAGAAGGAAAGCTGACCCCACTTTTAAATTCTTTCCCCAAATTTAACCTTTCCCCTGCTCTAAACCCTCAGCACCCATCTTCCCCAGCTGCCTTGCCTCTTCTCACTTAAGTCTGTAACTGCACAAATTTCTTTTTCTCTCTCTTTGCCGCCAAATCCCTCCATGCTGTAACTTGGGAGCCATTTGAAATCAAAATACACATCACTACTTACAGTCACAAACTGGAAGAATTATAACCTATTGCAATACAGGTCCAAAAACAATCATCAAATCTGTCAAGCTTTATATCTAGCCAAACGGCACGAGGAAAGAATTACTTACAACAGTCAAAACTGTTGTTAGGCAGTTGCAGACAATTTCAGTTTTGCAAGCATTTGTTACATATACATGCCAATTTAATCTCATCTGCCATTTGCTGAGTCCCATTTATCTTTGGCTGAAATATGGAAGCATGAATCTCAGACACTATCTGAAGCAGCTTTCTTCAAGCCCTAATCCCTTTAGCTTTGAGAAGCTCAGGCTCACGTATCTGAAGAGCTCCCTGCGCAGCAAGATCTACCTCTAGTTTTCACCTCTGCAAAGAGCTTTGCTTGCCAAAAAGCAGCACTCCAGGGACACAGGCTGGTATAACTTCCAGAGAGGAGCTCCTTGGAGATCGCACCTGAACAGCTCCTCACCAACTCTGGTGCTGCAGAGGGCACTTGGGCTTCCCCAGCCATGGACCCTACATGGTCTAACTGGGACCAAAACACCACAGCTAAGCCAAAGGCTCTGACTAAAAATAGCAGTATCTGGATAGAGCTTAATACTTTGTTATGCTGGAAGTCATATGTAAGATCTAATGAACTCTTCTGGCCTTAAATACTTGAGAAGCAAGGAGTGCTCCCCAGACAGTAATCTGGATGCACTCTGACTTGGGGACACAATCTCCTATTCATTCTGGACTGGCATCTGGCAGTAGAAAGACATTTGATCTCTTGTTATAGTTGGAGGTAAGTAAAAATATTTACTGATTTTAATAAAGTAACTTGTGCCTGCATCAAGAAGGCTCCTCCACCTCCTAAAGTTATCCATTGGCCAGAACTAAGCATTTCCCCAGAAACTGATCTCGTGCACTCATGGACTCTTGAGCTTGGGGACTTCTGTCTTGGTTTAACGCTGTTACATAAACAACACGGTGAAAAGAATTTTAATGGCATTTTTATTAATGGAGTTCCATTAACATTACATGGGCTGTTGTACTAACTGGGACTTATGAAGGCCAATAAAACAACAAAGCAGACTTTCTAATTGCCAAACAACCAAATAAATATACAGTGAATGCACTGCTTGTTGGGTTAAAGATTAAACAGGGCCTGGAAGCAAGGATAATGGGATATTACAAGCAAGCCTTTATACAATTAACCATTCCTTCCAGGGTACCTTTTCCTCTAGGGGATAATACAGCCAGAGCAGCTGAAAAGGTTTTACTTTTATTTGCAGGAGAATAAGGCAGGAATTGGTGAGCACATTTTTATTCCACTGAGACTTCTTATGGTCTAATTAAGGACAAAAACATACCAAGGAAAATGCGGCAGGACAGAGCAGGTGCTCTGGGAGACAGCAGGTGTATTTTTCCCTATATAAATAGGCAGAAAAGCAGAAAAAACAAACTGAGTAGAGAAAGCTACCAGCTTCTCCCAGGCAGAGGTCAAGAGCAACTCTGCCGGAGGAGACTGGAAAGTGCTGGGGAGTTAAGAGCATGGGGCCACTTGGAATAGCTTTACATTTACAACACAGAGGAGGAATGCTGAAAACCATTGCCTACACCTACTTATTGCAACCAAACACATCCACTCTCAAGGAAACAAGAGTCTATCCGCCCTTGAGGTAAGTCGCCATTGCTCCACAGATCAGAGGCTCAAACCACACATGACAATTTTAGCTGAGTGTTCCCCCTTCCACCCACAAGATTTAGTTTTGCCTGGTGACATTTATTCTTAGAACACACAAATCCCCAGCATTGCTGCTGCTCTCACAGGGCAGCATACGTGGGGAGGACAGCAGCATGCCAACACTGTGCTGCTGAGCAGGCAGCCAAAGAGCTTACCAGGAACATACTGAGGAACTGTTTTGTGGGCTGGGATCCAGAAGATCAGGGGGTTTTACTTCCTTAGGTGTTCCCCTGTGATCAAGCCACGTTTCACAATTTGTAGCATCACAGAAAGTTACAAGTCTACAACCCCATACAGAATTCCCTTCCCTGTTCTAATACTAGAAGGATGAAGAGACCAACCAGGATGTGCTGATCTTGCTCAACCCACGAGTTGCTGTACCTGGCAGCAGGTTTAACTCGACAAACGGACAACCCTTCCCTCACCTGCATAGGCATTTGCCTGCTGCAGCAGTTCAGCACACGCGTGCACATCGGCAAAAGCTCGGATTCCAAGGCAGTTCGTGGGATGCAGCTGGGACTGAAGAAAGTCACAGCAGTTTTTTCTAACATCCATCAGTTGCAATAAACTAGCAGCTGGCAACAAAACCTGCAAAGGCAAGAAAGGGGAATTAGTTAGCAACAAAGGACATTTGATTCACAGCTTGCATAAATTAGATGTAATTCCCCTTCAGACAGACACACATCCTTGTGGGGTACAAGAAGGAAGGTTAAAATTTTAGCACTATCTGTATGCAGAAGATCCACGTCTGTGCTCTAAGAGATAGAAACAGCGATCCCATGCTGGGCTAGGGGCAGAGCTCTTCTCCCCGTAAAAGACCTCAAGGCAAATAAGGGGTGGACAAAACTCAAGCAACCATGGATGCACATGAATTCCTAGCTTTGCTGCAGGTAGGTCCTGCACACAGATTTATTTTATTTTTTTTTTCCCCTGAAGAGCTTTATATTATTTATATGCATTACTATCACATTCAAAGCCCATAGCAGCCCAGCACTCCTCAAAACCTGAAACTTTCTTATTTCCAACAAAACCATATTGGCTTGTGAGCAGGGTGCCCAAACTGCCATGGTAGAGGAGGAGTTCACAGCAAGCTCAAGCAGGTTTTGGTGACAGCAAGGTTCTCAGGAAAGATGAGGCCAACTGTTCAAACCAATGGCCTTCATTTTCACCCCCACAAAATGCTGTGGACGCTTCACTGCTGTGGTTTGTGACTGCATCTGGAAATGAGTTACTGCTTTGTATTTACAAAACTAAGTGCAGAAAAGGGAGACAGAATTGGATTGGGAACGTGACATCTGCTGGAAAGACCACCTTTGAGGCCAGTGAGCAGGACAGGAAGTAGAAAAAGTCGATCGGGATGTTACAGCCTGTGACATCAGCTACTTCCTTTCTTATGTCGTACAGCAACTGCAGACATGTCTCATCCCAGCTCTTCCATAGCTCTGGCTGCTTCACACATGTCCTTCCAACCAGGCATCTGTGCTCACCATCTGACCACAGATTTCCGGAAAATTATTTCCAACTCAGAAAAAGCCAGTGGCTGTTAAACAAAACAAACAGGTCAACAGCATTCACCTCCCTGGATCTGGATGGCAGGAAAGGGAAAAAAAAGATGTCCCTTCTCTGACCCTGCTGCCTGCCCCTGCAGTCCCATTCCACATCAGGGCAGGACACTCACAACCTGCCCCAGGTCTTTCCTAAGCCACTGATGCATTCCAGCTCCAGCCCAGCTGTACAGTGTCCAACTGCTGCCAAGCAGCCACCCCAACAGGCAACAATAAAAAAAAAAAAAAAAGAAATGAATTAACCCAGGAGCCCATTTTGGCCCAAGCCTCGTGATGCCAGGAGGAGATTAGTTTGTAGTTTTGATTAAATCAAGATAGCAGTGCTCTTGCATTTCTGAAAGCTAGCTGTGAACTACTTCCTATCTAGCTGAACCATCTCCTTATATCAGCAGAAAGGCAAGCACTTGACCTGCATAAAGGCTGTGGGTAAAGAAGCCAGACCCTCTGCAAATCATTTCTGGCCATACACCACCCAGAGCTTCCTCCATGCACCCCCATCCATCCAGCAGACCTGCCTGCAAATCCAGGAGGGCTGCTTACCTCGAGAGTTTTGGGATATTGCCTCTAGAACAGAAGCTGCTCACTACCATCACTAATACCCACATGCTACGGCTCCCTGGACATCTTAGTACTGCTCTTACAGCCCTGTGCTGGTGTGACAGGGCAGTGTAGAAGGAGCCTTATGCTACTGCAGTTATTGGGAAAGGGGTATTATCATATCATACTTTTCAGAAGTAGGCTATAAGTAGCCTATCAAAAGATGAGTGGATTTTCCCTTTCTTATTTCCCAGCTGAATGTCTCACCACTCATCTTGTTTTTACCAGGGAAGGCGAAAAGCAAGCAAAGGATATCCGCTAGCACAAAGTCTGTTTCCTTTAGAAATAACAAGAGGAAATGCCCTGCCTAAACATGCAGCAGGACCAAACTGCAACCCCATTAACATACAAGGAAGTTACTCACTTGGGTCTGGATTTGGCACTTAATATTTGAACTCAACCAATGTGAACAATTTACAGAGAGCTGGCTCCTCTACCAGATCAGCCTCCATACCAAATCCCAATCATCTTTTGAAACTATGTCAAAATTCTCTGCTATTACTACCAAGACTGACTTCTTTGCTAAATAAATTATGCCCAGAACCTCATCTATGGGAGAGTGGGGGTGTATATTTATATATATACCTATAACCATCTAGTTCACCAGCTGTGCTCTCTTGCCCTGCAGAATCTGTACCAATCTCAGGCTTTACAGAACATTGTGCAATTAAAATTTTTTATAAATCTTTCATGTCTCTGAACTAGAAACATATTTCAGCCAAAAGTGTTGCTATAAGGTTCATTCAATAGGCAGGGCATTAACGCTGGACTTCAGAGACTGGGATTAATTCCCTGCTCTGCCACAGCCTTCCAGGCAACCTTGGCCAAGAGTTAATCTACCCCTTTCCTCCTCTGCAAAACTGGGAGAGGAGCATTTCCCCAAGGCAGGGGATATGTTAAAGCTTATAAGCTGCTTTGATAATTTAGTCAAATTGGAAGCCAAATAAGGGTGCTGGCTGTAATGCTCAGCAGCACACCTAGGGCCACAGCTGGGACTGCACATCTGCCCAAACAGGGAGACAGCTCCCAAGCACCTTCGCAGGGGAATCCGTGAAACAAGCAGATTTTGTGTTTGCAAGGCTGGTTAAATACTTGGGTTTAACTGAACAGCTGTAAACTGCACAAATAACAGAGATAAAACTACATTACTGTAATGTGGCTTTTCAGTGCAAGAGAGGCAATTAGGCTTTATCACTCTCCAACTGCTACCGGGCAGTTCTGAGGGTGAGAACAATGGTGCTTCTACTTCAATCCTCCACCTGGGGTGAAACAGCCAAGGCAGAGGCACATGCAGCAGGATCAGAGAGCCACAAAACCTCTCCAGGAGCAGGCGTGAGAAGGAGAAGGGATATAGAGGTGAGAGACAAAACAGGGGAGCAGCTGGCAATTTCCCTCCTGATATACCTTCTCCAACTTCACTGCACAGAGCGGACAGGCTGTCCCTTGGTAAGCAGTGAGATAAAAACGTGGAGACGCATTCATCAGAGACAGCATAGTCCCCTGGTGCCACATCCACAAATTTCTCCTCACCTTTCTGTTACGCCAATCCAATCTGAAAGACTTTCCGTAGGTGTAGGATGGGCCCCCATCCCAACAGCTGTAACACCCCAGAGAAGCCAGCCCTGACGAGGACTCTCCAGCAGCCCAGGAGGGCAATGCACGGTAAGTGGCTTTTGCTCCAGAGAGGAAGATAGCCCTGACTTATTGCATCTCCTAAAGCTGAGCTGGAAGGCTCTCTGCCTCACCCTGGGCTTGCACCTACCATAGTTGCAGCTTTTGGAGTGAAGAGGGGGAAGGGAGATGAACTGACCCACTTATCACCCCTTTATCATCAAAACTGCATCTGCCACAGATTCTCTCCTTCCTTCTTGTGAACTCCTGTCCCTAGGGAAAGCTGAGGTGCAGAAACACACTTCTGAAAAGGAAGTGCTACAACTTCTAGCAAAGCTTTTTTCCTCCTTTCTCAAGCCATTTTTTATTATAATTATGTCTGCAAAGCTGACAGTTTCAATATCTGTTTCCTCCAGACAGCTGACTTCAGATTTTGTTCTTTCTATACGAGACATATCTCAAACTGTGGTAGTATACAAGGACATCACACACGTGGTATGCTGCACCTCATTCGTAAGTATTTAATTGTGAAATCAAGTTAATCGGGACTTTTCTCAGGGAATCATTACAACCCTAATGGTAATGACTTTCTTAATTGGGAGGGTGATTCTCAAGCTGCCTGCAAGTAATTAAGTGCCACCAGTAAGGATGGGTGCCATGCGCTGAAGAGGGACTTATTTGCTGCCTACAGCCAGAGGTCCAGGTGTCTTCACAGGACCACCTAGGAGAACGAGAGGCCTCCTCCTCATTCAGCTCTGCTCAAGGGTGTCATGTTGAGCTTCTTCGCCATCGCCGGACTTTGCTCCCATCACTCTTCACCAAGCTGGCAAGTTTGAAATGACTGTTGGAAAGCAAGCAGCAATGCAGCCCGTTCAGCTGCAAAATCAAGACCTAATTGAAAAATTCAAGGAATTGATATGGTAAAACAGCCAGCTACTGCGTACTGGCAGGGAGCAGCAGGCCCTGTGTGCTGTTTGACACATGCATATGGTTTCCATTGAAGCCAGCCAGCTGCACATGAGCATCTGTGACCTTCCCCAAGCCACTCACTTTAGTTTTTCTCACTTTTACAGAAACTGCACGGCACAACTTTATTCCAAATAAATTTATCAAGCTCCACCCTCAAATGCATGAGATGTTTGTCATGCATATGAGTCTTTACAACCAACCTTGATGTGGGGTGCAACAAAAGAGGAAAAACAGAAGGCAGTGGGGACAGAAATCCCAGGATGGATTTTCCTGAGACTACAACATGACTGCAATGAAGATAGAAGTTCTTCCCCTGCTCCATGCCTTCCAAACAAGTGGGAGGTTAAATCCCAAGTGTGTGTTCAGAAGCAAAACACTGCTTGGCACAGAAGTCTCTCTATCATCCATCACCCCTGAGCCTTCCTACTCCTGCATCTATATTGCCTTGAAATCTGACTCTAAAAATGAGGTTCCAATGCACAAAGCAGGATTGCATTTGTCAGGGCAATTCTCAACCATCTACCCCCAAGAGAGTTAGATGAGTATCTGCTACCACATGGGCTCAGTGCTCTCCCTCATGGAGCTAGGGTGGACTGAAATTCCCCTTTGCCCACACACTTGGGATACACTGTTGAGGAGAAATTGCACAAACTCCCCAGTAATTCACTACAAAGATGATGACTGGAGGTGCCTGTACAGGCTCAGCCCCTTGTACACACATCCTTCCTTACTTTAAAAAAAAACAAAAAACAAAACAAAAAACCCAACACTTTGTGCAATGAAATGACAATCAGCTACAAAAATAGATGTTTAGAAAAACAGAGCCTCACTTCCTGAACACCATAGCAGGCCTAAAAAAGCAAAAAGACAGGTTTCCATTAGAAAAGAAACAACGAAAAAACTGTAAAAAGGCTTGTTGCTGTGAAGTGCTGGGCACCACTCAGCACTTGAGCACACTTGGGAGCACTCACTCCCGCACTCCCATCTTACCTTCGCTGCTCATCTTTTTCTCATTTCAATTCTGCTCTCATTTTATTTTGCTCACTGATAAGAACTTGTCTTTTTATTCACATGTTTTGGTAGCTTGGCTGCATCTGTTCAGTTAATGCCATTTAGCAACCATCTTCTCTTGTATTTTCCACAGTGAAATTACCTGTCACCTACACTCAGAAAACGCTTCTTCCAGCTGCTGAGGAAGTCTGAAAAACTGCATGTCCAACTGCACAAAACCCCTTTAAACCGCACCCTCACCCTGCTAGAAAACCAGAGCTCATGGCACAGCAACAGGAGACCGCAGGAGATACCTGCTGGGAAAAGAAAAGGTCTCACCATGCTCAAAGCAAGACGGGGAGGGAACCTTGCAGAGCAGCACTACGGAGGCATCATCCTTCCTGACACAGAGCTGGGCAGCAGGAGGACATGACAATGGAAGGGACCAAACCTGCTCACTTCTTCCTAAGGTTGACACTGCCAATCCAAACCAGAGACTGTAAAGAACTTAATGTTTTGTTGTTCATGTTGTTTGCCTTCACTGATGTGAACCTGTCCAAGGAATCACTGAACATTCTTTTCTGTAAACTTTTCTTCCTGTGGCTGCAGGTGAATATTACCCTATTTATGGCATTCTGCTGAGGGGTAAAACCCCCAGAGACAAGATGGAAATTTCTCTTTAAACTTTCTATTGGTTTCATCACAAAATGATAATAAATTCCATAAAATATTTTCAACATGGATATCTAACACATAATAAAATTTAAACTGGTCAGTTAATCTTGTTTTAAATCAGCTTCATTTCTTAGCTCCCATGAATTATTTTATCTCCAGCCTAAACAGTTACTCACAGGGCAGTTATTTAAATAAATCCTGTAGTAAAGGAACCTGCTTTATTAGATCGGGGAAAAAAACACTATGCCCAAAACTTAGTATTCACCAAACTTACTTTTTTTTTTTTTTTTAATCTTACTGAAAGATGGGAGCCAAAATATAGATGAGGGCTCCTTCTTTAACTCTTTGTAATCCCTAGGCCATCAGAAGGCAGGCTTTGTTTTTCACTAAAAAAGATAGCTTTCTGGTTGCTCAGAAAAGGTAACATCTGGACTTCTTCATAGACCTTCTGGGCAGGTCTGCGTTGCCAACGCAGAGCAGGACTGAGCTGGCTCTCCAGCGCCTGCAACGCTGCTTATACCCAGGTGCAGCTGCACTCGAGCACTGAAATGCTCTCATGGGAACACAGCCAGAGCACGTGTAGTCACTTCAAGCGAGCTTCATTCAGGGCAGACTGACTGGCACCAGCACGCCAGATGGTATCCCAAGCTCAGCACGTCCCACACGCCGAGTGGGTGCTTCTGGGCCACCTAACGACCAGCAACGTGGAAGGAAAGCACACGTTTCAGAAAGCACGTGGATATAGTCTTCACATTTCCTACAGGAAGAAAGACCAGTCTAAATGTGCATAAATGCTCTTTTTTTCTCCAGCAACAGAAGATCCCAGAGGTCCAAGGAACTCTACCCTCCCCACTACATATTCCTGAAGCAATGCTGTATCTCAGTTCCTTAACACCTTGACTATAGACTGTTAAGCATGAGCTGCACAGCAGACAGCTAGTCCAAGCGACCCACGGCTGGCTTTGAGCCTCAGCTTCTTTGATGTAGCGGCACCTCAAAGGTCTCCTCACTGCTGGTCCCCAGCAGCCTGGCTTGCACAGCCTCACCGTAGGCCAACCAGGGCAATACTTCCACTGATGTGACAACTGCCAGGTCGAGAGCATGCCAGAAAGTCAAGTTTGTAAAACTGTGGGGCAGAAGGGGCAAGAAAAGGCACCCACAGACTTAGATCACGAAGGATGGCAAAAAGCAGACGTAGCTCAGGGGTTTGTCCCAGTTCCTGCAGGAAGAGCAACATGCTACAGGACAGTGAGAACCTGTGCCCTCCCCAAGGGACTGGAGCACAAAAGCATGTCCCATCCACAGCAAGAACATTTCAAGCAGAACCAGTCTAATTTTGCCATCTTAATCAAGTCACCATAAAGCGCGCAGCAGCATTGCCCCTCTCTCTCTGGCATCACAGACTCAGACTTGTAACCCTGCCTAGCATTCAAGTCAGAGGAAGACAACAAACTCAAACTGCCACTTGCAAACAAAAATGGAGACCAACTGAAAAAGCATGTCCACACACGAGCTCCCAGCATCCCTTCCAGAAATCGCTGGCTAAGTGCACAGCCATTTTCTTACCACAAATACAAGTAGAGTCAAAGAAAAAGCTTTACCAGCAGCTCCAGCCATATGACAGTGAAACACTCTCTTCCTGAGCATCCCGCTTTATCTGTCGGCTGCCTTTCAGTTACTCCTTCCACTTCTAGACAAATACTTACCACAAAGTACTCTTCAAGACAGAGCGCGCACACGCACACAAAAAAAGGGAAGAATACCCTCATTTGAGCAATATATTCCACTCAAAGCTCTGCCAAACAACTCAAAGTACCCAGAAGAATTTAAAAACTAACAGCCAGATTCCTCGGCCATGACCTTAAAACAGCATTTGACTCACTGCTTGTTTGAGTCTGTTCTGACCTTCGACAGACTGACCCACAAGTCAGCACAGCTTCTTGGAAGGCAAATGCCTACTCTCGTTATAAGAGCTCGACACAAAAGCTAAATGCAACATGACTTAAGCACAGGGAAAGCAGTGAAGTGCCTGAAGACTAAACAGAGGCTGGAAGTAGCTCTTTTCAAGCTCAACCTTTTACTTTCTGCAGCCTGAAGAGATCACTCACCCCCGAAGGACCTGAGCCTTTGAGTTTCAAGCTTTTTACTTGGGTCTCCTCAGGAGCCGCTGAACCAGACTTACCTGCACGTTCTCTTCCGTGACCTCGATCTCGGCAGTGTAGATGTAATCAATCAGCTTCCTCAGGGTCTGCCCATCAACGTCTTTTATCTCTATCTTCTTGGCTTTACTTTCAGACATGTCTCCTGAAATTCATTTCAAGAGGACAGTTAGAGTTTGCTTTGCAGGACGCTCCCCATACATCTAGCACATCCTCCTGGTATCCGACTAAAAGACTGCCCTGGCACTATCCCTGACCATCAAAGGACAACCAGCAAGATTCTCAGAAGCCTCTTGATGCCACCTAAAAACCATATCAACATTTGAAGACACTAGTGTAAAATAAAAGAAGCCAATAAATGCAACAAGCTCTATTTCTTGCCAGAAAAGAACCTGCCAAGGTTCACTCGCATTTAAACACATATAGGAGCTAAAAAAAAGCCAGTACAACCCTCAACCATGTCTCACCACAGGGACAGACTTGAAGAGACTGTGGACAAGTCTTAGGGAGGGCTTTTTTTTTTGGGTTTTTTTGTTGTTTTTTTTTAATTTCATATATATACACACACAGGTAGATGAGCAAGTTGCAACAGCTAAGACAGGGTGCTGCATGGTACACCCTACAATGAAAGCAAGGCAGAAGAGCATTACCCTCTTTCTTTAGGAAGAGCCTGAAACCTGCTGAGGGAAACAAGCGGACGTGCTGGCAGTTACATCCAGGACGCTGCTGGCTTCTTTCCTAAGTTACTCTGCTCTAACCTGTCCACACAGTTACACCTTACGCAAAGCACTGTGCAAAAAGATGTATTTCTCATCTCTCTTCTTCCCAACTTGCACCCCAGAGACAAGGCAGCATTCGGATCCAAACCGTACCCTTTCTCCAAATACAAAATATAAAAATAAACGAAAACAAAAAACACCAAACACACAGAACTAGAGCAATAATTTCCCCTATGGATATACAAGTAAAAACTATATCTGTGCAAGAGCCTATGCGTGAACCAGTGCTTTATGCACACCTTCCCCCGGCTGTTACAGCCCACACTGTGCAGCCACCACGTGCACGTACCCTGCGCGTAACAGGAGCACGTCACAGGAACAAAAGCACGCTGTGGGGAGGAGGAGAAAGGACTCCCCGGGCCCCTTCCAGCATCCGCGCACACAGTGACCTCACCCAGGTTTTAATCACTATGATCTTGAGGAACCATAGAAAAGAAAGAACAGACTCCCAAGCGGAAAGAAAACTAGGTGAAAAAACAAAGCTAAACAAAGGAGAGCGTGAAGAAATGTCAATTCTTAAGCCTGGGCATGAATAATCACTACGTTAAGAAATCTGGTGACTCAATACTGCTGTGGGATTAAGAGGAAAAATAGTTCCTGCAGCCGATGTGAGAAGTAATTACAGCCTACATCGCCGTACAGCGTGCGGCAAGACGTGGCCGGGTGCAATAAGTGCACAGCACAGAGCCAGATGCTAAAAGGGGTCCAAGCTTGAGTAAAATCTGGATCCTGGAAATTGAATTTTGTGAACTTCACTTATGCCAATAAGGAGGTAAATAACAGGAGTAGGGTCAAAACATATTAGAAGAGGTGACAATGTCCCAAGGGAAATGTAGACTGAAATAGCATTTGCCCCAACTTCAATTTTTAAAATTATATAATCAATTTTTATTCAGAGAAGCCCATGAATACAAATGTACAAGTACAAAGGGATAAATGACCTACATTTGGGAGGCCTTCAAAGGAGGTAGGACTTTTTAATTGACAAAATAAATGTCATCTCCTTCACACACTGTCTCCCCCCAAAAAAACCCAAACGTCTCCAGAGATAAGAGGGGGCGTCTGAGAACAAGCCAGTGCCCATCAGCCTGTGTGAAGCTGGAGATGCCTGTCAGGAGCAAACCGCGCCTGCACAGCGCGGGGCAAACGGAGCAGCCGGAGCCCTGCGGGGCAGAGGGGAGGCTCAGACACATGCACCTGGAGATGGATGCAGAAATAGCTTGGAGGGACCGATGCGATAACATCATCTGTCTTTGTGGCGTTCATGTGACACAGCCAACAAAAATAAAGGCTGTGTGGGCTCCCACACCCACCAGCAAGCTGCCAGCCCTGCACGCTAACAGCCTCCGCTGCCTCTGCTCTGGTGACAGCCCAGCGCACGATAACAAAGGGGAGTCTTGTGTGCTGTGTCCCACGGTCGGATGGGACCCAACCCCTCCAGCCAGGCTGGCGTGATCAAGTGGCCACAGCTTGCCAGAGGATGCTGCTCCAGATGTGTTCTCACTCTGGAGTGAGGAAGAACCTGAAGACACGACAAACCAGCCAAGGCAGGGGCTGGTGTACAACAGGAGTGGGCAACGAGCTGCCCCCTCCTCCAAGCACAGACCCAAGGCAAAAGCCATCTCTAAAACACAGCTGCAGGCAGCTGAATGATGGGTCAATTAAGGCATCTCCTCCCACATCCCTTCGGAGGGGGAAAAAAAAAAAAAAAAAAGCCTTAAAGCTCACAAAATCCACCACCTAAGATGTCTTTCACAAGTATCATTTTACTGATACCTGAATGACAGAATAATTCTCAGCAGTAGCATCACCTCTCATACACAAGGGCTGTGCTGAGAAAGAAGCCAACTGGTGCAAGGCTGCTCCGCACGAGGCACCGCACAGACCCCATCCCACACCGCTGCGGTCAGGCAGACGCAAGGGACAGGGTAGGAGGGAGCAAAGGCAGGTAAAACAGGCAGAGCGGCTCTGAGCAGACCCTCTTTAGGGTATAGACTTTGCAGACACCAGCCCCTCGCGAAGGCAAGCTCTTCATGCATCGTGCGCAGTGCCCAGCAGTGCTTTCTCCATTCCCCTCTGCTCCGTTGCTTTGTCACAAGACAAACTACAGGCTAAACTGCAGCAGCTCGAGGCGCCTTGTTTACCCAGCACAGCAACTCGCCCTGTCTCCTACGTACTGTGCTCCAGAGAGGCTTCCCAGAGCACAGCTACAGCTTCTGCTGGCTCCTGTGTCAGAGACGTGCTGAAGGAGAATACCCGAGTGCATCGGCTAACAAACCCACAGCGCACGGGGCTGCAGGGGAGGTTTCTGCACTGCTGCTCCCTCCTTCAGCGCCTGTGAAATTCCCCCAGGTATCTCACAGGAGCAATCCCAGCAGCATCACTGAAGTATCTGTTGTCCTTTCTGAAACAATTGTGTTTTCCTGATGAAAATTACTGGCTCCGATCATCCCCGCAGAACGGTGCCAGTGAGGACCAGCCACCACCCGAAATGCCCCAGACCAGCAAGGGAGTGACACTCAGTTAGGAAGTGCTGGGTCCTGTCTCTCCTTCAGCAGTGGAGGATGCAAACAGAAGATGTGCCTGTTTATTTTTTGACTTACCAAGGCTATTTCAAAGAGAAGTGCTTAACCAGAGGACACTAGATGGCTTAGGAAAGATCCCAATGTCTTCACAAGGTCACTCATGACTCCAAATTCAGGCCCAATCCACCAGGAAGGTGCCCGCAGAGCAAGCACCAGGAGAAGGTGGATGAGCTGTGACTCTCAGGTAGGTTCCCACTGCTCACAGCTTTACACCGAGCATTCACTGCCACGTGGCTGCTGGCACTGCCGGGGTCCCCTCCAGCTCCCCACCCTCCCAGAAAGCAGCTCCTCCGGCAGGGACTCAGCGTGCACAAGCAGCTCCTGCCCAGTCCTGCAAACACCCACGCGCTGCGGCTCCCCCGAGCCTTCGGGTTGCATCGCTGGTGTGCAATGCAA
>VXBL01002390.1:1093238-1105595 GCA_013400195.1 Aramus guarauna | reverse complement strand
GAAAAAAAAAAAAAAAAAAAAAAAAAAAAAAAAAGAGAGAGAGAGAAAAAAAAAAAGCCACAACCACCAACTAATGTTCAAGCTGTGATTTCAAAACATCATCCCCCAGAGAGTGAGCCACCACGCAGTTGGAAGGAGATCACGCATTCAGTCTTTGCAAGAGGGAGATCCAGACCTTAAAAATTTGGGACCAGCTGGACCGACAGCGAAGGAAGAACGGGGGACCTGCTGTCCCTGGGGACGTGCAGGGGGAGGGGACGGGTGGCCACCGAGGCTGTCACCCAGCCTGGGGAGCCGCGGAGCAGCCACATGACGGCGGTTAGCTGATTACTGTTTAACTCACAGCATGAGGGATTACAAGGCCAGGAGAATTCCTGCATGGAAACATGAGCAGCCTCACGCCACCACCTTCCCGCTCAGGTGACCTCTAAGGAGCAGAGGGTTTTTCCAATATTTTTTCTTTTTTCAGCTTCTCATCAGGAAGAAGCATCACAAGCACCCTCAAATCCTCCACGAGCCGCCTTGCGCAAACAGTTGCCTCTCGGCAGGGTTTGCTCTCTGTCTCACCACCACGGCCAATACCCACTTCCACCCTGCAGTGCCGGTGCCCTGGGAAACACAAATGGTCTCCACACTGATAAAGCCACCATGGCGAACCTCATATCTCGTATCACATTCAGACATCTGTTTAGACCTGTGCTTTTTTCACCCTCTTCGTTACAAAACAGAGAAAAAAAAGCTTCACAAATGACAATACGGTGTCCTGCTTCCAGTAAAGCAAATAAAGCAAAGTCTAATGCCAAGGCTTTTAAAAGGAAGAAGCAATTCCTAGACCACAGGCAAAGAAACATAAAACAGGGGCAAAACCCCCAAACTTCATTTATGCTGAAGCTGAGGGACAGTAACAACCGTTCCCTAGAGCACAATCATTGTATTTGGTTAAGTCAGTTCCTATCCTGGAAAGGAAGGCAAGGAAAAGGAAAGGAACCTAAGCAGCTCCTGACTAGACTAATTTTACTGGAAAGACTTAAATAAGTTGGTCACCCCCCTGCCTTGGGATTGGCATGGCTTTATTTGCTGCCCCGCCTGGGCACAGTCTCCGAAGGGCCCATGCTATAGGGATCAGGGGATCAGAGCAAGAATTTTGTCCTTTTCTTCCCTTCACACCGAGGTTGCATCTCCCAGTACCAAAATATACCAGACTGCAGCAACGCACCCTGCAGAAAGGCAGGGCTGCTAAAACACACTGGGATCGAGAGAACAACGGTGTTATTTCAGGCAGCAGCAAAAAGTGCCACGGGAGATTAAACATCCGTGACTGCAAATCAGCATCAGCAGGGCTGAGCCTTGAAACTACAACTCTTGTGCCAGCAACTTCTTTGATGTGCACCATGAACATTTAGGGCACTGCACACGTGCTTGATGTTAATGATGTGTTTTCATGACCCAAGGTCTTAAGGCGGGGGGGAAGCCAACCCGAAAAGCAGTGAGCCAAACCTCACAGTAACCTTCCTGTGACTCTCATGCTATCCACTCATCCCAAACCCATACAACCACCCCGTTCCCATATACTGCGCCTCAAGGAATTAAGCAAGGACAACCAGCATCATCCATCAAGTGTAGCAAACCATAGATCTAACCCTACTTCTCTCAAGGAAATCCTTTCCCCGCAGGCCACGGCAACTGCCTGTGCTGCAGCTCCTGCCAGAGACACAGCCAGGACCCTCTGGATCTGCAATGGCCCGTTCAACTCGAGCGCAGTGTCTGGTGTCGAGAAGAGTACCTGTAAACATCGCACAAAAATAAGGGCTGCAGGCTGCAAGGACCACACGGTGGGCTTCCATCTCCACAGTTTCGGCCACAATCACCACATCACAGAGGAGCCGCTTGCTGGAAAAACACCAAAAGAGATAAAGATCATTTCAGAACTCCTGGTCAGGCAAAAAGCTACATGGGTATAGCCTGGAAAAGAAAGCAGAAGACCCACAATTACAGCCAAGGCACCTGAGCTTCTGCCAAACCCTAGTGGAAGGTCCTCTGATCCTTCAGCTACCCGCTCCTATCAGCATTCACCTACAAAGCAAAGCCTGAATCCTCCCGATGCTGCAGCCCGGCATGTAGCTCTGCTTTTCCCAGAAAAAAAATCTGGAAGCCAAACTAGGCATACATGCTGCCCAAAGAATGGACAGGTAAGGGGCTCCTTCCACCTCTCAAACAAGTAGGGCTTGGAGAAGGCACAGAAGAGCTTGAGAGTTTGGGAACTCTCTCTTGTAGATCTATAAGATAAAAATAGCCGTGCAAGAGAACACTAGCAGCGCTTTCACCTTTCCACAGGGAAAGGTAGAGTTGAAAAATTATGTTATTTCTGCACTTTCTTCCATGTTTGGCTCCACAGAACGTGACCACCAAAACACTTCCCAGGGCTGACCAGCCCTGGCTGGCTGAGATGTCAATGACTAGAGTTTATCTGTGGGCCTGAGGACTCTGTTTACCACGTGAAGTAGTCTGGGATTAAGAGTCACTGGGATAAAGCACAGGGTTTAAACGGAAACAAAAAAAAACTTCCGAGCTCCCCCACTGACTCATTGTACAGCTTTGGAAAAGTCACTTCATTAACTAGTGACCTTTTCTACCAGCCCCACGTATGTCCTTTGAGGATTCATTAGTTAATGTTTGCACAGGGCTTCGGAGATGCAGACAGCTAGAAGTGCTCAGCCTCCCAATAAGTTGGTTTAAGATGTTTGAGCATACAAATGTAAAATAAGGGTGTTCTTTGCAAATGTCAAGCCTGAAAAAGGATCAGCATCTGTAAATCTAGATGTCGTCTTCTCTTCAGAAGTGCTTATCACCACGCTGCACTTTGTCTTTAGGAAACTGCATATCAAATAAACACACAGAGAGCTTCAAGTGGGCTAGGTATGTCTCCTCTTCTCCATATAATGGAACACATGAACAAAAACACTTGTGAAATGGAAAGTTATAGCTGGAAAACAGGATTCTCCAGTACATAGGAACTGGTAGTCTGTGCTTTATGTTCACCCCAGTTTGGAAGGGTGATGGCAACAAGGGGAGCTCATTAACAGTCTTTTAATGGAGGCTTCCTCATTTCCTTCAGCTTACGTAAAAGGTAGCCTGTTCAATTCCTCTTTGGACTACAGTTATCTAAAGCACCACTCATGAAATTCATTTCATCTACATGTGAAAACTAAAAATTTCAAGTGAGCAACATATAGCAAATAGGCTAGAGGCTTCGTGAGGTTTTTCTAGACCCTCTGTATGAGGTTTGTGGATGCATTTGAATGGAGGCACTATTGTTCAAGGTAGCTATTAACACTGGTTGTTGACAGCTTAACAGATGGAAAGCTCAAGCACATACAATAGATGTGAGAACTGTACATTCCAGAACAGCAGCAGGAGCTGACAAAAAGGAGTGCCCAGAAGAAGAAAACATCAAACAGGTGCTTAAGGGCAGCTTTCAGTCTTCTAGGTTTTATCACTCCGGTATTGCACAATATCTAGCTAGCTACAGGCACTAAGAAACATTGTCCATCTCCAGCTATTCCCACTATGCTTCAATTAACAAAGGAATAATAGTAGCACAATAGATTTCTGAATATAGCTGCACAAATCTCTATTTTCAGATCCTTTGCTTTCAGTACAAAGAAAGGACTAGAGAGATGCCAAGTGAAAAAAAAAAACAAAAACCAAAAAACCAACCACTCTGCTTCGTATAATTGTTACAAGTGAAGGATATTTCCATTTTCTGTTCCTATGCAACTGAGAATCACTGTCAGACATCTGTGGAAGGAGACATTTCTAATCCTTCTCCACACCAGAGAACGCGTATATTGGAAAACTACTTAATCCACAGAAGAGAGGTGGCTATTGCAGCATCTCTTGAGTACTTTGAGCATTCAGGAAGAGTAAAAGGGTGTTATCTGCTTTCATCATGCCATCTGGATAGCGAGGGAGCACATACGTTCGTGTGAATGACACATGTATTCTCCATAGGAATTATTTTAAAAATTGGGTTTCTAAGTCTCTATTTGAATGGTAAAGGACTCAAATGAACTAGTCAGAGAAATGCTCACTGAACTTCTGTCTGGCTCGTGGGATGACAACCACCAAGAAACAACTCTGGTTTAACCACTGCCACCACACTGCCGATGTGATGACAGCAGGTCTTGAAGATTGTGCTCGCTGCTGTTTTTTTCAGCCTTCATTCTCCCTGTACCCACACAGCTGTGTAGAGACCAAGGTCTTCTCTTTTAAGCAATATCAGGATCTTTTAAACTTGCAAGTACAGAGCTGACATTCTTCCAGAGTTGCTGCTTTTTTTTCCACCCCCCCTACTTTGGAGTGCTAAACCTAGACTGAGCGACGCTGTTAGTTAAAGAGACTAAGAACAGTATATTAATAATCTTTGGTCTGTAATTACGCGTAGGTGTCTTAATGTCTGTAACGTTCTATTATTGGTTTTCAGACCATTAGCTCAGTTAAGAGCATAGTTTACAGCGGAATTTGCTGTAAGTAATGGAAAAGACTAAATGAATTATCGTCTATAAATGAAGGCTATTGCTCAGATAATGTTTTTGAGCCATAGCTGGCTTCCTTCTGCTGGGAAGATAGAGAGGTCTGAGATTGGGAAGAGCAACCCACCACAAAAGGGCTATATTTTAGCTGTCTCTTCCTCCTTGTTTATTAATATCCTAACGCACAACCATTAGCTGTGAGAAAGATGGCACTTTTTTTCCTCCTATCTCCCAGAAGCCTTTCTGTTCCAATCAGCACATTTCTGCTACACCAGAGATGGTGCCCATTAAGTCAAAAGTGTACCTCCGTAATTCATTCATGACCTTGAATGCCTTTCTCATGTGAGAGGGGTTGACCGTCACTGTGCGCTGGTCCTTTTCATCTTCAGCTGCCTCAGAGGATCGGGAACTCTGCTTAACGCTAAAAACAGGGACAGAAGAAAAAAAAAAAAAAAAAAGGAGAAGAAAGTTTGATTCAATGACACTTTAAAAAAAAAAAAAGGTATCCTAAAACTGCAGCACAGGCCATTACGCATGGAGTTACTTGCATGTTTGTTAGTCGGCTCAGGTTCACCATATGAAGAGCATCACAAAATGCAGCTGCTTCTGCATGGATGTTGAAAGCCAACCCAGCCCACATTTCAGTCAGCAGGGAAGAAAAGGAAAAAGTGCCAAACCCTTGAGGACAAAGCCCAGCCTTACAGGCTTCAGGCCATGAAAGCAGTATAAGTTGAAACTCAAGCCAGAACATAATTGCTTCACTGAATAGAAATAGACTTTAGCACTGGGAACTACAAGAGTACCATGGATACTTTAACATCCATACAGAGAAAGAGCAGTTCAGTTTTCAACGTCCCAAAACGCAAGCATACAATACATGACTTTATCTGCTTCTATAGAGGCAAGTAGAAAAGGACTATTAAAACTCCCTGCACAGCTTCCAAAGCATTAGCTTTACAGAGGCCACATCCCATTCCCATTTTAGAATAGCTCTATTTAGTACTACCGAAATCTATAGAACGAGTTATTAAACCAGACTTTCCCACCAGAACCACCAGCTCTATAGGTAACGTCACACCAGACAGCCGCAGTTATGTGCTGTGTTTAACCAGGCCAACAGGTGCCTAAGGCACATCCGTGTCCTCATTACTTTGTTTGCAGCATCGGCTCTTTATACAGAATCGACATCAGGTCGATACCTCTACCTCCCTGATCTGAAAGTGTGTGAAATCACTTGGAGCTAAAGGTTTCCACCTACGAAAAAAGCAGCACTTCGAGCCAGATTCCGGTTCTGATCACCTCTCAAACCTGCCAGCAGGCAAAGGCAAACCAGACAAGATGGGCAAGGTTGTGCATGTCTAAAGCCAACCCCAAGTGAATGGCAGACTTAGGAGGTAATCCCATCACCACCATGCATCAGATTGGAGACCTTCTCAGAGTTTTCCTCTGACAGGACAGTCTCCTTCAGCTTCAGGTTTGCCCCCTCCTCCCTGCCACCTTTCTTAGTTGGGCTTGTATCATGATAAAAAAGGCTGAATCAGGTTAAACCAATGGTCTAGGCAGCCCAGCATCCTGACTCTACCAGTGACCAGCAGATGATCTCCGAAGAAGGGTACAAAGACATGGAAGTGTGGAGGGATCCTTCCCCAGAACAGCCTACCAGACTCTGCTAGGGTGTGTATGCAGGTACATATATATCCACATACACACATACTCTCTCATAGTGACCATTCCTTTGAAAAACACCATTATTCACAATTTGCAGCCCCTTGACAATGTGAAGCCCTTGCTGAACATTGCACCCTCCTTGTTGCCTGCTCCTGACCGGTGGCTGTTACCAGCACTGTGTCCCTTGAGACCACGCAAAGCTCTTTGCCCCCACAGCTGTCCTTGGCGGGGTGCATTGTCCTTCTTCTAGAAACAAGACGCTGAAAAGCAGCCAAGCTGCACGCAGCTCGAATACACGCCTGCATACTGAGCGGCCTCCAGCTTTGTGCCCGAGACAAAGGTTAATGCCCAAAACCAGTCAAGTCCAATTCCTTCACTTTGCTGAGCAAATGAAATATTTTCAGTCATAAGTGAAGCCACAAGGCTGAGCACGACATCGCTCAGCACATGTCCCAGTCAGGGAGACAACTTCCCAGACTGCGTTACAGTCGTCATCCCATTAGCTTAGTAAGGCTAACTAAAAGAAAAAAAAAAATCAGAAAGAAGAATACCTCTTGTTAAATGCTTGGTATTCAAGGGACTGATACCAGGCAACAGCAAAATCAGCTCTCCTGTCGCCGAAGAAAGCTGAAATTCTGTGCCGCGCATAGCACCGGCAGCGTTCACGGCATGGAACAGCGGCGACACTGGGCTCTTCCACAAGTCTGCCAAATTCAGCTAAACCTCAGCCCTGTATCTATCAAAAGCCCTGGTCGAAATCTCAAGCCGAGTGAAGTTTGACCACAGCTTTAAACACTCCAGCGTAAACCCTTGCTTTTTCAACAGCTAAACCTGCCACTGCGGCACGCCGGAGCCAAGGAGTGAAAAATGGGTCTCTGAGTGCAAGTGACTTTGCCAAGTTTTCAGTCTCCAAAGCTGAAACGCATACAGGAAGCAATCAAAACAAACAAACAAAAGAAATAAAAACAACAACAAAAAAAGTGAAACCACAAGGCAGTGGCAGGGACAGCTGGACCACCATGGGACACTGCTTCAGTCGTCATCAAACACAGAACTCACAGGATCAAAAAAATCAAGTGATACACACAAAAATCATGGGGCTTCTTTAATAAGCAAAAGCACACCACTGAGATTTATTTATTTGCACTCCAGTGAGGGAGACCAAAGATTCATTACCTTCAAACTTTTCCACTGGCAAAAGACACAGTTCAAAGGACATGGCAAGTTTCATTGAACACCAAAGTAAATGTCAGATCAACAAGCCTTCATAAAGCCTTGACTCCACCAACATTTGTCTGTGTATTTTAAAAGCAAAAACTTTGCTTCAGAATTTCTGAAAAAGATCAATCAGTTCTTCCTAAAAAGCATGAAAAGTAACTTTTTAAAAAGCATCCTAAAAGGCATCCTCAACTCATTTGAAAAATTAATGGCCCGGAGCCTTTAACTCATCTTTGAGACTGACTCAGCCGCCACAGAACTGTGTTCCAGTAATGGACGGAGGATGATTTTATCTGGGAGAAAGATTTCACACCCCCATGCACACACTCTCAGAGGTCACCAACACATTTCCAACACAAAAATGCAAGAACCTAAATGCTCCAAGCAGACACGGCCTGCCACAAAGCAACAGCTCCCCCCAAGAAGACCAAAACAGCGCATTGTATAGCCCTTTTCTGAGGGTTTTTTTCCCCGCAGCGCTAAGAATTATTACACTTGTTACCCTGTTGTTGTATTAACGGAGCAATGCAAAGGAAGAACAGGGTCCTCTGATCAAAGGTATTGGCCAAGACCACCTGGACATGCAGAAGCCCCAGCACCCCATGACCACTGAGACTCTCCCCCCAGCACCTTCACGTTTGCCTAGCTGATGTCCTACTGCACCAGCGGGACTCGCCAGCCAGCTGCCAGGAGCAATTTGTTCTATTCCTGAGCTATGCGAGGCTGTGCGCTGAGCAAATGGACAAATCATTTAATTTCCCTGGGCCAGATGAACATTCTTGTCAGGGACACAGCAAGATTCTCCTAAAATAAGCAAAGAGGCTCCTACATTCAGAAAGCACCAACCCCACCGTGACCTCCTGTATGGCCTTTCAACACTGTCCCCAAGTAGAACAAACGAACCCTGATTTGAGAGTCCCCAGCTAAGCCAGCAAAGCTAATTACAACTCCGTTTACACCGTGTTCTTCCTCTCCAAGACCCAGTAGTAGTAGGGCTCGGCTCAAGCTACCCGCGGGCTCACAGCACAGCTCCTGCCTGAGCACGGCTGCATACCAACCAACAGAAAGGTATTTTAAAAAACCCATAACCCATAGCTCTGCTGCATGCATGCATCAGCTATAAAGTTGGGTTGCCTTAGTTACCAGCAGTAATTACAGATGTCTTTGTAGATTACGTGAAGGAATAAAAGCCTTACTTAGAGCTAAACTGTCCCCGGCAAGATTATTGCCCTGCAGAGAGCTGGTAAAACACAGGAACAAAATCCCATCTCTGCCAAAACCAATTCTGCCACTGGCTTTACTGGAGCCAGGAGTTCACCCTAAAGGAGGGGCAGATCTCAACTGTGCTCTCCTTCAGAGCAGAGAAGGATGAGCTTCTGCTCTTGCTTCTGGGAGAACAGCCGCCGGGCTCAGCTCCTAGCCCACATGTGGACACCACAAAGGTCCCTCTCCACCAGGCTCTCACACTGGAGAGATGATGGGACTCCAGACCTGCCCAGCCTCGTCCTTCTGTGCAGCACTGAAGGGTCTCTGGGAGCTGCTCTCGTCTCCTGCCTGCACACCTTAGGCTGAGCTCTGCTCTCCTGGGTTGTCCCATAATACCACGGAGCTTCGGACCCCCAAGGTTGGCCAGAGTCAACAGGGCTGGGCGACCTGCCCTCCAACGGCACGGGCAATCCAACACCTCCAAAGGCACTTCATATCCTTATATTAACTTAAAGGTGATGTGCTAACTGTAAATTTGGAAAGCCTATGGAGCATCTTTGTGAGACACATTACAATCATCACCATAAAATGTTAATCTTCAGTTTCTGAGAGGTTTGACACAGCTCTGGTTTAAAAATGTGATACACAGCAGTTACTAGTCTTCAAACCTTAAATGCCTCCACTCAGATAAACAGAGATGAAAATATTTAGTCTCAGCAAAATGAAAAATTGTTTTACCTTAACTACAGTAACTCTCTGTTTAGAATCAATGACCAAAATCATGGCGCATTACGCCCAGTAGCTTTATTCCTCGAGTCAGGCAGACACAGTAGGAAAAAGATGTCAGTGTAATGGCATATTTATAAAAATCTCAATTTCTGCATTTGTCTTTAGGCATATACAAAGATAGTAAGAACAATGTGACTGAAGGAATCCAAACACTGAGATGGATTTTGAGAGGATTTCAAAGAAACATATTATTGTTCAAACATATGGGAGGTAGCATAATGGAAAGGATTATTTTTTTTAGTAGCACTATTATTTTCCTATTTTGTTGATTTTTTTTCAGTGCCTACATCAACATGGAGACATTAGCTTAGAAAAAACATGCAATTGGTATATAACAGATCCCCAAAAGGATATTCCTATCAAAGGAGACCTCAGGGGAAAAACAGACTTCAGGAACTACTGAAAAGAAAAGTCTTTGCTGACAGTAATGGAAACAACATAAAATAACTCAAATATGACAAAACCATTTGCTTTCAAAGGCAAATATTGTATTTCTCAAACAAATACTATGAAGACTACCCCCACCCAAAGATAAAGTTAAAATTATAGGGTTTTTAATTCTTCAACCAATTAAAAAAAAAAAATAGTATTCCAAGTTTTTTTCCCCTCAAACTCAACCACATCTTGCAAATTTAGAACCAGAGTACCATGCCTGATCACACAGCATTATGTAATTTCTCCATAAATTGCAAATCCCTGTCAGCACAGTAAGACAGCATCAAGAGTCTGAAATCATTTGTTGCCAAACATGAATGTTTCAGGTTAAATCCCCCTTGCCTTTGGCTGCTTCTGCCCATGTGCAATGACATGGGCACATGATACCACTGCACAACTCGGATGTGCAAGTTATCAGGATATTTGAGTCCAGGCAGGCTTGGGACCAGAGTCAGAGGTGATGCAAGCACCAATAACATCTTCCTCACCGAGTACAAAAATGGAAAAAGCAATACTGTTAAAAACCAGGGGGAATTCTGCTGTCAGGAAAGTCACAGAGTGTAAAACTTGAGGCCTGATCTGAATGACATAGATCTGAGTTGAAATGCGGGGCAAAAGTACAAAAATGGGAACAGAACCAGCCCAGGGCGCTCGCCCACCAAGGTCATTTTTTAACACCTCGCCAGACTCGCTCAGCAAAGCGGCCATTCCACACGCCGTGCCCTTTCGGACCAGAAAACAGGTGAACGTTTCCAGCTTTCCTTGTCAAGAGTCAAACCCCACATCAGTACTGCCTGAGACCAGTTCAGGACTGCTTTCCTCTTCCTGAAAACTAGAAATACAAGCAGCAATTCGGGTAATCATTCCTCACTTCCAGAGGCAGAGAACATGCTGATGAGGACAGTCCTTCGTGTCCTAAAAACAGATGGTCTGGGAAAATGGATGAGGCAAAACAGTCCAGGTCCTTTCCCAGTGACTTTTTCACCACTGTATCCCCAGCAAAAGGTCTCCAGTTAAAATAAGACCCTTGCTGGTAACCATAAAAAAAGGTAATAAGTAATTGTGCCAAAGATGATCCCAGCCTGGGGTATCAAAACAGCTCAGCTGCACTTCCTCAAACACTAGACTCATTTGTATATAAGGAAAAAAAGAAGGAAAAGCCATTCCATGGGCTGGCATCTAGCATGACAATCTAAGATTTCAAGGCACTTAAAATTAATTAATAACTGGATTAATATCCAGAGGTGGCCACTCACGCCCTCATGGGAAGCAGAAACCCTACAATGTAATTTAAAGAGAGATGCGACAGGTTGAAAGTTTTGTTTTGCACATTAAATACACAAACAATTGGAACCCTTGAGTCACTGAAGGGTAGAAAGCTGCCCTTAGGAGCTTGGAAAGCAACTCCCACAGGCTGCTGCGAGTGTTTTCCCTCAGAGGGAAAATTTCCAGAATTTGGGGGTTGACTCCAGCTTAATTTTCCAATGTATCATATTTAAAACAAAACTTCTGTCAAGCCCTGATGATTAGTACTACCAGTAGGTCAAGCCCCCTCTCTGTTCCCCCACCCCTTGCAAGGTCACCAGCACAAAAGGAAGCACTCAGCATATCCTGTTTTAAAAAAACACACACGCACAAAAAAACCCACAAAACCAGCTTAATGTTTAGTTTGAAGCGTGAGCTTATGGTGTGCAAAAGGCAGCCAGGCAGCGGGGAGGGAGAAACACTGAACGTCTCTCCGGCATCTATGAAGTCCCTGCACAGCAATAACATCTTACACGTTCGGTGGACATCAGGTCAACTCTGCGAGCACTTCACACAGATTTTGGACCAAGATAGGTGCCTTGCAGGAAATAAAGTGTCTATGGCCCAGCTACCGTGCAAGGGAGACACGGGATGCCCTCCTGCCCGCCGCAACACCCGTGCGGTGTGCAGCTTCCACACACACGGACAGGTAAATTGACCCCTGAAGGCTCCACAGACGTTACAGATTCTCATTCATTACTTAGAAAAGCACGAAATATCAGTGGGTATGTCTCCAACTGAATGACCAAGTCAGCTGCTGGAGGTTCAGGATACAAGGCAGACACAAGCCCAGTATTTCCGAGGCACATCTCGTGGACCGAGCGACCCCGCAGCACACAGCCCACCTTTCTGCCCACACCTCCCGAGCTCCGCCGGCGATTTGAGAGAACACCCACCGGAGCAGCCTCCCTTACCTCGTTATCCTGATCTAAAGAACATCCTACTGAAAAAACACCCTGTTCCCTCCGTTTGGGTATTCGGGGCGAAGCAGCCTGTCACCATGACACTGCAACATCTAGTAATAACACGGCAGGCGCTCATCGCAGGACGTATTTCTGCGAGGAGGCCGGGGGGGATCCCCGCAAGCCGCGTCCCGCATGCCTGCGCACAGCCACGGAGAGCTCCGCGGGGCTCGGCATCCCCCTCCCCGGGGCACGGCATCCCCATCCCGCGTCCCTCCGGGCAGGCGCTGCCGCTGCGCCCC
>VXBL01002390.1:1032838-1091978 GCA_013400195.1 Aramus guarauna | reverse complement strand
GTCAATGGATCGCCCCGAGCCGTCCTGCCGGGGAGCGATGGTGGCGAGGGGGAACGCGGCGGGACGGGAGAGAGGTGGCAACCCGCGGGGAGCACCTCTCGGCCCCCTCCATCCACCCATCCGCCGGCTGTGGATCTTAGTCCTTACATCAGCGCCACAGAGTTGGTCTCTGGGGAAGCGGTGGATGAGCTGAGGGCACGTAACCACTTTAATCCTTGTCATCTATAGACTAAAGAAAAGTTTGAGCGGACTGAAAATCCCCGGTCGCAAGGTCGTGGTCATGCCCGCGCACAGGAAGCAGCAGGGGAAGGCTGCTGATGCCCAGACCTGCTGACAACAGAGAGGATCCCTGCCCCACCAGGTCTCCAACTCCCTCCGCAGAAAGCAGGATCTAGCCTCCAGGTCCCAAATTTACAAAAATCTTGCTGTCCTTCTACGCAATCTACGAGGCCAAGTACATGCTGCACAGGCAATATGAGTCCTTTTAAACTGCAGGTGCTATTTAGCCTGAAGCACTGGACTAAATCACATCTGCCATTTTTATTCCAATTAATACAAATGCAGGGACTTTTATATAAATTTTTTTTTGCATTTTATTAAAAGATTTTCTCTAATCTTGTTCTGCAACAATGAGGCCCTAGAGGTTTATTATAATAAAGACAAACATTTGCTTTCTTCATTACTTTTCCATTAACAAAACGTTCTTGTGCAAAGGAAAGAGGTAAGTAGAAGTATCAAGAGATTTCTCTTGCAAGATGCCATTCCATCTTTTTTGTAAATAAAAATACCTCGCTCTTCTACATTTCTCCTGAAACCATGTCATCATCCTCCTTACCAACCTAAGTTTCACGCAACTTTTAAAATATATCAGCAATGACAATTGAACAGATGCTATTGCACCTTCTACAGGAGGGTTTCAAAAGCTTGTTGAGAATCTTAGGTAGTCATGGCCCCCATTCTTCAGATAAGAAAACTTAACACACCTGGAAGTTAAAGGACTTTATCAAAGTCACATGGAGATGGAGAGTTGAGAGTCCTGCTGTTCAAACACCATTCAGCTGCCTCCTCACAAACAAAAGAAATACAGAAAAAGCCGTGAAGTCAAACTTCACACAGCAGTCGGGCAAAATTCCTGCATTTTTCCTTTGAGAATTCTGTTAAACTTGAGAATCAGATCCTCAAGTACTTCCCGAGTGTCCATTCAGTCTTACACTCTTGCTACACAACATACAAAACTGCAAGACAAGTTCAAACCAGAGGACTCTATAAATGCCAAGAGCAACCACAGAAAGGTAAACCCCAGTGACAGACAAGAGCAAACCAGTGAATAATCCTTGCTGGAATGGGTCAAAGGCATGTTCCAGTAATCAGAGATTATAGCAGCCTTGCAAAATAATTGTGACTGAGTAACAACCCCAAGACAATTTTGTGTGTGTGTGTTTTTAAGTGCAGAGATTGAGATCTTGAAAGAGCAGGCAGTTAAAAGGAATAAGTAACACCTAATGGGTGGAATTCTTCCAGCTTCTTTCAAAAATTCCTAGTGCCGAGGAGTCCTAAATTTCTCCTACATCTAATCTGCCTTCAATCACTGGCTACCATATAACTGATGCTCAGAGTAGAAGGTCCACAGAATGCCTGTTCCAACCAGCACCACCATTCCTTGGCCCACCAAGACCTTTCCAGATTTCTGTGACAATCTTCAGATCTACAATGAAAGACCAAACACCCCTGCCCCCAACTCCAGTGAGCTGTAGGGAGAGAAGAGATCAAAGCATTGCCAGTGTCCCTACAACAGCAAGGAATTTCTTCAATAAAAATGCCAGGAAGGGAGGGAATAAACCCAGCCCCTGCCAATCTGATGCAAAACTCTCTCCCAGCCCAAAGTCTGGCAGCTGGTTTAACCCTGAGATTGTAAGTAAAACATATTGAGTGCTTTTGAGAATTTAATTCTGTGAAGAGCATCGATACACCTGGACAACAGCCTGTCAATCTCCACAGCTTCAGCAGAAAGGGCCCCATCCCCAAAGTCCAGCACAGGATCATACAGTTTAAATACAGTGCAAGCAGAGAGCCAGGAACCCCTCACTCCCCTGCATATACCTGTTTCCAGGTATATACCAATATACAGGTTCCAGAGATACAGACCATAAACAACTTGCTGTCCTCAGCAGCTCTCCTTTTTATTTATATAATCCCCTCCACCAAATTATTAATCACCTTTCTTAAACTATGACTTCTGCAGTGAAGAGTGTGAAAGGCATACATAAAACACTACATTCATGGAAGCTTCCAAGGCTACTTCTTCTCAGCCTAAGTTATTTGGTTTTTAAAATATATGTATGTCTCAATCTCATAATCAAACTTATTTTATATATATATATATATTTTATATATAACTGAGTGACCAACCTGATCTAACCCTGAAGCTGGTCCTGCTTTGAGGGATGTTTGAACCAGATCACCTCCATAAGTCCCTTCCAATTAAAATTATTCTGTGATTCTAATTAAGTAAATATTAATTTAGATAGATCTATATTTAGATCATACATTTTCTGGGAAAAGGTCCACTAAGGAAATTAATATAAGAAAAAACAGTGAAAGGTATCTACTGAAATAGCTGTCTCAATATCTCAGTGGCTAACTGAGGTCACTTGGAGGTGGTACTCAGGTACCGCACTGACTCCCGACAGACCCAGGGCACAAGGCACCTTAGCAGAGAAATCCTGAAGGTATCTGCTGCCCAACCACTGTAGAATTTAGAGCATGCCAGATCACTTTCACATAACAAAACCAAAACAGCAGCTAAAATTTAGCTGTTACAACAACTCACGGGGATCCAAGTGACTGCAAGGCTCAAAGGGAAGCTCTAGGAGACCTTCTAGGTAGAGACCTTCCCAGAGCTGGAATCAGCGATGTTTTGGCAGCTGAAGCTTAAGAGGTAGGAGACTCCCACTGAAGCACTTTTTTCCAAAGTTTGCAATTTGTGAAGCAGAGGGGGCTGACACATCCACCCCAGCTCTCTCCCCGGACCAGGGTCCTGCTCCCCAGGCAGATGCTGCAGAAGCCATCAGCCTCTGGGACTGTTGCCCTCTGCTGGTAAATGTCCCACTTTCACACTCCTGTCTGCCACCGGCCAGCAAAATTGTGGTGTTTTCCTTTAATCTTTAACATAAATCACCATTCCTATAAAAACAGTGATTTTACTCCAATAGTTTCATCATAATATTACCAACTTTAGAATAACCACCCCTGGCTGTGATTGCTGGGACATGAACCATTCTATTGCTCACCCTACACAGCAGTAACAGATCAGCTGAAAATGTTCTTCCTGCTCCTCCTCTCTTTCCTGTAACAGAAGCAACTGATGTCACCCACAGCCAGCTATGTCAGAAGCACAGACTTCCTGCCCTGTACTCATATTATGTATTTATCAGAAACTTGATGGAAGATTTTTCAGATAGATTTTATGGTTTAGAATTGAGAGCTCAAAAGGAAAAATTAACTTTCAGGAAGAAAGCTGTAAAAACAACTGTTGTGGGCACTGGAACAAAGGCAAAGGCCAGTATTCAGATGCCTAAATACTACCAAGTCCCTCTGCCTCATGAGTCCTCAGTTCTGGCTCAGGTTTCCGCACCTGCTGAAGTGTACAAGTCTTGCTACCGACTGAACACATGGACTTCAGAAAAAGTTTAGGCTATGGTCCAAAATGTGGGATTTTTTTTCCAAAAAAAGTTTTGCTCAAGTGTTAAGATATTATTTTAATGTGATTCTTTGTCTTTTTATATATATATATATATATCCCTTAATGCTTCCACCACCCCCTTCTGTAACATGTGGAAGCTACCCATATGCTTCAAAGACATTGTATGCCTTAATACTTGTATACTCTAACTCAGAGACCAGCATAAACAAACCTATTCTCATTCAGGATCTCAGCACCCCAACCCAGGTGTCTCTACTATTATTCCTTGTACACTCATCGCCTTACTCTCCTCTTGAAATTTTTTAAAACATTTCCTTTTTTTTGCTTTTTGCAATAGCCAAGAAACACAGTCCACCACGCTAGTATCATAACACACCATGCTATAACATTAACATGAATAAGTAAATCACACAGCTGCCACACACGAAAATTTAGGCAAGATTGTTTCTGCAGGCACATTATTTTACCTGAACAGAAAAAGCTGTTCATGCAGCAGGTCTTCTTGGCAGATAACAGATTGTCCTTCATTATCTTGCTTGGTATTTTCTGGCCAAACACCTTTTTCTGCTCAATCTCCATAGCATATTCAGAGTGGGAACTATACGACAGGGGCTCAGCTCGGGTTTCTATTCCCTTACTGGACTTCCGCGGTGTGCTTTTCAGGGCTCAGTTTTCCCATCCTCTTTCTCCACGCAGAACTGCACCCTGTGAGGGAGAAAGAAAACACACTTTAAGAAGGCATTAGAGAGCGTGCAGCACCAGCTTGTTGCAAAAGTTTGGGCCTAGGGCAGCGCTAGCAATAAAACGAGCCCAGCTCTTCCTTCCCAACCTTCCTTCCAAAGGTGATGTTTCCCAGCTCCCTCTCAGCTGACTCCCCCAATGCACAGAAACAAGAGCCCCCCATCACCATCAGCTACACACAAGCCCAACGCAACGTTTCCCAAACACACGTGGTGCCAATTCATCACCAAGCTCACGCCTCAAAGAGGCTTTAAAAGTAACGTTGATACCACAGAACAGAAACCCAGATTCCAGCTGGTGCTGGGTGACGAAAAGAGAAGTCCAATACCAGCTTCTAAGTGATGTCATTACAGAAAAAATAGTTTTCCTACATTTAAAATTGCCGAAGATAACGGACGGGTAGGCCTAAGTGGAAAAAGGCATAGCAATTCTCACCAGGTTACTTACTGCAAAGGCTTGAACCCCCCCGCCTTGTTCTCCTGGGGATCTCTCTTTTTCTGGAGGCTACATTTCCATGAAAATAACAGTAGAAAGCCAGCATTACCTCTCCTGCAGAATGCACTTTACTAAATATCCTATGCAAGAGGCATTAGCAATTACACAACTCCAACCATCCTGTAGTCCAGTAATGATCTCAGGGGGACAAGTCCTGAATCTGCCATCAGACAGGACTCAAAGGTCTCTCCAGTAAACTGCACATCATTATTCCAGCAGTGGTGGAAAGAAAACAATTAAACAAGCCCAAATGAAATCATACAGTGAAGGACTTTGGGTGAATTTGTTACCCAGTAAACTTAGAAGACTATTAAAACCTGAAAAGGCAGTTGATAACCACACAGAATTGGGAATTTAGCACCAGATATCTTTCACAACTCTGCAACCCAGCGAGGCAGCAGGCAGTGAGCCCGGAGGACATCCCTTTTGAGGAGGGGAGACCTGGAAGATGAAACGGGAGTAAATTATTTCAAAACACAGCTGAGAGTGCTGCGTTCTTACACAATAGCAAGGTGTGTACAGCCTCCTCCCAGGGCCATGCCCTGCCCACGTTGCTCTAATTTGTTCATCAAGGTGTGTGGTCAGGAGAGGAAGGCTTTCCACAGAGGCTGTGTTGGTAGGCAGTAAAGAAAACAAGATTACTGATCCACAGAGAACAACTAAAAAGAACACGAACCTCCAGCCCCAAATACTACTCCTGCATTTTATCTAGCGCTGCTTTAATCCACATCTATGCTGGGCTTCTGTGAGACACTAGTTGACAATTGCATGGTATAAAGTAGCCTTTGAACAACTGAAGTATTTTAAGATTTGTCAGCTCATTCTGCTTCCAAAGAATTTTTCAGCAATGTTCATCAGTGATTTGTATTTTGATGGTAGTGCGCAAATGTGCATCTTGATATATTTACAGCCAGAAACTTAATCCCTTTCTAAATTGGCATCAATTCCTTACTGCATTACACATGAAGAGAGATATTTATAGTAGTTTAATGAATGTAATATGCATCAAAATTATACATAGCTCTACACAGTGGTGTTCAATTTTTATCTGAAGAAGAGCTCTTCTTTCCAAATCTGTGTATTTTCCAATTGAGAAAGCATTCAGGAATGAAACTGTATGCATCAGACTAAGAGGGTTAATATCCAGATGCCTCAGACAGATGGCATTATTAGTCTGACTGGGCTTGACATCTAGTTTTCAAAGTTAAGGAGCTTTGGTTACTTGGATGGCTGACAATCTGAGAATAGCCAGTGCTCTAAGCTTGATGCTGTCTATAATAGCAATAAGCAATACTACAGCTTTGCCTAACAGACTTTTAGCACACAAAAAAAAGTTACACCAAGATCAATTGCACTGAGGAAAGTACTTAAGCAAATGCTGTTCCAACTTCTAGTTTAGGACTCCTACTGGCAAAGGCCAAATGAAGGACAGAGAACAGTACCTGAATTTTATTTTTATCTTTTTTTTTTTTTTTTTTTGCTACAGCTGAGACCCGAAGCGTTCCATCTTTTTAACTGTTCAGTCTATTCAGTAGATAGAACTACAGGAAATACAAGAATCTGAAGAATGTCTCTCCTACACCAAACTACAGCTTTACAGCCCTTGCTCTTTCACTGTTCCCACTACCCATTTTCCCCGTGAGATGGGTTAGGTGTTTTTAAGAATATAGATATGATGAAAACACTCTTAGAACCATATGAACAAGAGGTATCTGTTCAAAAGTGACTATATATTTCCTCCCCTTTATATAGAACAGAAATCGAGGAGACTTCTGGTAGCAGAGGAGGCAGAAAGACTCGGATTTGTCAGAGGAACATCGGGGAGGCAAGCACCCAACTCCATCGGCCCCTTCACAAGCCCTAGTATACAGGTAAATGACAGAAAACTCCTAGATAAATAGGGATTATACAAATAGGAATATATAGTGGAAAGCCCTAAACCCTTCATCCTGTTATAAGCAATACATATCTGACAGCCATCAATAGTAGTATTTACATTACAGCACAAATGAATACTCATTAAAGGCAAGTGCAAGTAGATGTACGCGCATGTGTGTGTGTATACATGCACATACCAGAAATAATATAGTAATAGTTCGAGACCTAAAAAAAGCCCATCAACAAAAGCAAATACTGCTAGCTCAGGCTGGCTCAAAACTCCTTATGATGTGATTGCATTGTGAAATACATTTTCAAGTGAGGCAGGGACGTGATTGTTTTATTCATTTAAGAAATACAAAAATAACAAGCAGAAAACTGATCTTTAAGGGAGGCATATACCAAATCACAGAATCAGATTAAATAACCCGTTGTTTTGTAAATTACACCTCTGGCTAAGGAGAAAGACTGCCATTTCGGGAGTTACACTTTCAATCACCCAATATTAATCCAAGGTATTATATATAGCCACATAGTTTGAAAAATGTATCAGAAATGCCTTCTTCCTATTAAATAGCTTAGAAAGCAGAGGTCTATAGCAACATAACCAGGTAAACGCGGTACAAACTCGATTGCATAATAAATAGTAATCCATAATAGCTACTACAGGACAAGCAATCCTTTTTACAAAGCTTGGATAAACTACCTTCTATTAGAAAACCCATCATCTCACAGACCGCAGGAGCAAAATCCCATTCTCACAAAAGTGCACCATGTTTTTTGTTTATCGAGTGCGTATCATAAGGGTGTCCTTAAGTTTTAGAGATTAATTAACAATCTAAACCAAACTTCTGCATTCTAGAAAGAACATTCTGAGGTACGTAGAACAAAGAAGCTGTTCTATTTTCAGACCTGAATGGGAAGTTGGGGTCCTCAGCACCACTCAGGCTCAGACCCTTTTCAGCAGCACTAGGAATGCCATTATATTGCGACAATAGTATCAGCTGACAGAGCAAGATAATAAACCAGTGTTCTGACCTATCCACTTAGGTCTTTCAATGCTAAACGAAAGCAAAATTTGCTTTGCAGAAAGGATCTAAGTTACTGCAGGGGGAAGAACACCATAAAGCATTTGAGAACCTTAAATTACAATTTTAAGCATCTTCAGTATTTCAGCTTTACCAGTTGTTCAGTACGTACGCACAAAGCATCTGATCCAAGCGCATCGCCTGTCAGTGCCCCCGCCGTGCAAACCGCTGGCCTCCCAGCAGGTCTGCCCTCCTGCAAGCAGAACCAGAGGTCCAAGACCACCTGCACCACTTGCAACTACTTCACACAACACAAACCCAAAAAGCTTGCTCAATTCCGGAGGGTAAAGCTTGTCTGCCTAAGTACACTGCGCAAGCCTGCAGGGCAAGGCACAGCTTTTATTTCGCAAGTCTGCCACAGCTGTAATACAGTCAGTGACCCACAGAGATTTATTGTGATCAAAGCTGTTTCAGCTGCTACCGCTCTTCTAAACTACTTTTTCATCACCTAATGTTAAAACAAACAAAACTTGATTTGTGCAAGTATCAATTCATTACTTATGCAGGTGTTTAGCATGTTTCTTTTTAATGCAGTAGTCATCAGTATTATAAAGCGTAGGTTAGGCTAATTTTATTAGCCAAATAAAATTTACAAGTCACACGAGACACAGGATCAAGAACAAGTTATACTTTAGAGTAGACATGAATACTCATTATTATTAAAAAACTGTGCGCGCATCACCACACACTAAGTTACACCGTGCTACTGCAGTCTCTGAAAAGCTTTGCTTTGGCAAAAACTCTTCATTCATATAGATTACAAAAATGAAAACATCTGTATTTTAATTTAACTACTGCACTTTTACTTTCTTTATTATATGCTGAAAATGAACGAGTTGCTCTCACTTCCTATTTCTCACAGGTGAAACCAACACAATCCAGCACTCACTCCTGAACAGAAAGCCATTAAATTACTGCGATAAATCTCAGGCACCTACACTTCAGAACTCAACTACAAAATAAGGATCAGCAAACTAAAGTTACTTTATTTCTATCTCCCTGACCATCCCAGAGCAACTGTGCAGTCACCAACTTCTTTATTTACATGCCAGCTATATACTTCATTTCATCTTAGTTCTTCCTGGACACCTCTATGCAGACAAATCCACCTACAGGTCAGAAAATTACCAAATATCATTACATAAGCAACACTTTGGCAACAAATCTCTTCAGCTTACTAGGAACTGTGCTAGAAACAGATTTATATTCAGAGAATCTTCAAGTCACTGTGTCTTTAATGCTATCCAATACAATTTGCATCTCTATATTCTATGGCACATGTTAGCATCATTGCCCTTTATTAAACAAGCCCTTACATGAACAAGGTTCTCTCACATTACCTGCATTGTCACAACGAAGTTCTTGCTCCCAAGAGACAAGAGGTCGGAGCAGACCAAGTCCCAGCTACTCTGGACACTCACCACAGAACACAGTTACACAGATCACAATCTTTGGAAAGAGAAATTACATAGCATACTCCCTAATATAGGTGCAATTTCTGGTATCTACTTTTTATTCTAGAAGACCTTAGTCCTACAAGAGGACTATTACGTATAGATAATCAAACAGCATGATTCAGTACAGTAACTCTCAAAATCAAGCTATAGCTTGGCAAAACTTGGATTTCACGCATGAAGTCACCTGTTTAAAAACCTACTTGTGTAGAGTATCGACATATTATTTCACGACACATAACGTGAAAAATACCATAAAGCAATAGTTAGTGCACAAACCTTTACCTTCCCAAGTCAAAATACAAGCCACATCATAGAAGTGAATTTAACTATGACTTTCAAAACCAGGCTGTCCCTTGATAAAGTTACAGCAATTTACCATTGCAAGGGACTAAATCATATGCCCAAACCAACAACAAACACCAGACCTAGAACTCAGCAGTTCATTTCAGCTACAAAAAGCTGTGCTCTGAATGAAGTTCAAGGATGACTGTCCAACACGGTTTTAAAGTGCAAAGGCAAAGTAAAAAACTTCAGAGAACGGAAATAAAACCAACCACCTGAAGCTGTCTGCCAACAAGAGCTGGTACTTGCAGTGTTTTTACAAATACTTTTCTCTGAAATGACTTGCACTTTCAACAACCTGTCAGTGACACTGGCTCACAACAGAGGATAACAAGTTTCAAGATAAAAAAAAAAAAGTAATTGCAGGCAGCAAGTTACTCAGAACCTATTTATAAAAGCTGAGCCAGAGAACCAGTTTCACTGAGAGTGCCAGAAATTATCACGATCAAGAGGAAACTCAACTCTTGGTCTAAATCCTGATGATACCAAAAGGTCGTCCTGTTTATTTAAGCTTACAAAGGTGATTAAGTTGATGCTAGTTTTACACCTAATAGCAACAAAAAGACTTAATTCAACTAAAATCGGCATCAAAAACTAGCAATACCTTGACATTTCACACAAAATCCTTCAGTCCAGAAACACAAAGCCCTAGACATTTACTTTCCATGGGAATCAGTGGGAATTACATGCCTAACATCTTGCATATCTGGAGCAAAGCAAAAAAATCGTATTTTAAAATGCAGTCCCTTAAAGCATCAGAGACTAAGTGCTTAGAAACCTGAAGTCAAAGTAACTTTGTACTTTTTAAATTCATGCCCCGTGTCACACATACTCTCACTCAAGCATATAAGGAATTCAAATCTTTATTTGATATCCATAAACGTTGCTATTCTATATTTCTATGCAGGAAGGCAGTTTTCCCCTAAAACATTATGCTTTTTAATAAACAACAAACTTTAATTCTATTGCGTGAAAGGGCTACAAATATACATTTGTTAATCAAGCAGACTACACAGATATTTTTGCTTTACAACTGGCACCTATGTTACTGGTACACTTAGCTGGCTCATTTATCATAGCACTTTGCCCACGTAGTTTAGATTATCACTTTTTGAAATATGGGCAATTGCAATTATTACTTAAAAAAAAGAATACGTGCTGAGGCAGGTATTGCAAATCCATTCCTTTTTTTTTTCCAGTCAATACTCATGGAGCCCATCTTTATTCACATGCAGATGTCATTGCGTTCTACACCAGTCATCTAGTGGCATAAAGTAACTTTGAAAAGTCTAGTACAATCGTTAGCAAACAAATTTTACTCCTGCTGTAACGAAGCCTGCAGCAAAGGGGCTGCCATCCTGTCGGTAGATGGTGCTGCAAGAGATTCTCGGGGAACTTTAACGAAGGACAATAGTTCAGAGTGAAAAGTCTGTTAACCCGGTACTATGAAAACAAGTATGCATTTAATAGAAGGGATAAATGTCGACCCTTTCCTGGAAGGAATCATACACAGCCAAACCAAGAAGAGGACTTGAAACTAAGCAATCAGAAATTCTGAACATTTTATATGAATGAAGCACATGCTTAACACAAACTACTTCTTCAAAACTACACAGTACATACGTTGATGGAAAAGTCCTATAGAAAAAATTGACCAACCATGTCAGCACATCAAACTGCCTAGTACAAGATGGTGGATGCACACAAACTGCATAAGTGAGAACGAATATTTAAAAACCAGACCACATCCACGGATCAGTACTTCAAAAATTTCTGTCGAGTGTTTGAAAACCAATAAATCCACTAGGGGGGTAGCAAAAAAGTCAATTAGGACCTTTACTGGCAATAAAATATTTACTCTGAGTACATAGAGATTTTAAAGCAGAGGAACACTTGCTTTGAACCTAGAAAAGCCTTAAAACCGTACGGAATGGATCCTAGGAAAAAAAAATTAGACATGTAAAGGTCAATGAACACAATGATTTATTTAAAAAATAAAAAACGTAAAAACGATTTTTTTTTTTTCCTCCTTTACAGAAATGTTAATTTCAGTCATGGGATCCGAGTAGATTTTGTAGAAAAAAATGTAGTAGCCAGGTATCGAGTCCTTACAACAAAGGAAATTCCCCCATAACCCTCCCCAGTTTTTACTCCAGATCAGCAAGACACTTCCCACCCCGTACCCCAAAAAAACAAATTAAAACAAGACATTTTTCGTTGCTAGTATAAAAACGACCAAGGTCCAAGTAATAATAAAAAAATAGAGTCCATCAATGACTGTAACACAAAGTATGTGTATGTGGGGCCCAGTCCATCTTCAGGGAGAAAGAAGTGGCACAGGCAGCAGAGGCGACCCCCAGGGGGCATTTAGGAGCTGCTCCCACAGCAGGGAGGCATTTAAAAGGAGCTGCCCTTCGGCGAATGAGGGGAGAAACCATTTAGAAGCTGCCCCGTATCAAAGGGAGGGCTCTCCACGCCACCCCCAATGGGTATGGGCGCTCCAGCTCAGAAAGAGCCGCCCCCGTAGCCTCCCCCACCATAGCCTCCTCTGTACGGTCCACTGTTACTGCGGCCCCCCCAGTTGCCGCCCCCTCCTCCACCTCCTCCGCCGCTCTTCATGGGGCCGTAGGAGGACTGGTGCTGGCTGTAGCTGCCGAACCCGCCGTACCCGTTGCCGTAGTCGCCGCCTCCCCCTCCGCCGCCGCCTCCGTAGGAGCCGCTGCCATAGGAGCCGTAACCGCCGCCGCCGCCGCCTCCTCCACCGTAGCCGCCGTAGCTATTGTAACCGCCGCCGCCTTTGGAAAGACCGTTGTGATCCCGGTTGCCGGATCCGCCGCCCCGACCCCTTCCTCCTCCTCTGCCTCCCCGGGAGGGCCTGGAAGAGCCGCCGCCTCCCCCGCCCGACTGGATGTCCTCCTTGGGCACAGCCTTCTTGACCTCCACGCGGTGGCCCTGGATCGGGTGGAACTTGACCACGGCCGCCTTGTCGGCGGCGTCGTGGTTCTGGAAATAGACGAAGCCGAAGCCGCGCTTTTTCCCGCTCTGTTTGTCGGCGATGATCTCGGCCTTCTCCACGGGGCCGAACTGGCTGAAATGCTGCACCAGGTCCCCTTCGCCCACGTCCCCTTTGAGGCCGCCCACAAAGAGCTTCTTCACCTTAGCGTGGGCGCCCGGTTTGGCCGAGTCCTCCCGGGACACGGCCCGCTTCAGCTCTACCGCGTTCCCGTCCACGGCGTGGGGGGAGGCGGCCATGGCGGCGTCGGCCTCCTCCACCGCCGAATAGGTGACGAAACCGAAGCAGCGGGAGCGCTTGGTCTGCGGGTTGAGCACGACCACGCAGTCGGTGAGGGTACCGTAGGCCGCGAAGTGCTCCCGCAGCCCGGCCTCCGTGGTCTGCACGTTCAGGCCGCCGATGAACAGCTTGCATAGCTGCGAGTTCTCCATGCTGCCGCCGGTGCCGGGGCTGCGCCTGGGCCTGGCGCCGAGACTCCTCCTCCTGTTGGGGGGCAGCTCCGAAGGTTTTTTCCCCCCCTTCTCCGTCTTGCCGCTTCTTCCCCCTCGCTTGCTGCGAACAGCGCGACCTCACGGCTGCGGCAGCCGCCGGCGATGGCTCCCTCGGCCTGGCCCAACGCCTTCGCTTCGCCTCACCTGACCAGCAGAAGAGACGGGGCGTCCCGGCTGCCGCCGCTCCCGCAGAAAGGGGGGTGGGGGTGGGGGGGGGAAACACAGGCACGCACAAAATGGCGGCTGCTACTTCTCCAGAGCTCGGCCGGCGACTGGTGCCCACACAAAGGGGACGCTGGGAGCCCCGCCCACCCGGCCGCCGCCGCGCCCGCCCCCCACGCCGCCGCAGCCAATGGGAGCGCGCCGCCGGGGCCGCCCGCGACTCACCTCTCGGGGCGGGGCTCCGACCGCCGTCGACGAGCGCGGCGACTAATCAGAGGGCGCGACCTCCGCCGCGCGTCGGCAAAAGGCCCGGAGTTCGCCGGTGACAGACGCGGCGGGCAGCCAATCCACTTGCCCTGTAACGGCCGGTGATGGGGTGCATCCTCCGCGCGCGCCGAGAGAAGGGGAGGGGCAGCGACCGGCCCGGGCTGCGCTAATGCGTCAAGCCCGCGGACGTGAGCCAATGGGTCTCCTCCGCCCGGCCGCGCGCTTTCTCCCCGGCGGCCCCGCCCCGCGGGCGGGGGCAGCGGGCGGAGGGTCCGCGGGCAGCTCGCGCGGGAGCGTTTGAAACGCTGACCGTTAGGCGGTCGCGCGCCCCCCGCCCCGCCTGTCCCTCCCTCCTTCCCTCTCTCCGGCCTGAGGTGCCCGGCGTGAGGGGCTCGGCCGCGGGACCACCCGCTGACCGACGGCCGGCACAGGCCCGGCCCGGGGGGGCTCTCTTTACCTTCTGGCTGTATTCCGTTCCGCACTTCTGCCAACCCCAGCCCGGCGCCTTCGCTTCCTTCGGCTCGCTCGCCCTTCACGGCAACACGGACGGTGTATTCCCGACGGGCAGTTCCCTGTTCCGATTTGTCCGGTTCCTCTCCGCTCCCTCCTGGCGTTAGCTGAACTTCTTCCCTCGCCTGTGTCCGTTTTCCCCTCCAACACGCTCCGACTGCCCGATCTGCTCTCGTTTCTCCTGCTGGAGTCCTCCCCCGTTTCCCAGTCCTCTCTCCAACCCTGTCACTGCCTCCTCTGCTCACCCTCAAATATCTCCGTAGCTCTAAAAAGGAGGTATTTTCTTGGAGAAATAATTAGGGTGTGTGAGCCCTGTGAAATGACTGATACTGAGATGTATTTCCTTTTTTTTCCTTAAACATTGTCAGCTTGAAGACTGCAACACTATTTTCAACATTGAATTTTTCATCAGACACAGGAATATTTTTTTTTCTTTTTGTCTGACACCCACTGGGATTTTTATCAGAAACTATCTTGGAGCTAAGAACGATTTTTGTGATGAAATTTTCTTTCCCGTCAGATGTGTTACTGGTCCCTTGCTCAGGGAAAAAAGTGTAATTTTCCCTCCAACACAGTCCTGGGAGCCTTTATAAAGGTTTATACCGAATATTCCGACCCTCCTGACCTGGTGGTGGCAGTTTTGTGTTGGGCACCATCTGAGGATGCAGCTGAGAACCGACCTGTGCTGGGATTGCTGCGCTCCAGCCATGGGATCCTGCCTTCTTCCCTGTGCCAGCCTCGATACTTGTGCAAATGCACAGCGATCTGCTTACGGGAACTGAGACAGCCCTTTTTTCACAATAAAATTATTTTGGGCTTAGTTTTTAGCTGCCCTCAGCTTTTTGAAACAGCTTGTTGCATGAGGGAGGAAGCAGAACTGCATCATCCTCCTGTTTTCAATCAGCTGCTGTGGAAATGCCCCCTCAGAGACTCGCAGGTACAAGCATAACACTGACTGCGGTGGGAGGCAAGTTACCTGTAGCCCCAGGTGAAGTCCTGAGAAGCTGAACACTTCAGCACAAAGTAAACTCATTCTTCCTTATTCCTCTTCGGATGGTGTCAACTCCAGAGATTAACACCGCTAGGAAAATTCTCACCTCATTTCTCTCAGCAAGCCAAGTTTTCATGGTTTAGTCTCAAAGACTATGATTATTGTTAACCAGTAGCATTAATACTTGCAATACAGTAATCTGATTTTTCTTAAATTGGATTTTTTTTTCTGTTATGGTGAAGTCTCTTAAGAATAACTTACTAATTTGGCAGGAATTGAATGAACAGACACAATCATTTTATCTGGTTTTAGAAAAGAGAATATGCCTATAATGTCACTAAAATATTTGTGGTTTTAAAATAAACAAACATATCCTACTCTATTTAAAAAAAAAAAAAAGCTTCTTCCCAGAGGCCATCTGCAAGCTCCACACAATTGCAGGAAATACAAAAATATATTTTGCCTACCACTTATTGTAAAAACCATGTGGCCCTTCCCAAGATAAATTAATATCTGGTTCATGTAGAAAATAACCCATGAGAGTTTTATAGACCCTTAATAATTTACAGCAAAAAGGAAGAAAAATGAAAAGGGGCTAATTATGGCCTCGACGGATAACAAAGCAAACAGAAGGCTTGTTTACGGCTCACTTTCTCTTCCTGAAAGCAAGACAGACAAGTAGGCCAAGGAAGAGATCAAAGACAGAAGGCACTGCTGCTTTCTGCAGCAGGAGATGAAGGTCTTTAAGATGGGAGCAAACCAGTAGGTAAAGTCAGTCCCTGACTCAAGTATAGCCCAGCTGCTTCCTCTTCATCTGCACTTCTGACTGGTTGATTAATAAAAGGAAAATATGTATATAAGAAATATATATACCCATCTCTTGCAGATAGAAATGTCTCCTCTGATGCTACAGAAAGGCCAAATGTCACCTGACCTGCTGTGCTCCTGCCCACCGTCCTTTCCCAACTGCCGTGTAAGTGACCTCATGCAGTTCATGTATTCGCTCAAATCACATTCTCAGAGTTCGGGCCCCGTATAGCAGGGCCAAGCGCACTGCGAATGTACACGTGCCCTGACACGTACCACCAAGCCCCGGTGACACAGACTTTCCTAGACAGCTGAACATTGGTTTCTCCTGCACATCCCACACACCTTCATCACAGCCACCCCAGAGACTCTAACCAGACCTTTCTAATTCCTGCGGGATTCATGCCTGGCGAGGCATCCAGTCACCTGATCAGTCATATACGTTCCTGTGAACTATGTGCCTTTACGTGCTCCGGAAATGTGCTGTTTCTCTCTAGCTGCGTCAGCCACTGCAAACATGAGAGATACACAGTTACTGCAGCAGCAGGAGCACGGAAGCAAAGGACAAGGCTCACACCATACATGTGACAGGGGACAGGTCTACTAAACCAGACAACACTCCAACAGCTACAGCAGTTTCCGCACTCTTTTTTCAAACTGCTTTTAACTATATACAAGTAAATGCATAATATTGTCCTATATATTTAAAAGGAAAACACTATAAAAAAAGAAATACATACTTTTCCCCTCCTGACAGGGCAGTCACAGCATTAATTTGTTTTAATTCTGATACCAGCATATAGAATAAAAATTAATTGTATAAGCAGTTTAGGTTTCTAACACAGGTAAAAGCTCCACCTATATCATCACCTAAAGAAAATGCATTTCTCAAAACAGAGGCACTGGCCAAATAATGCACTATGTTAAATGTCTTCGTGGGATATTTTAGTTAGTGTTAGAATATTAGAAGGAGGGAAAACCAAATTGTTTTTCATGGATCAACCATTGGTTCTTGCAGTAGAAATCATGCTACCTAGAGCCCACAGGAGGGCACCACTGCTCAAGAGATCGTAAAATAGAGGCATTTCAACGGTTCCTTTCCAGCACTAGGCTTCCCGCATTACCATATATTCTTAGTAAAAGCTGATACAAAATACATTGTTAAGGAAGTCTTTATAGCCATTTTTGTCACTAAAGAAACATACTTCTGTCACGCTGTTTAAAGGATCCAAACTTCTAAGACAGAAAAAAGAATACTGAAGTTTTGGAAAAGAGCATCAGGGCCAATAGAAGGACATTAGGAAGTCAGAAATAGCTCTTATAAGCTATAAATATTTTGATTTCCTAAACTCTCATATCAACACAAAGTCATATACTTTTAATTTGTTTCAACCTCTTTAATCTAGTTTATATCACTGTGGTTGGATTCCATAGTCAACAGGTGTTGATTCATTTTTTCTTAAAAATTTAAGTGTATCAACTGGATTTTTTATGAGTTTAAATATGTTCTGTTAGTGTAGTGCAATCCTCTAGATTTAGGTCTGGTTTTACCTTTCAGCAGAGGGAAAACATTTTGAAACCTATGGGATTTTTTCACGCAAACAGTTTGCTAAATTAGTTCTGCTCCTTGAAGACTGTATTAACATCATCCTGGCTGCAGACAGATTTCATCCTGATTTTCTAGATGGGCATAGTTGGGAATAGACGGGATTCAACCATAAATTCCCAGATCACTCAAAGATGCACACACATTCAGGCAAGGATTTTTAATCTAACCATTTCAGAGATATTATTAGACTTTAGAAACCTGACTCCGACTCAAATCCACACCTCAGGCAGAGGGAATTTTGCAGTTCATAGGAAGACACCACAAACACAATTCCCCATCCTGGCCCCTTGCTTTAATTGTGTGAAGAACTTCTCAGAGAGATGCAAGTCTCCTTGAGAGAGCTCCTGCTTTTTTGGCAAAAGATTTCTCTTTTATCCTGTTCTGCTGGTTGTACTTTAATGTGCATAAACACCAAACCTTTTGAGACTATCATGAATTAGCAGTGGTTGGGAGAGGGATTGCATTGAAAAAGATCAATTAAAGTGTACTGAGAGGAAACTAGATAGCCTTTTGCCTACCTAAAGTTTGAACATGACACTCTTCAGGATAAAAGTTTCTACCCCATGCAAATTCAGATGGGGATTAAAACACAACTCCTCTCTTTTATTGGCTTAACGCAAAGTAAGATATTCTACAGATAAAAAGGTAGCAGCTGAATAACCCACAGGAACTATTTCTTCAGTAAATGGTATCAAAAGTTCATCTTACTGACCAAAATCTTCCCTGAACCCTTTGTAAAGGAAGTGTGCTGAAAGAGAGAAACACACCTTTGTGAAGGGTGAAGCGGAAAGTCATCAGAGAATTGAATTTGCATCCTTTTCTTTGGACTTACATTACCACTTTTCCTTAAATCCTGCCGTCCCTCTTCCCTCTGAAGCTCAATTTCTCTTTTCCTCTTTCATCTTTTCACTCTTCTGTCATAATTGATGATTTTCTTTCTTCTCTTTCCTAAAAGTTTATATAAGAGCTGGTCATAATTTGGAGTGATGCGATGAAAGTAAGACAGCAAAATGCAGGCTGAAGAGTCAAGGTTCTTGTCAAGGATCAAAGAATCTAGCAATGCTGCAACAGATGTAAGAGGGTATATCTTTCACCGTATCTTAGTCCGAGACAGACCAGGATCATAAGTTTTGCCAAAGGAAGCCCTGGAGCCAGCAGTAATCTCAGCCATACTCTGATCTTCTTCACCTGCAATTCATTCTTTATGTATTTTCCAATTAAAATCTGCCTTTTTTTCTCTTAGCTATTCCTAGGCCCCGTCTATTTCTCGTTCCACAGAACCTCTGTAGGGTGTTTTTTGTGGTGCTTTTGCATGACTGACATTTAGCTTTGCTTGAAAACAGCAGGAGGAGTTATGCTATGAAGTTCAATAAGTACCTGCTTGAAATTAGCTGTAAGGCATCCATGCTATTCAAGAAATTTTAAAATGAGGTGGTGTATAAAAGTGAGGCTTTCTAGACACAAAATAGCAATCTAGAATTCATATTTTTAATTCAGAAAATAAAAATTGTTATTACAGTTTGAAATATGTGGGAAAATTGAAACAGACTGACATTAACAGGAAAAACCTCTTGAGTATTTAAGTATTTCCTAATTAACAATTAAGACAGTGAAAAATGTCATAGCATGAGAACAGCAGGGGTTTGGTGCTCACGGTGTTGTTATAAAAAGACGGTAGAACAGAAAGAAAAAAAACCACAACAGAGATACCAGTGATAGTGTTCCCCCAAAATCTGTGAACTATTGAAATAATTCATTCTTTGGCAGAGATCACTCTTGGAAAACATCAGCTGGAGAAGTTCTACAAAGCTACAAAGGATTGAATCAGGGTTTAGAAAGTGGAAACTATTATAAAATATTAATTAATGCAGGCACACTCCTGTTACGATTACTCACATCTTATCTCTTTTTTTAGTAAGAAAAGTAACTTGGCTGACCCAAAAAATAAAGATGCTAACCTTCCAGCCAGAAAGTACATCAATCTCCATCTTAATTGTACGCCAACTGAATAAGGTCCAGAAATGAGCCAAAAGTTCATCGCATGATATAATTTAAAAAATGAATATGCTATTACAAGTAACTCATTTAAAGTTAAAACAGATTTTAAAACAGTTGACTTTTCATTCTAGGCATGACCTAATTGACAGGTACAGACCAGAATGAATGATCAAGGATATTGCAAAGCTATTCCCTAGAGCTATGCAATACAATGGGGTGAAACCTAAACTCCAGGTAGTGAACCCCAGGGATTTTTGTGATAGTTTTTTCCAATCAGTAAAAAAACTTCTGAATCACAGAGCACTTTTCCAACTCATACATATATATCAATCCTTCTTTATCTACATGATCTTTGGAGAAAAAATTACAGTGTATACTTAGTTGATTTTCAGATGTTGCTAAGTTGGTCAAATTACAACCTATTTGCTGAAGATACCTTATTAGGGTGTGCATCTCCCCACAAAACAGGAAAATGTGAAGAACTGTGGTTTTCCTCCATCATAGCATATTATCTTACTTTCCTAACATTAACCAGCACATCTGACACTAACATAAGAGATTTCCAATTACTCTTGCTTATTTCTCTGTGCCTCTTTGAAGTGCTATAAAGAACAATATTTATTAGGAGGAAATGTTCCAGATCCTTCAGAGACCTGGATTTACAGGTCACTGACCTGGTCATAGACATGGACTCTGCGAGCTGGCCGGTTCAGAGGACAGTGCCCTGAGCTCTGTGCTTGTGATGGTTAATCGCTACCTGGTTTAAAACTCACTTGGGAAAATTAATGCGAGCTGAGGTCGTGCCTCTTGCTTCTGTATAACCCAACACTTGGAAAAGATGTTCCAGTTGATTTCAATATGAAAAGCATACCTGGAAAGCTTTTAGGATCAGGCTTTTATTGGAATAATTGTGATGAGGTGATAATCGGTATAACAATTGGCATTCTGTGTAGAATCAGTGCTCTGATTGTTTTGAGGTCTCTTGTCCATTTGTTTTGCAAACTGATTTAAAAATCCCTAATAAAACTCTTTAAAAACCATATCAAAACTCCTACCATTTCCCACATATATGACAGTATAGAGTCATCTTTGAACTGCTGAAATCCCACAAAGGCAGAGTTACTAAATTTACACTTGGCATTGGCAAGCCGATTGCTATCTTATCTGCAATATATTTTAACTTTTTGTTATCAGGTTACGTATAAAGTTTGCTTCTCACTATGGATGCAGTCCTGCCTTCCAGTCAGTTATCAATGTCTACTGATAAAGGCTATTTTCCCATCACTTAATATTGAGCAATTTAGAAATAACCTGATCATTTATATAAAGTAAATACAATCCTGCTATCCATCAACCTTTTTTGCAAACAGATGCTACAGCATTTGGCTGAAAACAATATTCCTCGATCCCTTCATATACAGCCATAGATTCCACTTAATATACATACGTTTGACGTCAGGCATAAACAGACCAGGAACAGCTACGCCCACAAGCCTCTGATGTCGGAGGTGATCTAATTCACAACAGGTTACAGCAAAATTAAATCCACAGAAGACAGCAGATTGTAAAACCGAGGGGATCACATGTTAAACACTTCAGTGTTCACACAGACAGAGGGCTGCATACAGTGTTATATTAGAAACAGAGGCCTATGTAAATAAGAAACGTGACCTTTGTTTGAAATTTATAAATAGAATCAGAACATCTTTTAATTTTACCAACTTATTTCCTTTATAAACAGATAATGCATTTTTATAGCCTGTTCTGATGCATATCTAGCACATTTCATTTTTAGGTCGATTGACCTGGGTTACACTACAACCAGAAGCAGAAATCCTAAAGTACTTTGGGAAAGCTTGGGTTTTATAGCATTTTTGGCATAATCAAAACCAGAAAGTGCTAGAAATGTTTTAGAAAAGTATATTAGCATTGCTCGATTGTAGCATTTTGGTAAAAATTTCAGAATTCACAGACCACACCTAGAATAAAAAGCAATGGGCTAAACTAAAGCGAAGGGAATTTTAGGGGGAGGTGTTAAGGAAGTCTTCCTAACAGTAAACTAGGCACTTGACTACCTAATCTAGGATTACTGCGGATGTTTACAAAAAGCAGGTTAGACAAATACGTCATGAATAGATACAAATATACAAGAAGGAGGAGGTTCATCTGGCTGGTCTGAGGCTCCCTCCACCCCTATTTTCTACAATGACAAGAGCATGACAACTAACAACATTTTCAGGTAATTAGTTCTAACCTGCAGTCTAGGTACAGCTTCCATCTTGTTTAACCCACAAATCCTACTGCTTTTCAAAATCATTCTCTCAAAAAAAACAGACACAGTAAGACAGACACCAGTTCACTCTCAAATGTTTTGTCTGCAAGATTCTACTTCTCTAATTTAACAGGGAAACTTAATCTAGGTTCCTGAGCCTGTTCCCACACAAACACATTCTAACTCTGGACTATTTCTATTGCTTTTATTTTCTATTTTCTAATACTGGAGAGCCACAGGATGGTTAAGCATAAGAGATTGGGATTCTGGGTTTAAGTGGACCCAGGTACAAATTCAAGATTTAAAAAGGAATGTATGAAATAGCACCTCCTGAGAAAGACCAGTTCCTTTCCTGTCCTATAGGCATCCACTCAAATATTTAATAGGGAAACACTGAATGCTAATTTTTATAAACAAGCAGCTATAAAAGGTATATAAAAGCTTTAACTGGAAAAACAGTAGTAATAATAATAAAGCCCCTTTTCAACATGTGCTAGTGCAATGTGCCATGCTTTGCTGCATTGCTTTTCAGGAATATTTTTATATCTCTGGAATAAAAGCTGAAGTAGCCATTTATAACAAAAATGTGATTTTAATTGCAATAGAGCAAATGATACACTTAATAGGGTGTGCATGCTCTTTTCAAGCAGCTTACTGTATTTTTGTATCTCCCTCAGTTGAAAAAAAAATAAGCCATCTGCAGATGTGTATGTATGAAATCCAACATAGGGAAAACATTTGCACTACAGAACAGATAAGATAATTGAAAATGAAATTGCAAGATAAGGTGTTTGACAGGGCGGAGGAAAGCTGCACAGTGGAGGAAAATCCATTCCCATGACTACTGGTGCTTTCTCCTCCCTGCTCATTGCTGTTTGCCTCTTCTTGGATTCCAGAGCTCGATTTATTCCTCAGCAGCCTTCCTACAGACTGGTGGATTCAGTCACAGTTGGAAATTGTGAAACTGTGGTTTGTTTCAGAAAGAGAAGAAAGCAGAGTTTAAGTATCGCTTTAGCAGCAGATGGCTTTGCTTTGGATTCTTTTATACACAAAGGAGATGTGTTTGCTGGATTTGTAATTAACTCAAAAAGGGAAAAGAAAAATTGTTAAAGGCAGTGTGGATATGACTTGAATTTTTCATCAGGTAAGAAGTCAGAAAATCCATAAAACTGTGGCAGAACTTACTGAAATACATCTTTTAAAGGATTATTGTATTCTATACCTTCTCTATTTAAAATTGAATGGAGAGTATCCTCCAGATTTTATCTATGCAATACTTGGGAACTTAGCAAACAGACGAGGTTTGCAACCAAAATATTTACTGGTAACTTTGAAAGGATGGGACAGTGCATCTTTAACATAGGTAAGAAAATACTTAGGAAAGAAAGCCTTTTTAAAACTCATTTCATTTTAGACTATGCTTGTAACATTCTTTTGCTTTTGCACGTTTCAATAATGTTTCTGCATTTAGAGGAATGAAATGACTAGGCTAAGTGGATTATAATTTCTTACAGTGTTAAACTCTCACTATGGTAGAGAATCTTTTTCTAAATGCATGGATTAGGGATTGAAGTAATTAGTTCTCTTATTAAGCACTTCAATCCAATTCTGATACCAGCTGTAGGTGCAGTTCAAGGATGCTGATTCCGCTAATATTTATTAGCTTTAAAAAAAATGCCAGTATGTATTACAATAGAATTCAACAAGCTGCAGCGCATACTAGTGTAACTTATTTTTCTAATGCTATGAGTACTCTAGATGTTTAAACAAGGCAGGTGTGATTGTGTTATTGCCAAGGAAATGTTTAAATTGCTTTGCAGTATGACACGTACTAAAGACTACACTTTTTTAACTCACAGTACAAAGCAAGTAGTGGAAAGAAATTAACCTTTTTCCTGAAAAAAGGACAACGTAGGTAATCAGTGTGCCTAAAACTCATGTAGCGAGTGAACTGATCGGAAGGTCAGCACAGGGACTTTTTCTGAATGGTAGAAAGTGCCAAGAAGCCCTCCTACTCACACGGACTTCTTGGGAGAAGATATTCAGCACTCGCTATCAAACCCTATTGTGCAGCCATGGATAAATAAGCGAGCATAGCAAATAGTGCATAAAATATTGCAAACCTGGCTCAGCCTCATGTCCTTTGAGTCCCCACAGCTTCTCCTGCTAACATAAAAAGCAGGGAAGAGCAGAGCTTGTCTTTGAAGGCGTCTTGCTTCCAAGCCGGATCCCCTGCTAACGCCTGTTCTTTTCTCAAAGGGCAGGGCTCAGATCTGCACGGGTCAGGTGAATACCACAGGCAGTGCAAAGAGAAAGGTCACCCTTGGGATGAAGCAGCCAGACTTTAGACCCTTACACATCTGAAGTGGCACTAAAGCTCATCAGGGCAACATTTACTCCTGGTTGGCCTCTTGTCCTTCCAGCACATGTATCCCTCTGGGTGATAAATCCAGCCAGGCAATTAGTGCTGCCCCATGGAAAAGTGGTTTGCAGCGCATTACAGGAAATATGTTGCCCGAAGGTGCCGTTGCCCAGCCGCATCATTGGTTTCTGCAGGGTACAACTGTGTAGCTTCAGAATCCCTTTCATTTCTCCTGGACTCATTAGGAGAAGAGGTTTTGCAAGCTGGTGCGCACACAGAGTAAGGTACGTAGTTCTTGTTCCTGCCTTACTGGAGTAGGGACACCTGCGAGGGACCACAAAGCCCATCTGAGCCACCAGACTTCAATAGCTTTTGCAGCACGAGTGTACAGGTTTCTGTGCCATACCCTCAATATAGCTGTAATCCAAGCCAGGTGGGTTATTGAGGGAGACTACAGGGTGTAATGTTAGCCCTGACCACAAATTAACTCATATTTGGAATACCAGGGCCACAAATAGTCACATAAATCTACAGCCAACATGACTACACTAGTTGAAAAGTGTATTTTAATCAGAATGAGAGTGGTAATAGATCCCTCCAAAGGTGGTTGGGTTTTGGTTTTTATTTTCAGAATCTTAATTTGAAGCACCCAAACTAATGTCCTGCAGAAGTATCAGGATAAAGCAGTCAAGGATATAACTCTAGCTGGAATGTTCTTTGGGTGCCTGGGGCAAACAGTTACAGAATCATAGTTCTCAGTTTAACCCTGGATTTGGTGTTAAACCTCATGAAAGCAACATTTTTTATTCCTTTGTGACTAAATAATGGTAATAATTCCTGTAAAAAGGTTGACAAATCTTCTACACATTCTTTCCAGTAATAACAAAACATCCACCTACCCCTCTTTTTGTGATCCTCTCTAACTTTCCACTGCTCCTTCATCCTCCTTTCTTCACAGGGCTCTCAAGACTGTGGTATTTACTACTAGGGGTGAAGAATGACCTCCTTCCAACTGGTTTTCCAATAATTTCTACTTTGAAAAGGAATTAAGGTGAGTTGAGCTAAAGTTGAGTTTTGAAAGGTATGTGTGTAGAACATATTTATCCATCTTTCAAAGCAACTCTTACATCCTTCTTTTTTCCTTTCCCAGGTTGGAAACACAACCTTTCTCTGGCCAGAAAGCTGGTGAGCTTTGATTTAAGATTAACTTTCACTCAATGATAAATTCAAACCCATCAAGATATTCTACTGAACCTAATTCTTTCTATTAATATTAATTTTCTAACAACAGAATTGTACTAATATCAGATTTTTGCTTGACAACTGTTTAAGTTAGAACCGAAAGAAGAATCAACTCGGTGTCTCTTGAGTACCTGTATTTAACCACAGAAAATTTTGGGGGTATCATTTGTCAAACTTGTACTACACAAATGGTGTGTAGGGAAATGAGACAACCTTTGGCAACTACTGATATGGAAATACTTGTATGTATAACTAAGATGTGATCTTTATTTGCTTTACATTTTTCTCAGATTAGATTGAGAAAAAAGGACATGCTCTCTTTAATACATAAGCAGGACAGGAAACTCCCTTAAAGATGTCATTCATAGGGGTGTTGAATATCACTTAAGCTCAAGCACACATAATTTTGATTAAGCTAGAGGGATTTGGTGTATTAGCTCACATTGCTTCATAGTTTCAGAGAAAATATAAGTGTGATGTCTAAGCTAGCAATGTGATGGCAGGACCCAATTCTTCATTTTTCTGATATTAAAAAGCAACAGATTATTCTCATCAGAATTCCTTAAACCTTGCTAAACCTTTGGCTGAGACAGATCTGAAAATATTGTATTTTGAAAAGCAAAGTTTATCCAAAATTGGTAAAAGAGCTCATACAAATTTAAACAGAGCTATCACTGCTATTTCTTATACATCACAATCAGTTACACTTCTGTAACACTGTCGGTGTGGAACCTCAGAAAAGTAGCATCAACCTCCACCCATATATATACATACATACATACATATATATATATATACACACACAAACCCACTGGTATCAACCACTGGCTTTTCCCTTCAGGATTTCTCAGTGCTATAATTAATTATATCAGATTTGCTCAAAATTTCAAGGACACCAACTACAAAGACAGACTCATAGTAATCACTGCCTTGGAAAGCTCCATACAAAGTACATTTTAAATAATACTAGCTTTTGTCCATAGGTTGACAGATGCTTCACGATGGACAAAGCCATTCAGCATCCCAGTGAGATTCTGGCTAATCAAACTATCTCTAACATCAGCTATTCTCAGTTTTTGAACTTCGATACATGCCAACCTTCCTTCCTTGCTGAATTCTTGCTTATTACAGCCTACTCATTAGTTACAATAGTGGGGCTTTTTGGAAATCTTTGCCTGATTATTATAATAAAGAGAAGGAAGGAAGCTCAAAATGTTACCAACATTTTGATTGCCAACCTCTCTTTATCAGATGTCTTGATCTGTATCATGTGTATTCCTGTCACAGTTGCATATACCTTAATGGACTACTGGATATTTGGGGAAGCTATGTGTAAAATAAGTTCTTTCATACAAAGTATATCTGTCACAGTCTCCATTTTCTCACTCGTACTCATTGCTATCGAGAGATATCAGTTAATTGTGAACCCACGTGGCTGGAAGCCTAATATTTCACATGCTTACTGGGGGATTCTTTTCATCTGGGGGTTTTCCCTCACAATATCCATTCCTTTTTTAGTATTTCACCAATTAACAGATGAACCCTTCAAGCATCTGTCTTTCCATAGTGATTTCTACAAGAACAAGGTTGCCTGCATCGAAGCATGGCCATCTGTTACAGAACGACTGATTTTTACCACTAGTCTGCTCGTTTTCCAGTACTGTTTCCCACTGGGGTTTATTTTTATCTGCTATCTCAGGATATTCATACGTCTTCAAAGGAGACATGGTAAAATAGACAGGATGAGAGAGAATGAGAGCAGACTGAGTGAAAACAAAAGGATTACTATGATGTTGATATCAATTGTTGTGACTTTTGCAGCTTGCTGGTTGCCTCTCAATATATTCAATGTTGTTTTTGACTGGAACTATGAGGCACTCATGAGCTGTAATCACAATCTAGCATTTACAATATGCCACCTTGTGGCCATGATCTCCACATGTATCAATCCCATCTTTTATGGATTTCTCAACAGGAATTTTCAGAAGGATTTGCTAGTATTAGTTCACCACTGCAGATGCTCAGCATCACAAGAGGAATATGAAAATATTGCCCTTTCGAATCTGCACACTGATGCATCTAAGGGATCTCTGAAATTAAATAATCCCCTCACAGATATCTAAAATAATCCAAGAGCAGTTTCCAAAATTTTTTATTTTGTTGCAGATGGCCTCTTTCCATAGGTCTTGATCATGTTAGCACTGAGTTTAGAGGAAGTCTTTGCCATTTAGTTCAGCAAAACCAGGATTATGCTCCCATAGGCATATTCTTAACAGGTACATTATGATAGTATTAATGCTAATAAGCCACTTCCAAGAGTCCCAAAGATCAATAATAATGAATTATAAACAGTATTAACATCTTACTTTTTTAATCCACAATTGCCAAGTCACTGGCATACCACCTTAGCACCAATAAAAATATTTCCACTTCAGGCACTGACGCGGTTGTGCTTTCTAAACACCCAGCTTCACCCAAGTAAACCATGAACGCTCTGGCATTCCTGACTTCATCAGACTTTCACAGACTGTTTTCTGGCCTTTTAATTTTCCAACCCTACATTGTTCCCACCTCTGGCCAATCTGCGCAGCAGTTTATAGGCAGTTCACACTGTGAGAAAGGCCCTTTCAGTTATCCTAAACCTCCACCATCTTCCTTTCAGCCCAGCATGCTGTTTGCTTTGGTTTAGTACCGGTTCAGCCTAATAATTGTATTTTAACAAGGGAAAAGGCTAGAGTTAGGATTTTTATTTCTTTTTTTAATGCACACTAATACAGGCTCCATTTGATGTACTACAAATTCCACTCAGATTGATGCTGTTCAAGATGAAATACATATTTAGCATTTCTCCTAAAAGCACCATATTCTACTCCAAACCACCAGTACAGATCATTGCTTTCTCCATTACCATCATGACTGGTCTTTAGAACAGACCTTTAAGAATCGCCATTATCAAACAAACACACTATGAATTCAGACTAAATTTTGCTTTAGCTACTTATCCAGATTAGAAGTTCCACTTTGAGTAGAAAATTAGGTTTGTGTTTTAATTTCAGAAATATCTTTCACCACATTTCTGCACTAGCAAAAGGCCACGCTTGAGGCAGATACAGTTGTTTCTGTCGGACTGTGTTTGAAAATAGTTTCTTTTGTAACACAGTGCATAGAAGCCTAAAAGTGTAATATTGAATGCAACTTTTCTCAAATGAAAACATTTTAAAAAATACTTTCCAGTTTGGCCATTAAAAAAAAAAATAACCGAACATATTCTTCATCCTTGCCACAGTGCCAACATACATAACCAGTTAACATTGAGCTGTTTAAATATGATACTTGGAACACTTTAGTCCAACAACTCACCATGCTGTCTCTTGTTCAAGTTAAATATAATTGATTACCTGTATCGCTGTGGGTCAGCAGAAACTCTTGTGACCTTATGAGGCGGCCAGGGATGCTGATGGATGGTGTCCCCTTACTGTCTCTCCCTACAAGTGCTTGGGCAGTACATTCCTGTAGCATTAAACAGCGAAAAGGAAAAGGAAAAGGAAAAGGAAAAGGAAAAGGAAAAGGAAAAGGAAAAGGAAAAGGAAAAGGAAAAGGAAAAGGAAAAGGAAAAGGAAAAGGAAAAGGAAAAGGAAAAGGAAAAGGAAAAGGAAAAGGAAAAGGGAAAAAAAAAAAAAAAAGAAAGAGAAGTTGCTATTGCTTTTTGTCACACCAATCGTCAGCTCCCAACACCCTGATCAGAGTTAAGCAATCAATTTTTCCAGTCAGAATCTTAACATAAGAGGGTTCTTCATTACCAGGTGGAGGCTCTCTGAGCAGTGAGACTGCTTCACAATCCAATGTGAATAATAATCCTTGTGCCTTGATTTCTTCTTGTCATTTCTTCCTTACACTTTCATTTGACTCAAGTGCTGATGCTCCATTTCTGCGCTGAGCATTCAGTTATCAAGTATCTCCTTTCTTAATGCTGCACTTTTAAAAATCACTGCTAACCAAACAGGGTTTCATCACTGTCTTGAAGACATCGCCCTTCACGCTGCACGTTCTCTCATTACATCCACTGGCTTTATGTGCAGTCTGATTTCGAATTTCCAGACAAGTCAATAGGAGTGAACTGACTTTGATAGGAACAGACCTATTTTTAATGCATAAGCATTATAGACTCCTCCAACATGGTATGTGATGGTCATGTATGTAACTGTGCAATATCCAAGATTTAAAGATTGCTCAAGTCATAATATTAAACTGACAAATGTTGCCCTGTGTTAGGTAAGGCTGAAAATTTTATTTTCCGTTATTTTATTGGCATAGTAAGTAGACAAAATTGTAACAGAATGTTAAGTTGTTAGTTGATGCAACCTGATGGAGGACTGTGAGCTTCCTTGGGGGAACAGAAACATGGAATTAACTATGGAAATCTAGAGGGGGAACCCGCACTCCAGGACGCTATCTGAATGTACAAACAAAGTCTTAGCAGTGATGTTTTTTAAAAACCAAACTGCATCAGAGCTTTGTTCAAGTGGTTTGATCATGTCAACTAGACCAAGATATTTATAAACATCCTTGTAAATGAATATATCCTTACATGTATTTGTATTTTATGGTTGATGGGTTTAACTGTAAGCACATATAACTAGACTTAGATACTTGGAAAATGGCAATCATTGTGAAAATAATTCTATTGAACAGAAAGCTCAATTGATTATTGGCTGTAATTATGTGTGTGGACAAAAGCAGTGCCATTGCTGTGTGTTATTTAAATACCTTGATTCCTCCTGTCTCCTGACAAATAAATATTACCCTGTATAAAATCGCTACATTGCCCAGCTGGTAAATGTTACTGCCTATAATCTTGATGGAACAGTTCTCATACAAACAGTTCTGGAAAACGGTTTAGCATTTCACATGTTCACTTATTAGAAAGACAGAGATCAGTGAAAAATTAGATATTTGCTGCTTTCAGAAGGGACAAGGACTTAAAGACAGCTAGAGAACCTTCTCAGGGCTCATGGTGCTGACACACGTTTTGGTCGAGAAGGTCAGAGTCATAAACCAGGGAGGTTTCAAGTGAATTTATGTCTCAAGGGCAGAGCAGCCTTTTACTATGGTACTTTATGATTTGTACTCAAATATAATTGATGTGTTTGGAATACTGTTTTCTTAGACATTGAATAATCTGTGCGATTGTCAGAGCAGAAGTTTCCCTTCAGCCGCTCAGGAAATGTTATCTGTAGCACAAATACTGAAAGAGCTCTTCTGAGTGCTGCATTGCAGCCCGGCTGGTACATAGTCCTTTCCAAAGCAGCATCCACTCCTGTGTTTTAATTCATCAATATCTAAGTAGCAGAAAGATACTTGTGATTTTTCATGCTTAAGTCAAAATGTTCATACCACATTTGCCTGCATTGTCAATATTTTATCCCATATGATAAAAATTCCTGGGATTTAACAATGACACGTTTTACCAGGACAGATTCCAGCCTTGAAGATGAGATGCTTGTATATTACCCAACCCTGCTCCACTACATGTGGCAAATGATACCCAAGTTCTATTTCTTGCATTACATTTTTTTAAGTTACATCACAGCTGCCTCGATTGCAAGGCAAGAATACTTCACCCTGACGTAACTGTAAATTAACATTGTACTAAACTGTACTGCAACAGGTGACATTCTGAAAAACGCTAGAGCTGACTTTCAGAGAGATCAGTTTTGCATCTAAGAAGCGTCTGAATCATACCCAGATTCTAGAAAGAAGTAAAAATTATGGCAAAGCACATAATGACATACTTATAGAAATGTGGCCAATAAGGCAGTTACAGTATGTTGGTTTATGCCGCGGTTCTTACTTAGCAAGCTCTGCTCCATGCCTCTGGAAGCACATCCTGGTTTTCCCCTACTTTCCTATAGAAACAAAGTTTACACCATTATGCTTCTGTCCTTTTGACCCTGATGTTTGAGCCATCAGCCAATCTTACCAAATTTGAAAGAATAAATGTCTCACAGGTTACGACACTCCTGTCTTTGGAAGAACAGCGGCTGGCTAGAAGACAGAAGTGCACATTGCCACCCCCACTGAAAAGTCACACTTGCAGCATGACATGCGCAGTTCTGCGCCCACTGATCAGAAGATGCACAGCTCCAGAGTAGCCAGAGCAGATGCTGAATTGCCCAGGAAGGGGATCAGCATTTCAGAGAGATTACACACAACTTTTGCCCCAGCATTTGGGATCCTTTGAAGTTAAAAAAAAAAAACAACAAAAAAAAAAACAAACAACCAAGCAAAAAAGAACCTGCACACAAGTTGCCAAACTACGTCCCCATTACACTGTTGTAAATGCAACAAAACCTTTGCATTCATGTAGGCGTGAATGGCATTTTAAAACATTGACGACACTTTTTTCCAGGTTGAAATGGCCTATGGGGCAGAGGAAAAACAAAGTAAAAAGACCATGACAAAACATCACCACTGACAGAGAGGTCTTTTAACCAAAACGTTATCTTGGGACTCACAAACTAGCATGGTCTAACTATGGAAAGTCCTCAAAGCCCTGCACCTCCTTTCCCAGCTTCCTCCTCCTGTTCCCCACGCACAGATTGTCTGCAGCAGGGGCTGGTTCACAGGATGCATGGAGTGGCCAACACGATGTAGCCATCTTCTTACAGCTCTGGATGTGATTTAATGGAAATAAAACAGGATTTGGCTTTCAGGAGAAAAATCATCATATTCACAGACTCCCCACTTCCCCCAGGGCCATCACAGTAGATGAGTGACAAACCAAGCTATTAGATATATATGACATTTGCTTCATCATATACATATTTGTCTTCCTCATTGTTTTGAATAGTACTCTGAGAGGAGAGAAAATCTATAGCAGAGCTTTGAGTAACCTCACAACAAAGGGTCAGACGGACTGCAGATGTACTTAGTGGAACTTCGTGGACTCCATAAGTATAAACCAACACTGTCCTTTCTATTCTATGCTAATAAGACACTTTAAAATGTTCCACAATGACACCCTTAGAATTATCTTGTCTGCTATCACTCATTTTTAAACAAGGTTCCTTTGGCATATAGCTCGATTTCCATGCAAATGCACTGACTGATGTCTTTTATTTCATTTCTTAGGCTTCTCTATTAGTCACAGGCTATTTACATAATGTGATGGAAGTGGCACCCGTGTGGAGCTATTCTCTGTGCAGAATTCATTTCACCCTCATACCTAGTGAGAAAAACTTGTTAATTTACATAGGTGATAGGGCTATAACAGCTGCATGAATTAGTTCTCCCAACCAAGAATGGCTACTAGAGTCAGAAAAAGCTCTCCGAGTTTGGGGTCCCTCTCTAAAGAGAATCACTTATACCCCCTTGCCAGCTCCATTTTTAGGTTGGAGACTTCTGCAGCGCTTACTTCCACAAAGACAGAACTGCAGTGTCAGAGGTGGCTCGGAGGCACGGATTTCCCAGGCACGGGTTTCCCAGGCACGGGTTTCTGTGGCCGCTGCTGCACAGCCTCCACCTCCACAAACTCCCAGGCCACAGTTACATTTCCCCAGCACACTCAAATCTCTGTCTCTCGTCCTCAATACAGGCCAACAGATTTGTCTGTTAACAAGCAACAAAACAACTACTTTTGGGACTAAAATAATTTGGATGCTATAGTTGTCAGATGATCCCATGCTTTAATTTTCACCTGGGTCCATCTCAGGATTTGCTATCATTACCACTACTAAAAACCACCCCATAACTGTAGTCTGATCACATCCCCATATTTCCTCAAGTAGTTGGCTAATGGAAAGCATTTAATCCACATTAGATTGTTGGGAGGGAGGAGAAGAAGTTGTTTGGGTTTTGTTTGTTTTTCAAATAAATGCAACCACTGTTCTCTTACACATGAGAAGTAAATCTAGGCAACAATAAAATTCAAGAAGTTTTGAGTGGATTGAAACAAGAAAGGAGATCTCAGAGCAGTCCTCGTACTCTCTTTTGTCCCTCCAGAGCCAACTGTCCCATTCTTCTGGAATTTTCCTCAACAAAATTATCCAGCTGCCATCCCCTCCCCTCTTAAGTAACTCTGCAGGTACTTAGAAGCAACTACTGCCTCTCAGTCCTTACCCATTCCTGTTGCCTCTTGGAAGGACTCCACTGCTAAAGGAGCTCTCTTCAGCTGCAGAAATGGATAATAAAAAAAAAAAAAATCAATGCCAAACAGTCTGGTTTTTGGGGAAGGTGCTTGACTCTGAAGCAGCAGGGAAGGAGCTGAGTTTAATGGAGTAGAACAGAGCCAAGCCGAACGCTCACAGGAGCTCAGACCTTGGAAGAGACTGGGGAAGATTCTGCAAGAAAATGGAGATACAGTTTACAAGCCTCAGAGTAGATTGTAACAGCATGAAAATATGCATATGTGTTTAACTCAATACACTGTGGCAACTATCTGGGCTTTCAAAGAAAAAATTCTATTTGAGCATCATACCTTCATGGGACATTTTTACAAAGACAAGAAGGCACAGGGACCATTTCACAGGAGGGAAATCCACATACACGCTGCAGCCGTGCCCGGAGGGGTAAGAACTGCGGGCTCTCCTTGCAGGAACACAAGGCCATCAGGTGTCAGCAGGGACCCCAAGCCTCCTCGTGTAAGACTTAGGTCTTACAGCACAGGGTGTGAGAGAGCCCCAGACCGTGGGCTGGACCGAGCGTATGGCCGCAGGATGGGACCTGTACATCCTCACTGGGTGGTTGTACGTTTGTCGTCTTCTGAGGAACTCCAAAGTAAAGGTCAGAGGGACCTCACCGCACCCACAGGATAAACCTTTGGCAGGATAATTAGTCAGCAAACAGTCTCTTTTAAGGTATCCAGGCCTAATATTCCACTGTTTGTAAAGAACAGCTTTGTCAGTCAAACTAGCAAGGCTGTCAGCACAGCACAATATCCTGTCCAGCACACATTTACATTTTTGCATTTCAGGTGGCTTTAAGTGTCCTGTTGCTTCCAGCTTTTTACTCACAGACCTTCCTGACAGTATGAGCAGCTCAACTTCTCACTTACACCAAATGCACCGTGCACTCCTGCACTGGTTAGAAAGCAGACTTAAAGTTCTCCTCCCTGGGACTCGCACCGTTCATTCCAACCAACACCCAATATCTACCTAAACCACAGCCTGGGCTTTCTCCTGAAACTGGCTCTCGACGGGGCGATTCCTGCAGGCACCGTCTGTCTCCAGCTCTTTGTTGGAGGGAAGCGCCGGGTCGCGGCGCTCGGGACGGAGCAAGGAGGGACAGTGGAAAATGTCACACTCCAGCGGTTTTGAATGCCGCCATCCGGGGTAGTGACCGTAAACGTGATCCCGAGAGCACATTCTCCAGGGGCACCCACAACCTTTGAGCACTGCGGAAGCTCCTGCCCACCAGTGCTGGACCCCACACCTGCCAGGCAGAAAAACCCAAAACTGAGGCATAGAAGGGTATAACCATCTTTTGAAGTGCTCTTTATTAACTAAAACCAGCTAAATCTTTTGACTGTGTTTAGGCGTGCATACAAAAGCACGGACATACTATATTTAATCGTCAGTTGAAGTAACTTAAGTCCTGTGACTGACTGGCAATGCAAGATTGCTGGCTTCTAATTAAAGATGAAGTTGGGACTCCTTTAAAAATTGGCTACAGAATTAGCATTGAGTCCAAAAGCAAAATTTGAGTTGACTGAAAGGTCATCAAACATAGGGAGATAATTACTGCTTGATGTCTTGCTGCTCCAGAAAACCGAAGCTCTAAATTTAAAAAAAAAAAAAAAAAAGGCATGCCGATACCCTTTGATGAATGATAACAAAAAGTTTCTTTCTTTCCCATCCCCATCATGCAAACAGACCGAGCACAGAGATATTGAGGGCATTACGCAAGAAAACCCCAACAATCATGTAAGCCTGAGTATCCTGTTAAACCTCATGTCTTTATTCATGGAAATACAGGACAAATCAAATATTTCAAGGGAAAATTTCAGGGGAAGAATTTTTTTTTTTTTGTTAGTATCATTAACTTTGCTGACTAATCATCTTACAGAGTTGATTAGCTTTTCCTTATGCAGCTTTGAGTCCTTTCCGCTTTCCAAAAGGAAAATATACAGTGTACTACGATTCTAGGCGTACTCAAGTTGTGATCAAAGGCTGTGTGGGGTTACTGTTCAAATACTTCCAGTATATTTTTGCATGGAGGGGATCTGCAGCAGCTGCACCAAAAGCATTTGAGAATAGCAACAGCAAATTATGAACAAAGCAAATTATGAACAAAAAATTTATGAACAGTCAAATTAATATAATCAAGAGTTACAGAACATCTGCTGCTCAGAAATAATAGCTGCCTCTTGTATTCTTGGAAAAGCTCAAAAAAAAAATCAACTGCTAGCTTAATAATTAAGGCGGCTTTAAAAACATGCAGCATGACTGAATTGCTGAGGATGGGAAGGGACCTCTTGAGATCATCTAGTCTAACCCCACACTCTCAGTAAGAAATAATGCTTTTTCTGAAGTACAATCATAAATTTACCTAATTAAAACTTCAACAGAAAACTGCTCCTGGGAGAGCTGGCCAGAGAGGAGCCGTGAGGGTGTGTGCGGCCAGCAGTGCCTGCGTTCCTGCCGCAGCACATGGCTTAACCACCGCTGATCTCCATGGGAAGCTTGGTGCCTCCTCTGGTTCAGTATCTCCCCACCCTGGGGGATTTTTTTTCTCCATCCCAATTCATGTTGCTGGCAAACTGGGAGCTGGAAAAAAAAAAAAGAAAAAAAAAAATCAAAATTCCCCATCGGAAGCGACGCCAGCTACCAGAGCGAAGGCAGCTGTCGGGGAAGCAGTGGTGAGCAGATGTGATGTGGAGCCACCAACGAAGCAGGCAGAAGCCTGGTATGTCTGGGCAGATGTGCAAGGCAAAAAGTAATTTTATTTTTTTTTTATTCACCCAATAGAACCAGCCAGGGATGAAATCAATAGAAATTAGTTTCCTGCCAACTTCATCTGTGGAATCATGAAGGGTTTGGAAGCTAATGTTCCAGTACATGGTATAGGTACAGAAAAAGAGACCAGCAGAACTGCTCTACATGACCAGAATCCAGAGATCCTGTAAATTACTGCGGGATTTTATCCTCAGGAATATGTGCCAACCTTTCATTATGACTTTATTTGTTTTACCTTTAAAGCAATCGAACAGGTTCCTGGGACGGGTTTTACTCGCATGCCACCTTTAACACAATCAGATTAGCACCGTGTTTACTCTAAAAGCTGAAGCCTGGGTGTGCAGTTGTGAACCGAATGCTTGGCACTGAAATGAGATCTCCTGGATGGAGCACACAGCCCGGCCCCCATTTCCAGCCCCATCTCGGAGAGGACCGTGCTCACCATATGGTGCTCCTGCTACGCCTGTGCTATTTCTAGCTTCAAACACTGGAATTGGAATGGACAGATTTAAAAATAAGGCTTTGATCCTGCCAAGGCATCTGCTGACCACACTATGGACCTTTTTCGCTGGTAGTTGAACCAGCATTGTGCCATGCAGCCTTCAGATGGTCCCCTTCATAATACAGGTTCACACACTTTGCTCTTCCTTATCCCATTCCTTGGACCTGCTTTCACCCACACTGCTTTCCCTGCTGCCCTTCTCGCAAACCCACGTGCCTGGATTTGAATGTGCTATCACTTCGACATCACTTATCCAGCTGGAAAGAAAGCCAACTTACACTCCAGGCAATGAAATGAGCCTTTTGCTTCTTGCAAACCGCATTCCGTCACCAGCGCAAGGTTGTCCTTCAGCAGCACAGACCTCCGGAGGAGCGGCCAGCCCTGTGCCCACCAACCCGCGCCCACCCCTCTGGGCACAGCTTCCAGCCAAGTCTGGTGGAAAACCAGGTACTGGTGACTCCTTCTCATCCAAAGTTGCCCACATCCCAGTGTCAGCTTTAGGTAACACTAAAAATAAACTGTTTACCTAAAAGTAGTAATTTCTACATAAATTGCTGGATTTCTAGTTAATAGACCTGTGAGGATTTTTTGGTAGACCAAACGCTCCTTTCAAAGCAAATGATTAAGGCTGTATAAAAACATCCTTTTTACTCTACTGTTCAGCATTTAGGTTAATCGACCAACTAGTTTTAACATCTCAGCAGCCATCCTCCTGCAAAAATGAACACTTTCCAGTCCTAGTCAAAGAGCCTTGAAAGGCTTCAGCATTCACAGGGGGGTTACAGAGGTACAAAGGATTATCCCCTGTGCACAGCGACTAACCATCTTAAATCCCCACAGCTGTAGTAAAGACAGAAATCTGGCTTGCATAGCACTCACTTCAGCACACCAAGTACACCATAAATGAACCACTTGGCATGTAGGATCAAAGGTAGGGAATGTGTCGTTATCCAGGAGGGTTACGGAGAGAGGAAGGTTTCACCCAGGTGGAGTTTCCAAAATAGGTATAGCAAATGGATTACTGCTTTCTCAAAGCTCATCACCCATTTCTAGCTACCCCAGGACAGAGAACTCTCCAGTGCTCTGCTTGCTCTACCTGAATTTTCAGTTTCCCTCTCCCTCCTTCTCTCTACCACTCCCTTACTTAATGGGAAAGGGCAAAGATGACATTTCTCACAGTATTTAGCAAGAACACCTACATGATGCAACTGCCCAGCATCAGGATTTAACAACCCATAATTCAGGTTTACCAATCAGGACAATGCAAGTAAAGGTCTTGATTTTTGGAGGAAAACCAGACAAACAAACAAACCAAACCAAAAATCAACAAAACAAAATTTTGGGTACTTTTAGTAACTGTAGTGTCTAGATCAAACAAGTTGTTTCCATTCACTTAGCTCATTTTTTACTTAAAAAATAACAACTGCAAAGCAATGGAAATCAAAGGTTAGACTTTGGCACCATTAAGCAAGCCATAGCATTTTTACTAGCATAATCCCTGAACACTGACTCGTCCTTTTCCTTCCCGGAGATTTTGGCAGTATTATGCTTTCCACAGCCCACCTGAGATGCTCAGGGGGCACTGGACCTGCAGCACAGCAGTGGTACAGGAATGCCTCAAAAGAAATTTTTCCCTTTTATCTCTGCAAAGACGAGGCACACATCAGCCAAGGGAGCTTCCCTCCTAGTATCACTTCTCCGCTTCCACCAACAGGTTTAGCAAAATCCACATGCGCGTTTTCTTCACCTGGTTGAACCTACACCACAGGGGTTCGGTTGGCACAGCTACATCCGCTGGAAGTCTCCAGTTTGGACCAACGTCCTTGCAATCTCTAGCTCAACAGAAGCTTAATATTTTACAGCAAATAAATAGTTCAAAGAAAAAAGATCATTTACTTCTCACCCTTGAAGGTTTCATAATATCGTTATCTGAATACTTGAGCCTGTACGTCCAGCAAACGCCTCTCGCACAAACACGGCTTCATTTACAAGGCCTATGAAACAGGCAAAAAGAGGTAATTGTCATAAACATAAGACAATCTAGATGAGCCTAGCTTCCTTCAAAAAACCATTAGCGAGGATACTCTGAGATCCTTGAAGCACCACACACTTTCTAATGTTTGAGAACACCACAGCTGCAGCTAAAGTCTTCCAGGAAGAGAAGTGAGATTTCCAAATTCAGTTTTCAGCTACCGCCTCTGATCTTTACAGACCTACTTGCACACTTGGATGCTGAGAAGCAGCAAAGGAGTGGGGAAGGGAGGGGATCAAGGTGTAAAAAAAAAAAAACAAACCCAGACAAAACCCCAAAGGACTATAAGCCTAGGCAAGTCTTGGTTCTTCAGATTCTGTATTCACATGGTCTGTGGAAGCAATCTCACATGGTCTGGAATTTGCACAAGGCACAAATTAACGTCCTTTGGACAGTGGTCCTTGGATTTATTTACATTTTTGACCATTAGTCCTTACAAATCAAGTCTTTCTGCTGTATGGCACGCAAACTGGCTGGGCATTACCGCGTGATTTGCTGCTCTTTTCAGTAAAAGGCAAAATAGGGTGAAACTCTGAAATAGCCTACAGGAAAAAAAAGGCAAGATGTGTGGGAAGAAGCAATATCTGATATTGCTGGATGAGAAAGTGTCTTTCTGGAATTGCCAGCCACCTGATTTCTTCAGATCAGATGCAGTAACGTCTTCTGGAAGAGCCTGCAGTTTCTCCTTGGACACAACTCAGAAAGTCTCTGCGGCTAGTTTGGGCCAAGTCACTCACATGCTGTATCGGGATGGTGATTTTTAACCTTATCAGAAAGGATGAGAACAAAGGGTGTCAACTTTGGGACGCAACAATGACCAAGAACTAGACTTTGTAAAGATTGACTAGAAATTAGAATGAAAAAGGTGCTGCATTTCCACTCCAGCTCTTTTCTGATGCAGGTAATTCAGCTGGAGTTTATAGTTTGGACAGATTAAAAACAACTCGCACAAAAGAATGCACTTTATGAAGAATTTAGAGTGTAATAGCCCATACTTCTGGCATGCTAAGGACTCCAGAAGTAAGGATTTGCCAGAGGTACAAAAGGAAGCAGTCCCAGGAACGGTAATTCCCCAGCTGACGCACTGACCGCATCCTCCTGCAGAGGACGTGACAAACTCAGTTAAACAGATGCAGGGACTGCATTCGTATCATTCTCTCGGAGCCAAATTCAAGCCTGCTTTTCCTTGTCTGCTGTTTACTTCACAGAAGTGCCAAATGACATTAACACGAAGGCTCCCTGAAATTCCACCTCCCTAACATTTAAAAATATGCTATTGATTGGTGTCTGTCTTGTGTCGGGACTTGTCAGCAAGCTGCTGTGAAGGACACGTGAATAAAGCGGGGCACTCGTCAGAGATGTTCTGCATCAGAAAGGGAAGGTTCAGAGAGCTCAGCAGCTAACTGCAGTTCCCAAAGGGATACGTACACTTTGGTAAGTGAGATTATTCCAGTTTCCCAAGCCAGATAGCTGATTGATCTGATATTGTAGAGCGCATAGCCAGACTAAAGCAGTTTGTCATGCTCCATTACACAGTCTGCCTCCATGGCTAGTTGAACATCTTCAGATCCTCTGGAGAAAAAAGTAAAAACCAACAAAAATGTGTTAGTCCCCAAACTATCGGAAGATCCAGGTACAGCAATACCCTTGTTAAAAACTAAGTCTTGAACCTTCTTAGGGAAATCTGTGTACTTCCAATGCAATACAACAACTTTTGCCAGGCAAGTATTTTGCTCTTCAAATACTTCCAAAACGTGAAGTTGTTGGATATCACAAAGACAAGACATTTGCAGGTCAACTGCCTCATTTTAAGTATATTGAAAGGTCAGGACAAACTCAGCTCTAGATCCCTGCCCAGGTCTGCTTATTCTGCTTTGATTCCCAGCAGCGCGTGCTTGGTCGGGCAGCCCGGGAGGACCAGCAATCCCTTTCTGCTCAGTACTGGGAGCACCTGCAACGCTTTGTGCACGAGCACTGCCTCAGCTCTTCTTCCCAAGCATCCCAGATCTCTCAGTTCGCCACTTTACCACACCTTACACCAACACCCCTACAAAATATAGTGAAAGCGTTTAGACACTGTATTATCAATGAATTTTTACAGCTGCATTCAGACAAAACCCTAAGAGAGTCCAAACCAGCTCAGCTTCGTGCATGATCTGCCTGAGCTGTCTGCTGAGTTCCACTCTCGTGCTCGTCGTTCTGCTAGTAAATTTGCAATTTCCACATATTTTTCTCCTTGTGACCTCCAAGTAAATATGCAGAGCCTGAATTTATGAAACCATCAGATCTTTTCTTTGCTCGGGCTTGAAAAGAAGGAAGAAAAATTACCAAAATCCTTTCCCCATCTCACTTTTTTATTGCATTGACATCTTATCATTTTGTCTCTGGAGACCAGAGTTAAAGTTCCAACCCGGTCACAAGGTTTGATGGAATTGCTTCAGTCCTTAATAATTATTTGTCCACATCATAAAACTATTATCGCGCAATCTGTCATTATTAGCAACTACTGTTTGGCCAAGGCAGCAGGTTGCATTGGTGACACCTGAAGGATGGGCTGGGTTGGGCAACAGAGGTAACACAGCAACTACCTGCACAAGACATACCTTTAGCTAGGAGAATTGTTCACTTTTTTTGCAAAAGAACCAAATCAACACAAATTTTTAAGAGGAGTGGTTATTTTATTGGCATGTTTTCTACTAGTGTTTTATGGGTACAAACGACTTTTTGCATTGCTGAAAATCAAGGCAGCATTATGCTTAGATTGTATCTAATTAATTTTTCATACTAAAAACCTTCTCCATGCCAGATGGCTGGTACGTGGCCATTTAGAAACCAGAAGGTATCAGTCAGGAAAAAAAAACACAAAATCCTCAGCTTTGTTCACTGAGCCCCTTTTTTACCCTATGGCCTTGCTAGTCAAGTTGTATTTATATACCTTTGAACAGGGAAGTCATTTAAGAGAAGCATGAATCATTGTTATTTTAGTGCACCTCTCTAGCCTTCAGAATTATTCTTTCCCATTCAAGCCATTACTCTCCAGGGTAAATACAGGAGCACAGGATATTAACCTTTGAGTTATCTTTTGCTGGGTCAAAAGATCTTTCAGTCATCTCCATCATCATCTAACTTGGGGCCATTGAGAGAGATGCACAGGGAAACCCAGAGCCTGGGTCCGCTGTGGCTCCCGTTGTCACCTTCAAGGCACAGTTCGCTAACTGGCAGAGGAAGAGCATCCCCACCAGGAGAGCTGAGCAAGGGACAGGGCGCGCTGCTGAACCCAGCACAACCGCGGTCGGACTCCGTGTTGGTCAACACCAGCGCAGAGAGGAGCAAAGCCCCCGTCTCCCTTCTGCACAGGTGAAGCCCAGGCTTGCACAGACAGTGCAAAGGCATTTCTGTCCTGTTCACGCCAGGCTACCCGCCAGCTAACATTTGCCAGAATGTCACAGGGAAAGGAAAAAAAACCGCTCCTTAATTGTAGTCCTTCCGTTGTTCTACTCGGGGGTTTTATTAAAAGGGAAAAGCATAGAGAGCAGCTAATCAGATGAAGTTTTGGAGATTGATTTTTCAAGTGATTAGCGGTGCAAACACACATTTTCACATCTCAAAATCTTTGCATCTTTATCCAACAGCTATTTTCATTAGCCAAGAAAGGACCAGGGATGAACAGTTAACAGCCAATACTAGCCTCAAGTACTAATGGCTTTAATACCACAGCACACAGATTTAAAATCCCTACATTGCAGCCTTGGTTCCCTTGTCCCAGGACCTCCATAGGCTCCATATGCAGCTTTAGAAGCAAAAGCTGTCACTGCACCTTTGCACATATGATTCTTTCACGACAAAACATCACTTGCTGGGCAAAATGCCATTCAGCTTCACACAAGCCATTCACCATCACTCCCATGCACGAGTTAGAAGCTCTAGTGACCGAGCAGAGCAGGTGCCAGCAACTTATGGCCCGAAAGAGGAATTGGAATAGCTTAGAGACAGATGATATACCCTGAAGTGAGCTAACAATAAGCATGGTAGCATCAGACAGTCTATACATTTGCTGTGCTTCTCTCCATACCTACTAGTCCCTCAAGGTATTGAGAACTTGCAGCTGACTGTACTGCTGGGATCACGCCAGGTGCTCAACACTCACCCAATACGCTTCCAAGTAAAGCCAAGCCACAAAAACTACAGTCAGAGAACCTGTTGTATAGATCACTAACTAGATTTAGTTTAAACTTCCAAAAAGGACAGCTTTAATAAAATCATCACTTGTCTAATTTTCTGAATGCAAAAGTCATACAAGTTCCACCAGTGCCTTAATACATTTCTGAGCAATAGACTAGATGGTCAAAATTTCTTTGCTCCCACAAACAACTGGCACATCTTCACCTCCCTGGCCCCACGTGTGTTGGTGACAGAAGATGTATTTTTTTCCCCCATCTGCTCCTTTTTACCAAGAGAACAAGCTGGATGAGCTTTGCTGCCTACAACTTGAAGATAAAACAACTGGAGATTTTCCTTCTCCCAAACATGAGTTTCCATAACATTCCCAAACTCCAGTCCAAAATCCCTTGGATGGCAGCAAGTTAACTTGTGTCAGAGTAGATGAGAAGTGCCACGCGTGCGGCTAAACACAGTGGTGTGCAAAGCAGCTACGCTGGGGAGCGAGAGGCTCCCACGCCGTGTGCCGTATTGCCGAGGGGAAATTGCAGACAAGGAGAGACTGGTGGGGCTCTCAGCCCGGGACGCAGCATCCGGACTGCGAATACCTCAGATCCCAGCAGCTGGAGGGAGAGGAGAAGGGGAGCTGATGCTTTTATTTCATTCTCACCGAAGCAACCTTAGTCTTGCTTAATTCAGAGGCAGAGTTTATGGCAGGCTTTAGATTCTATTCCTTCAACCTCTTACAGCTTCCAAGATGCAGCATTAATGCCGTGGGAAGGCAGAGGACTCTGAATTAAGGGCACAGTTGTCACACGAGTCGTTCCAGCCCCCCCGGTTTCACCCACTGCGCTCTCATTACAGAGCACCACGGGACAGTCACTTACTCCGGCAACTGGAGCTTCCCAGCTTTCCTGCAAACAGAGTGCTTTTCCCTCTGCTGAAATGCCAGCATTTACAATTAGTGCAGTTGTGCAGGACACGGGTACTGAATCCGCAGTTCAAAGTTATAATTAACTGTTGGGGATAGGAGAAACATGGATTAAAGCACTGCCTATACATCACATAGATGCATATAAAATATTCTTCATCAAGACACTTCACGCTGCATCTGCAAACCCAGCCTTCCCATTGCACTGCTTTTCATCCCGTCCTGCACAGTGATTAGAGCAGGTCGGTGGGATGGGGACAGAGTATGACTACAGGGGTTTGTTCCCGCTCAAGATTCGGGGCTCAGATCACCTTCCCAGGCCTCCAGGATAGGCCAGTCTTGTAGCAATCAATGAATTCTTGCTGCTCCCAATGCCAGGTTTGTTTTCTCTCTCCAAACTGCCCGCGCAGGAAGCTTTTAGACCAGTTTTGCCCCAGCGCAGAACAGCTGGAAAGCCACCTAAAGTTGCTTCCTAAGAATTGCTCTCCTGAAGAGAAACCCACTGCCTAATTTAGGGCTGTCACAAAATCCCGTGCGCCCCAACCTCCGCTCTCTGGCCCTTGGCAGTGACAGAGGAAGCAAGAGCTGGCAATAGCCATGGGATAGTTTTCTGGACCCTGAATTACACTAGACATTGGTGCAATGCATCCAGTCAGGGATGTTCCTCCTCTCCCTTATGCGGCTTTAAACTCATAAAAGTATAAATGAATACATATGGGACCTGAGAGTAAAGGATGATTCCTCGTGCTTACACAGGCTCAGAGATAATCTCACTGCAGTTCTCAGTGGAATTAATTCCTGCACTGTGTGCATGCAGTGTTATCAAGATATGAGAAGGAATGCATTACATAAATATACCTCTATCACAGGGAGTGGAACGGCTGAGACTAATTTTCATTTTTGCTTCTGCACTTAGATACGCTTTTAGATATTTTCCTTCAGCAAATGATTCAATCCATCACAATTAAAGTAACACAATGTAATCTTTCCTTTGATTTAATTGTTCCCCTTCTGCCAGATACACAAGTTCAAAATACAATCAAAGTAATATTTAAAATAGAAAGATTATTTTCAGAATTAGCACAAATCTCCTAATGGGTTCAGAATTACATGCTGGGAGTCTTGCAATGCATTGATTTTGGGTACTTAATTTTAAAAGATTTCCAAAGAACACCAGCATGAATCTGAGCTGATATTTCCCAGGAAACTCTAATGGACCTGGGTATTCAAATCCCTCAGAAGATCAATCTGCTCTCCCGTGCGCTGCTGCAAACGCTCTCCTTCCCCCGCATCTCGGAGCAGAGCTGCCCCTCTGGGACCCGGACGGTGCCCATGGCAGGACCAAGCCCTGTCTCCTCGCGAGGCAGCAGCCCCCAGCGTCCGCATCGCGGGTACTGACATCGCTCCGGAGCAAAGCCATGGGGAAGGTCACAAAGGCCAGAATGAGAGATGCCTGGAAAGACACCAAGCAGAAACTCAGGTGGTGCCCATTTCTTTGGCACTCGGGAGAGGCAACGACCCGCTCCGCAGCCAGGCCACCTGCCCCGGCAGCTTTGCTCACTGCTAGCTTGGGCACATCTGACCTGACAACTTAAAAGCTTTTACTAATAGCTCCATAAGCTTGCCCAAGGTAAAGCACACGTACACACAGATATGCTTGTGAAACAGCAAGCAAAAGCAACGCTCAGAGCTTTTGCGCTCCCCTGTAACCAAGAGACAAGTGAAGAAGAGCAATTAACATCACCCCAATTAACGAATGTGATTTCTTCTCTCCTTTCCTTCTCTCTTCCATCTCCTGACTTTGTTTTCAACTCCCTTCCCTTGCTGTACCTCCTGAATGTTTAATTTCGTGTCCAGGCTTTGCAATGGAGAAATGCCAGCGCCGGTGCTTCTTAGGCAAAGCGCTGAGACTTCTTAGCGTGGGGCAGCCCAGGGCTCTCGGCAGGGACACCAGGCGTTGAAGCGCGACACTTGGTGTCCCTGCTGAGATCCCCAGATCGCAGAGCCACTGGCAACAACTTTAATAGAAATGGCATGCACCGTCACCGTAAGGATTGAAGGTTTCGTTAGCTGTTGAAGAAGGGGTTTGTACAAGCAGCAGCACTGTTTTTGCAGGAGCCCTTCCTCAGTAAGCGATTCAAAGGAAAGGATTGCCCAAACCAAGCTGTGTCCTCATTATGCTGAAGCACCTGCCCTTCCTCAGCACAGCCATCCTAGGGCTCTCTAACTATTTAGCAAGACAAAGGATGTTAAAATAATCAGCGTGATCAAACCCTTACCGTAGCATGCAGCTGGACCTGAAAAATAGCCTCAGAAAAGAAACTTGTGTCAAAGGAGTAAAAACTCACAAGGTTTTTTTTTTCCTTTTTTGAAATGTCTCACTGCGTCTGGCAGGCAGAAAGCCGTGTACGAGCACATGCAACGCGCTTTAGAAGGTCAGGATGGGAACCAAAATCAGTAACGTCCTACGGGGTCCCTGTCCCCGCAGCTGGGTTTGCACAGAAAGCAAAGCGGGTCTGTCCCAGGTGGGCTTGGCTGGTTCTGTATCACGCTGCATCAGCCCGTACAGACCCGGCCCAGAGCACACTCGCCGTGCTGCACATCACCTGCGAGCATAAGGCGGGGAGGAAAGGGGCCCTATTCTCCTTCCTGCCCAGGTGGGCTGGAGCAGGGAACAGCCTTCATCCCAAACCTCCTCCTCTCCTCCTCCTCCTCTGCGCGCTGAGCGATGCCAGCGAGGCGCTGACGGACACCCAGCAGATGGACAAGCCGCTGTTTTCAGCGCGCAGCAACAGGCAGCAACTGGGCGAGCGCAAACCGCGGCTTTTGGAGTTGTTCTCCACCCCAACCCGGCGTCGGCGGAGGAGCACGCCGACCAGCCACGCGCTAATGGAGCAGAGGGCCGGTGTCCATCCTGCTGCACATGTGAACTGAGGACCATTCTGCACAGAATCGCTGCATAGGGTTGTTTACACCAGCGGTGCAGGATTCAGACCCTTTGTCTCCAGATACAGACTTACTTCATTGAGCCGCTCTACGCAAGATAAAAATTGCCTAATTCCTTACTTATATACTCAAAAATTAATACATCAGAACTCATATTCTTATCTTGCATGTGCACGTACTACTATTAGTCCATCCCACCTGGAGAATTGGAACCAAAAGCGATGCATGTTTAAATCAATGAAAGATTTTTCCCTCATCCTCAACAGAATTAAGTCAGACTCTTAATACCAAGATCCGATTGCGTCACGATACTGATTGTTAGTAGGATGTGCATTAGTATGTGCAGCAAAACATAGCATTATACCAAATCCTGTTAGAACAGAACCTTATCAAAGAAGTGATTGACAGGAAATACGTTCTCCAGAAATAACCACGGTATTTGCTTGTGGCACTCACACAAAGGGTAGCGCTGAGCCACAGCTCATATCTTTGCCAAATGAGAAACCTCTGAAAGAGCCTGATTTTTTTGCTCATTTTAATTTTGCCCATTTTAACTTTACATATGAAATTTAAAAAAAAATTAATAATGGCAACATATTTTAAAGAGAAGTGTTACTTTTCTATGTATAGTTATTATTTTCTACAACACATGGACAACAGAAACAAAGCAAATTAACGATGACAGCGCAAACGAACAGAAGCGGTGCAGCAGAGTTTGATGCTCACTTACACAGAGGAAATAAGCAGGGACAGGAATCCTCCCAAAATACAGGATAGGCACAAGGAAGCATCTATCTGGTTTGAGTTGCCAGAAAACTAAGGGCATACCATGATGATTATAACTTTGTGAGGTCTTTAACTACAATTTCTTCTGCTTCATCACGTAATCACAGCTGACGTCTTCCTGACAAGCTTTTTCTGTGCTCCTACCACCTCCAAGCCACACAAATAATTGAGAAGCAACCTCATTTACAGCACGTGGGAACAAGGGGTTTGTTGAACACAGAGCTGTAATGATGTAAAGGTTGGACAGTCAAAACCAAGTCACCCAGAAGGACAGGCTGCTAGCCCAGGTCAAAATAGGGGCTAAATTCCTGGCCATTGCCGTCCCACACGGTGCTGGCCAGGGGAGCTGACAGAGCAGCTCGTCCCTCCCCGCGACTTCACCGGCTGCCGCCTGTCCCAGCTCCTGGGGTGCCGGTCTGGGCCCTCCTGGGCGATGAGGAGCTCTGTCCCACCTGCCTGCCATGAGCAGAAATCAGATTTTGTTTTGTTTTGGCTACAAACCACCGCAGCAAGGCACCCAAGATGGAAAGAAGAATGACAGGAGGAATTACAGCAACCAGCTGCCTATTAATTTGCTTCCTAAGTACTCCCAGTACTAATTCATAATGTTTCAGTAACCACCAAAGGCAAAAGTATGAAACTTCCACCAGTGAAGCCCTGAAGCTTCTCGGCTTTCCTCCCAACTCCCAGAGCAGCAACTGGCCCATGAGAAGGACCCCCAGGGGCTGCACTGCTCTTCCTCTCAGCATCTCTTACTTGCCCCCACGCTGTAAAGCTTCCTGAAACAATCCTTGTCTGGACACTTGTTCCATTCATTTTAGCCGGGCTAAAGGCTATGAGGTTTGGCAAGGCATCTGAGATTAAAAACCAAAGTCTTTAGCAAGTCCAGTGCTTTCCTGCTTTGCACATACACTGAGATGGGGGAGACAGCAACAGCCGCTGCCCGCTGACAGCTCAGCCAGGACACGCGCAAGTGCGGATTTGTGGACTGCAGGTAGATGCTGGGGCCTTTTAAATAAAATAAAATAAAAAAAAGAAAACAAACAGGCAGTCCCACACCTCTGCTATGGCCTTAATTTTACAGCTTGACTACTCAGTGATATTTCACCTGCCCAGTTACGCGGTGTGAGATGTTCTGCTGAAGCGATTCGGGGTTTGCCTGGACAGGCACAGAGTGGTGGTGCCATCTGCCGTTTGCCGGGTATTGGCAGGCAAGCACAGGCAGATCAAAGAAGAGTGGAACAAAAGAAAATGACTTGATAAATTCATGTCTGGCATAAATGAAAATCCTGCAGATGCCCGGGGGTCTCCTGCGGCAGGTTAGGGATAAACGGGGTTTTAGATAAGATTTATTTACATGGGAAATATCACAAGCAAATCCTTGCTGACACAGTCCTTAATGCTGCATGAAATTAGACACAAATGCCTTTCTAGAAACAAAGATCAGGATAAAAACAGAGATAGACACTCACTTTTAGAATTGGAGATACTTTTAGCCTTTAGCTTAGTTAGCTACTTCTGGCTCCTCAGCCAGCAGCATCACTCCTGGAGCTCCTGAACCCAGCAGTCCCGAGGAGAACAGCACCAAGTGCTTTTCCTAAAAACTTATTTACTATTTAGGACACCCAGCACCAGCTCCACATATAACACCCAGACAGAAACCCAGCCTGCTCTCATCCAGCACGTCTACCGAAGGCACCACAGAGGTTCATGACCCTTCATGCTGTTGAGAGCCACCCTCCCACACCACCTCCCTTGGAGCCTTCCTCAGCCACCCTCCTCCTCACATCCTCCAGCCGAACCACCCCTGAAGTGAGGACGCCTCAGCAGGGCAGGAGGTGACAAATCCCAGGGAAGCAGGTCCCGGCTGCCCTGGCAGGGAAGGTGCTGCCCCGTGACAACGTGGCCGGCCGGCAGCAAGGCTGAGCGCTGGGACACGTCTGCCCAGCGTGGGGACAGAGGACCTGTCCCCTCCCTGCCAGCGGTGAGACCATCGCAGCAGTGACCCGAGGGACTGGAAACCCAACCGCTGGCCCCACCGCCTTTTCAGGATGCCCAGTTTGCATCCAGACCTGACACAGAGATGGCAGCTCCCAAGATACTGGTCTGAGCTTGAGAAGGGAAGACATTATTTTGCTGGGGCCTGATCCAGCTGCTTTGTATGAGAATCATTTCCACTGTCCTTCCAAAGGGGTATTTATACTGACAATTGGGCTTTGTCTTAAGCCTGCTGTCCAGCTGGAAAACAGGTTTCACACCAGATACCCTGCCTCTTCCTACCCACACGAGTCACTAAATGCTGATAAAAGGTGCCATGCCACACAGAGGAGGCAAGTAGAATATTTCTGGCAGAGCACAGGCAGTGTAATTTTAAAATGTCCTTGCTTACGGGCATTGAAACCTGCGAGCTTGAGGGCCAGAGGTGCTTGTGTGGCCATCAAGAGAGCTGCAGCTGTTGGGATGGCATTCTGAATATGCAGAGGGAGCTTTTCTGCCAGAGCTAAAAACAGAAAGCCTGGGCGGTGCGAGCAAAGTGCAGGCGATCCCCACGCTGCATTTGTTCTGACCATCTCTGGCTGAGGCACGCCAAAAGGAAACGTCTCTGCTTTGAGCCATTTTCTCTGCCTTGAGGAATTGACTCTGTCTCCTAAGCACCAAAGAGAAAAGCCGATTGTAAGAACCACTGTCACAACGGGAACTGGAATGAGAGAGAGTGATGAATGCAATCTTTTCTGCTCTGGCAAGTAGATTGCTTAGGGAAAGGCCGGGATAAAACAGCCCTCTCTGGAAATATCTCGGCTCTAGCTGGATAAGACCTAGACCCACATCCAGGGGGGAAACGCACTTAAAATTCTGACGTGTTTTGTGGAGCTGTATCACCATGCAGCCTGCAGAGGTTTGTTAGGACCCAGCCTGGGGGCACGTTGGTACACTGTCTCTATAGATATCAGGATAAGTGTCCTACCCAGGACTGGCAAACACCCAACAATGTTCACCACTCCTCAAATTGCCTATAGATAAATCTGTATAGCCCAGACTGGCACAGATTTAAGTTACAGTGGAAAATATATTAGATATGTCAAAATGTCTGAAGTTAAACCCAAGGGAACACTGCCAGAAAGCATAGCTGTAAGACCATCCAATAAATGGATGCCTCAAGGCGTCATACAGTAACGTCTCTATTGCAACACCGTGAGTGAACTTTAATTTGAGGCTAGTCAGACTCCCCATTAAAACGCTGCTCCTGGGATTCAGCATGTGGAGAGCAAGCAAGCACCTCTGCTAAGTTGCTTTCAGAAGTTAATACTGACAGATGATTGAGGACATCTGCCAGCAATGCTGCTTTCCTTACATAATAACACAGTTCCAAATTACTCACACTCGTCTGCAATCCTCTTCCACCACACTGCTCAATCCCCTTGAAGTCTACAAACACGTGCCAGCATAATTTTGTGCCAGCATAATTTAGAAGAGTATTTGCCTAACGGTGACATCATCAGAGATAATCTGAATTTACACCAAGATACCTACGATGAGCATCTAGGCTGAAACTACAGACCTGTCTGGTTCAGTGAGAACATCGTATCTTCAGTGGAGCAACTAGTAACGGCAGGAGAAAGGTAAAATGTGTCCTGTTGTCCAAACACAGCCCTCACATAAACCTGCATTGCTCCTCTGGAGCCAGAGGAACCGTACCCATCCAAATTTGGGTTTGGAACAACATACTATCAAGGGTGGAGACAACCCAACAACTGCTGGTCTCAGGTTTGGTTAAGTTTAATCAGCCAGACTTGGCTGAGTTTACCAGTAAGTCCCGTTTCAGACAGGTTTGACTAAGCGTAATCAGCCAAACTTGGCTGAGTCTATCAGTGTTTACCACCTACTTGGAGACCTCAGTGGTGAGAAGATAGGGAGGGCTTGGGGAGCCTCCCAGCACACACTCACAGCCCTTCCACTGCCTTTGGACCACAGGCAGGCTGTGACACCTTCTGGTTGTGACACCTCTGTGTAGCTTACACCTCCCCAAGTCTCTCCTCCTCTGGCTGCAGATGATTATTTGTAACTTGCAATCGTGTTCATTGCACCTCGTTGAGGATCTCTTGGAGGAAGAGCCTTGATCACCAGCAAGGGGCACCACCACCTTCAAACATGTACTGCAGGCAGATGCAGAAGACTGTCCTTGCACACCTGTCTGCTCAGCATCCTCCCTTCCAGCAGCTAGCCTCAACTCACCTCTGACTACCAGAGGTAAATCCCTCCTTGGGAAAGACCAGGTGGGGTCTGCCAGGCTACCTTCCTCTCTCCCGAAATTCATAGCGCTGCCAAGTTCTCCCCTATCCCAAGCTCCCTTGTGACATGAAGACCAGCATACACTCAGTTTCTTCATGCAAGAGTGGGAAGAAGTGCTGGATTTCCTCACAGAAGTGAGAAGAATGAATTCAATTCTTACTATCAAAACTATCCTAGGTGACAACTTGCCACTGAAGGTACCCAGTTTCTCCACAGGGAAGGTCCAGTCATTTTCACACCAAGACCATTTGTTACCTACCTTAATTGAGAAATCCTTTTTTGGAATAAAAAAACAAAATAAAAACAATTTTTAAAAAAGTCAATACTCATCTGTTTTAGAGTTTGATGTGGTATAAATTGAAATGTCACTTCAGGGGCCCCTGACAAAGTACTTCAGGAAGAAGGGCCCCAACATTTGTGGCCTTTGCACCAGCTGCTTTTCCATTTTGGGAAGGGTTTAAGATGGCTGGAATAGCCAGTCTCTTCCCACCACCCCTGCATTCAATCCAGTGTCAAAAGTTCATCTGATAATTACGCCATCAAGAGGTGAATAATAGTTTAAATTCCTTGAGCTAGATTGTCTAGCTAGAGGATCCAAGTAAATCCCATAGCCTTGCGGCAGGGTTGCTTGTCCACAGGAAGGGGGGTGCAGTGCTCCTGGAGGTCAGGACCTCTTCCTCAGAGGTCTGCAAGCACAGATGAGAACCGGAGAGGCAAAAGACAGCCAAAGGAAGCAGGTGCAAGCCAGCACAGCTCCCACAGCATCCCTACACCACACTCTGTGCTGGAGGGCAGGATCTACCCATCCCCGGGCTCAGATGGCCTTGATACAATTTGCAGTGACACAAAAACATGACACAGCCATGAACAACAGTGCCAGGAGAGATGCTTTAGCCAAAAGTAATTTATACCTTTTCCCACACCTTCTGGGACTCAGTGTGAGTGAAGCAGGCAGGTAACTGGAAAAATTTAGGAGCTTGCACTTGCAGGAAACCCAACTGGAAGTCATATATTCAAACTGGGAATCTGGGGAAGACCTCCAAAACCCTACAAATGGTAACTAATTCAGCGTGCCTTAGACTGCTGGGCAGGGCTTTGCAAAGCAGCTGAGTTATTTTCATGGTCACAAAATGAAGGCTGACAATGCCAAGACTGAACAGTCTAACACTCCTTTGGCCTTCAGCTGTGGAAGTGCACTGCTATGGTAGAAGACAAGATCCAATTTGTTTATCGACACAAGCAAAGCTGTCCATCGCTCTGAAAGTGTTTATCCTACCCTTTATGCTTCTACACAAAGCAATTCCTCCAGAAGAGCTGTTAATTAGCGTTTTGGCGCACAGGAATTTCCACGTAAACTGACTGCACTACCACCGGGCGCAGACCCAACCCTGCACTCCAGAAATGCCCTCGCTCCAGCTCCTCCTGTACACGGTACCTCACTGAACAACACACCTCGCTTGAAACCAAAGTGCATAATGGCACTGAGCTTCTGCCATCATCAGGCCATGGCTTCAGCTCCCAGGAGCTTTACACAGTTCTTCTACCAGGTCTGGAGGATGCTAATGTGAAACTGTTCAGATCAGCAAGACACCCGTTGGCTCCACCGAACCCCAGCTATCCCCCTGCATTCCTCAGCATTTGGGGAGGGGGCAATAGCTCAGGTTTTCTTTATATCTCAAGTGAATAGGAAATTCTTTACATTCCAGATCTGTATAAGAGAGTCCTGCTTCTAATGAAGTTTTGCTACACTTCTCTTTCTTGGCCTTCTTTCAATGTAGAGTCACAATTGACCTGAGCTGGCATCTTTCCAGCACTCAGGACTACCAGCATGATAAATTATTAGCAGCTACGGATCTGGCCACCTTTGTATCTCGCAACAGTGGTCCTGTTTTGTTCCAGCTAATGGTGCTGCTCTGTTGACTTTCAAACAGGCTGGAGAGAATAAATTGCTGCAGTTTATTCCCATACAGCTGACATTCCCGCCATGCCATCACTCACAAGCAGGGATCTGAACATTAGAAATCTAACCCACCACCTCAGACAGCCTTCAGTCCTCAGAGGGAAGTTGGTGGAGACAAGACCTTCCACTTCAAGACTCAGTGCTGACTCAAACTGCTGGCAGCAAGAGCCCCAAAACCAAACTGATGGCTTAGAGAGGTGAGTAACACTTTAATTTCTAGCATACTAATCATGTTCTTAGGTTACATGAGAGCTTTTCAAGGGGTGGGCAGGAGAGGCAGCAATATGATTTTCAATTTCAGATAGCAGCGTTCTCCTTTCTGGCACACTGAGCTCTGCTCTTACCTGTAGGATCATCGGGGTGGTCATCTGAGTATCCTGGCAAACCAGGAGCTCCAACCCCACAGCAGGCTCGGCTCAGTCCTCCTGCCTGCACCAGCAGCTCTTACCCTTGCACCCAGAAACCCAGGAACGCTGTGGTTACCAAAGCAAGGGAGGACTTCACTGCCAACCAAAAGACATCCTGGCTCCACAGCACATGTATAAGCGGTGAAGCCGTGATGAGCTCTGCCCCCTTGAACATCTCACTTCTTTAATGAGGTACTTTGCAAGCAGCCAGTCCACCAATACTTCATTTAGTGGCTTGGGCTGAGAGAAGAGGCAAGCAGTCCACAAGACACTCAACGAGATGTGGGCTCAGTTGTGCAGCAGAGCATCAGCTGGGCTCCACTGCCGCCTCCTAAGTACAGCTCACAGGCAGGTTAAAAAGAAAAGAGAAGGAATAGAGATGCTACAGGGAAGAAAGTGGTCAGAAAATGTAATGCATCTTCTCAGTGAGAGTCTTTTCATAGCACTGGGAGCAGCACATAACAGAGGTAACCAAAGCCACAGGTATGGGATTTGGTCTTTCACCCTGCTGCACCTTTCAGCAGCACAGACCGCTCTGATTCTCTAACAGCACATCATTTACAGCCACAAAAGTCCACTTTCCAGCTAACTAACTCAAAAACTACCACCATGTGCCACAAAGACACATTACCTGGATATTCCTCTGCAGCAGCCAAGGAGGCAGGAGACGCCGTTTGTTCTCCTTGCAACCGGGCAGCAGCAGAAGGTAGCCTCAAGCAATAGCACAGCTGGGGCAGTAACCTCTTCTCCTGTCCCAGCAGTGCAGGACCCTCAGCCCCGGCCCTGTGGCACAATAAACATTTTGCACATTTTCTGTCGGTTTAATCCGGGGTGCAGTGAAAACAAGGGCCAGGTGTGGAGGGGAGCCTGGGGGCTCCCAGCTCCAAATGACACCACGGTTGAGGATCAAGAATAAGGGAGTGAGGAGAACCTGAGGGCAGGACCCACCTCTTGAAAGGAACTTTATTCTCACTGTCGCCTGGATATCAACACCTCATTTTGCTTTTCAGTTGTATTAATTAGTAGATTTTGGCTATCCAAGAGCTTTGCCGTAATACTGTGTTATCTCCCAGAGAAATTCCTAGCTGTTGTTGCAAAAGGTAGTGTGTGTCTTCACTGCCTGAGCGAGGAACTTTGTCCATTTACCACAAATACTGGTAACAAGAACTGTAACTCACCTCTACTTCTGTTGCTTATTTAACCTATAACATTTTATAGGCATTTATTGACCAGCTCTCTAAGCAGAGGCAAACTTTTCTTTGGCAGGCAGGGACGGCAGAGACAAAGCCCTGGCTCTCCTGTGCCTCGCACTGCACACGCGCCTTCGTATTATCCTCTCCTAATTTCCAAAGGCTGCGGCTGTCAGGGGACAACCCCTCGCTGACTGCCAGGGCTGCTGCAGGCTCCGGTTGCAGCACTAGCTGGAGTTCACAGCCATCCGGAACCGCCGCGTTCGGCGCTGAACGCTGGCAGGTGAAGTGTTTCCAGAGCACCTGGGTACGCACTGGATTAGGCATTTTTGTTTTCCTGAGACTTTCCAGTAATTAAGCAATATAGCTTGCTTACAGGATGCTTGAGCTGGAGTTTAGCAGATATGCTATCTCTGTCACTCTCTGGGAGACAGAAAATTCAAGCCCCGCTGTATTTTTAGGGTTTTTCTACCTAGAGAGCTTGCATCTCAGCTGCCAAAAAGACAGCAATCCGAGCACCCACTGAGATCACTGCCTAAATATACTCTTGAGCAATTAGCATGACATCTAGTAGATCTAGATACCACCAGTAGCTTAGGATCTCAGACCACTGCCGGCTTTCTTTAGATAAACTTTTCACTGTAGAAAATCTTTTCACAAGAGGGGAACAGAGAGAGTATGACCACAAAACCTTTCCACCAGTTGTAAACAGAAACAGGTATGTACTAGCATAAAACACAATATGGGCCAAGAAAAATAAGTCAGTCATGCCTCGCTTTTCTAATGAAATGGCATTAAAATCTAAGAGTTTGGGCACTGCACATCTATGGTTACAAAGCTACAGCCCTGATTTATATTGAGTCAAGTGCAAGCTAAAATTGGGTCTGGCTTTCTAGATTGCCTTTGGGTGAAAATGAACATATTTGCTTTAGCGATGCACTCTGGTTGCTTGACAGGCCCACAGATTTGTATGACACCAGCTGCTTCCATATCAAATGCTGTCCACATAGTTAAAATTAGACCGATCATATTTCCTGGAGGGGGTTCGGCCGTACAGCCCTGTCAGCCTGCGCGTGGGCTCCCCAACAATGAAGAGTTCACCGCTCGGCATAAACCAGGCACACGGTACTTTGTGGAAGCCCAAATGCCTTTGCTTTTCATTTAAACTAACCTTTTCTCCTCCTTGGACACAGGGTATGGCACACGGCACTGTTATAAGAGGTGTTTGTGAGAGCTTAAACAGTCCAGTCTTGATGCTTCCTAGAGACAGAAAATAACCATTAGACCAGATGTTCGTTTATTTTTCATTCAAGAAAGATCTGTGCAGCTTATCTCAGTTTATGCAACACTTTTTGCCAGCACAATTTCCTCTGAAATGGCTTGGGGTTTGTAAAATTATTTCCCTATAGAAAGCTTCCTTTGACTGTACAGTGACAGCTTAATTTAGGCAACTTTAATAAGGACGCTTTTGGGAATTGGCACTTTTGACCGCTTCATAATCTATGCTTAGTTCTACAAACATACCTCTAAACTAGAGCATTTAGTGATATTCTGATTATTTGCACTACACATGCTCTGTGTAAAAGCCCGGAGGCTGGAATAGTTTTTTACCATGTTTTGCAGTGAACAGGTAGGTCCCTCTTCTGAGCTTCGTGGCAACACTGCAGCATGTGCAATGGGATGACAGTACCGTGACCACTGCCAGTCTTCCCGACTTGGTTATATGACACACTCTGGTCCCAGCAGTTTCTGATAATTACCACGAGCTCCACCGGCAGAACCAGAGCTGTTGGTATAGACTCAGGTTCTCTTTTAAATACCAACAGCTGCCCCAGCTGCCTCTTTGTTGGTGAAGAGATCAGAGATAGGACCTGGCCTAGACATAGGACTTAGAGCAAGTATTTAAGAGAGTCCAGCTCTGCCCCACTGCCCAGTAGCCCTCCAGCCTCTACAAGACCCACACAAGGCCAAAATGACTGAAAATCCCCTCCTCACGTTGGCATCCATGCCACCTGCATCCCCTGCTCCCGCGGTTCTACCCTCGAACCACTCAGCACTAACACCCTACTCTTGCATCATTTTAAAATAAGTCACTTGAGATAACTCTGCTGCTCTGGTGGCAGCAAAGGGAAGACCCCTGCCCCAGCGTGAGCAGGAGGTGGCCAAAGACCCCCGTCCTCCGGATGCTCTCCTCCCAGCTCCCAGGCCTGCCCACCCCATGGCACTGCGCACAGCGGTGTGGAGGGAGCTGGTTTCGCCCATGTCTGATGGCCAGCGGCTGGTCCTGAGGTTCACATGCCCACCGCAGACCCCACAGCTCCTGGGGGAACCGCACAGGGCTGGCGTGCCACCTCGGGGAAGGCTCCTCTGGTCAGATCCTCGCACCACCAACGTGGAGACATGGGGACGGCTCTCCCCGGCAACTCAGACAGACGCTCCTCTGTCAGGAGGCAAGTGAGCTAAAAACATCTCCTGGCATGTCAGTGAAACCGGAGACAAGAGAGCTTTAAATAACACTCCTCTCAAGCAAACAGTCTCCAGGGGGATCCTGGGTTTCTTGGTTAATCGTACAAGTTCAAATCTCGCCCACTGACTTTGCTCCGCTCATGGTAGTGCTGGCACTGCCCGTCCTGGTGTTGGTGGCTTGGCATGCTGGAGCAGGGGCAGACCCCAGCAGTGGCTCCGTACAAACATGCGCCCAGTGTGAGCAGTGCTGGTGGAGCTGAACTAGGACAAGGTTTTTAGGGCAGAATTCACTGTGGGCACAGATGCGAGGTGATACAGTGCGGCGATGGGTAGCCTGGAGGGTTACGTGCTGCTATTCCTGTGCACGGGCTCCCCTGCCTGGATCACAGCCTGGAAGCAGCTCTCACGGCACTAAAGATCAGACAAGGTGCGTGAAACTCAGTCACTCACCTCCATTTTCACTGCAGCGTTCTCCATCACACAGCAAGAGCACGGGCAGCTCAGGGCCCTCACGTGCAGCGGGACAAGAGGGCAGGCAGGCTCAGGAGCTTTGGTCCATCTCTGGATCCACCAGCTTTGATGACATCAGGTTTATCCGGCAGAAGCATCAGACCACCAGTCCAGATATGCTGTGGGATAACCACCCGAGACACACCGGTGTGACAGGAGGTGACAGAAGCTACAGCAGGCACATGCTGCTTTGCCTAGTAGCACTTTGGAGAAAAATATTATGTAGGCTCTGCAAACGCTATCCCAGATTCCTATTTGCTTCTGAGTGCAACTTAGCTACTGCTATCAGTCTATAGACATCCCACTTGAATGTGCTCCCACCTGAGGATATACTTTCTCTTTATTCCTATTCAAAATAATTTAAGTCAGCTAAGTAAAAGCGTGAGGCTCTGGGGCAGAAAAGGCTGTTTCCCATTTTGGTAATTACTAGTAAAGATGTCCCATGCTATGCTGGATGCTATAGCCGTCACAATTCATACAGTGCTGTTCACAAAAATTCCTTCTTCATGAAGGAGGAACACACCTAACAGGTCTGGTTTGGGGACAGCGGAGATCAGAACATGCCGCGTTTTGCAGAAAGTG
>VXBL01002390.1:1017356-1032748 GCA_013400195.1 Aramus guarauna | reverse complement strand
AAGACCATGGGTTGTCTTATCTATGAAGGCTGAGGCTCTGCTTCATTATTCACCGCAGGTATCCATGGGGGAATGGGGAAAGCATCCGTCAGCAGCGAAAGGGAGAGCTGGGATTTGATTCATCCCCTCCTCCCGCACAGCCGGGCTTATGCAGGCAGGAGCAGCCGCTGGCTCCTGGCGCTGTGTGGCTGGCTACGAGGAGGGGCACTGAGCCATCAGTTTCCATATGGATTTGTCCCAGACCAGAGCAGCTCAGCACTGCCCCAACGCATCGGCTCTCCGACCAAGCGCTGTCAACACAGCTCTTAGAAAGTAGTAACCCCCGAGGGTGAGCCTGTGGGGGTTTCCCCAGGGCTTTCAGGAAATAAGTTCGTGTAACTTAGTTACTATACAGCACCCTGACTGCTGAAATAGCAGTTTCCAAGTTCTTGAAATAACAACACAGCACTCAACACTTGTCCTTAGGGTCCACCAAAAAGACCCCCAACCTCCATGAAACGCAGCCACTGGGATGTGCCTGTGCAACGCAAATGCCAAAGGCACACACGGCACAGGCAGCACCGAGCAGGCGGGTGCACCGGGAAGCCCAGGGACTCCACAAATACTATTGCCTTTACTCACATCCGCGTGTACTCTGCAGGTTACAGCCATGGGCACCAGAGTCTTCATGCACTACACCCCCCAGGATCTGCAGTCTTCATAGGTCAGCCAGTCTGGGCTCAAAATCCTTCCACATTCCTGTGATGCTCTGGCACGCAAAGAAGTGGGGCAGGGTTGGGGTTTTCTAACAGGGAAGCAAACAAACAGGATCTCTGACATGAATCTACTTACTTTAACAAGTATGCAGCCTCATGATTTCAAGTTGAAGCTTAGCATCTCTTAAAATAAGCTCTAGGCGTCTTTTAATGCCGGTGCTTAAAAGAGGGTTTAGTCACTTGGTTCTAGGAACTCCAGTTTGACTCTAGTGTCCAATATCTGTCGGCAGTTCAGCTGTTATCCAAACAAGGGGAGGGAAAGCCAGGATTTTCCAGCCCTGACAAACAGCTGTACTCAGAAGAGGCATGTAATATGAGGGATAAAATTCATTCGCTCTCATCCCTAGTTCGTGAGCCGTTCCCAGCTGGATGAGCGGACGGACCCTCGCCGTGGGTGCCGCAGGGCTGCACGGAGCGCACCCCACTAGGCGGCCCCCAAGCCACGCCGGGGGGTACCTCTGCTCTCGTCCGAGGGCTGCACCGGGCACCGTCGAGGCAATCAAAAGGTGATTTGAAGAGAGAGATATTGAGGCCCCATCTCTTTACACCGCACTTGGAGTGGGATGTGTATCATGAGCAATAACACCCCGAGGACGTGCACCCTGGCACGCTGCCCATGGACACCAACATCCCACGGACTTCACGGCCATGTGTGCCACACACGGGGTGTGTTTGCAAATGTTCACCATCTCACCGAGGACGTGCCTTAACTAATTATAGGAAAATTAATTTGGGAATAAGGCCCAAAATGCCATTACATTCAGATTGCTGATGCTCTTTACCCTTGTGACAGTCTGCTCTGTACAATGGACAAACTCATCTTCGCAAAGACTTTCAAGCACGGAGCGCAGCACACGCATTTCAGCAGCTGTGCTGTTCTCCATGACCGAAATTCTTTGCTAATCCCAGAGGGAGCCTGTCCTTGAAAGCCAGCACACCTTTCTGCCTTTCCTGAACAGCACCTATGGAAATGCCCACGGGAGTGCCATACACAATTTTTGAGATGCAAATCTAATATCCTGCTTGCTTGGTGGGAGGCATTAAAAACCTAATACACAGAAAATGAGCACTTGAAACAGCGCACTTCGGTGCTATATGTTCTGAAAATACGCTACAAAGAATTGGTCTTTGAAATGTATTCAGTGCTCAGCTGCATTTCTACAATTTAGAAAGACTCTCAGCAAGCTTCAAATCCAATTGGGATTCTGCAGTTTCTGTATATATCTTCTCAATGGCTACAATAACCTCTTCCAGCTATTTCCTTATTTTCAGAATATCTTAGCTGACGCAAACCTGCCCTTCTCCCCACCCAAAAAGCAGTCATTTTAAGAAATCACTCCACAGTTGGAAACTATCACAAATTTCGCTGCAATCCAACCAGTCCTCTCAGGGTCCTTGGTGTGTGGGAAGAGAAACGAATACGATCACTCTTTTCTCACTTCCTACAGAAGTCTTGTTATTCAGCCCCCAGGGGCAACAGAGAAGCCACTTTCAAACCACATATTCACGTCATCAGGTAACTCACAACTAGAAAGCTCACTACTGAGGTGGTGACAATTTCCCCGTTTAGCCATATGGCACAGAAGAAATACAGCTCCAGACAGAGCTTTCTCCGTCCCACTGCCTTATGGAAAGCCTCATTCTTTGCAGTCCTATGTTCATATCACTGTTAAGCCACACAGGGTAGTGCCACAAGATATCCAAGTGTCTAGCATACACTCCCAAAGCTTGAACACCTCTATGAAACCGAGTAACACCATCAGGTACACGCAGATGGCTTGCAAAATGCATCGCTTTCAAACTGACTGAAGGTTATTATCCTCTCTACCTACTTGAGTCTGTTTTCTAAATAAAAGATGTGCTGGTACATTAATATGACAATGAAGTCTAAGTCTGCCTTACTTCTAAGTGTAAATTTTAAAACGTTCTCCTTCTCCCATCATACACTCTTTACACAGCAGTGTAGTTCAGATCCTGCAGATGATGATTCTGTTTCTAAAACAGATTTAATGGGTTTTCCATGATCTAAACACCTGGCAAAAAGGCTCCATGTAGCTTTAATACTTTCCTAACCCTGTGTTAAATTTGTCCTAGTGTTGCACATAGCATAATTCTGCAGCCATGTCAACTATTCAGGTAATGCTAGAATGTCGTCATTATGGTTTGTGTCAACAGTGTGATCTGTATGTACCTTGTAATCATTCTGGTGTTGGGTTGCAAAGGTCCTTGGACTCTTCATTTGGCTGAGTCTAATTCTATCCTCTTCACAAAACTCTAGAGTTACACTAAGTAAAGGCTGACATTTACAGGAGACACTAGGACTGCTAGTATGACTCACCAAGGTAAAACCTTGGGTATATATTCTTTCAAGGGCGTAAGCTGCACAGTGCCGACATTTCCGCTGAGCTGCTGTGGAAAGCCTCGGTGCTCAGCAAGGCAAACACAGACAGAGGGGCACGTCACGCATGGGTCTCCACACGACTCAGGAACGGGATCTCAGGAGTCTGAAAACAGACAGTTAAAGAAGCCTGGAGCATCACTCTTAACTTAAAGGAGACACGTCAGAAAGAAAACAGCTATCTCAGCGTGACCTTCCAGTGTTTTCTTGGATGCTGAATGAGCTCCTCTCATTTTTGCAGCTACGTTGGACAGCCACACACGGACCCTCATACACAAGACAGCTTTGCACTCGCACAGAAGCCCACTATTTCGATCACGTGAAACCAATCAGTAGTAGCAGGGCTGGTCAGCATTGCAGCCAGAGACCAAATGCTCTCACTACATTTACTATCCCGAATTCACTCTGCCCTTTAAAGCAGGACCAGCCACCACGTTCAGCACACCTGAAAGTCTCCTGGTTTACAAAATATCCTGAGCCCCAGTGTCATTAGGTCTCAATCAAACCCACAAAATTCAGACTAAAACAGTGACTGTTCCGGTGATGAAGCTTCTAAGCCTTTTATCTATTCCCATGAACTCTTCTTTATCCAAACCCAATATTAACAGTGGAAGCACCCAACACACTCACAAGAAGCAAACCCAACAGCTGCCCCAGCTGCCTCTTTGTGATGAGAACAGAGCATCTAACAGAAATCATGCATGTGAAGGATGAATTTGTCTACAAACCAGGGTGCTGCAAGCAATGTGGATTTCAAGGATGGCTTCTGCTTTGAGCAGTAGACACCTACAGCAGCCAAGCACAAACAGATTTCCCAACGACAGGGTGGCCTCTCAATGGAACTAGTAGGATCTGCTTTGGCAAGAGACTAGCCTAGCCTTCCTCGAGCACTGGCAGCTGCAGCATCACATATATAGCTGCCTGCATTTACTGTGTGAACACCGACAACTTGGCGTGTTACATGGCATCAGTCCAGTTTCACTTGCAACTTTGACAGCCATCATCTATTGCCACGGTCTCTGCCATGTCAGACCAATCTCTCTCCAAGATCTTGCTTCTCACTCCAGATAAGGCATGTCCAATCTTTCTGAGCAAGCTTCCTGAAGTGTCTCACCACGCTTGATGTTAAACCACAGGCTGCCACAGTCTCACCTCTCACCACTTCACTTACTCTTGCTAAGAGGCACGTCTGTGCCTTCTGTTTCTGTTCGCGTCTTGCCCGATTCCAGACTGAACATGGACTTGGAGATAGAGTGGAACAACCAAGAGTGATGGCATCTCTACAGGAGAACTAAGTCTTTTGTCATACAGAAAGAAAGGGGGCATAGATTCTCCAGTGCAGTTTTGTTAATGCTTTTTCAGTCATGATCAGGTGATCTTTAAAGCAGATATGTTAGCCCAGGAACTCCTTTCACAATCTGCATGTGTCTGATTTTTCACTGCCCTTTTTCTTTGGGAGAAAATCAGGGAAAAAAAACCAACTCCACCTATTTCACAGGTCTTGAAAGCCGACTATGCTGACCATTACCTGACAGACTGCAAGGAGGCAATGCAGACAGCATGGCCAGGACCTGCGGTGGAGTACAGACAGCATTGGTTTGCAGCGGGAACCCCAGGGCAACTCAAGAACATTGACTTCCCAGGCCCTCCTCCCACATCCAAGGGCTTGGGATTATCCAGCAGCCCTTGCATCACGGCACAGCCCTGTTGATGGCCACGTGACATAAGCTTGGACAGGAGCCATCCTGGAACTGCTTGAGAGATACTTATAACTCAAGAGCCACAGATAGAAATACGAAGGCCACGGGTGGTCCAAGTACATGTGTAACCGCTTTGCTGGCTCAGGGCCAAGGGTCACATACTGCAGGTTTGGATGAGACACACGGTGACATGCTCTCATCAGAGATGTCTGACTGCCTTGCGGCAGCCCATTGTCTCACACGCCTGCCTGCACTTGTCACTTAACTACACCAGTCAAAAAAAAAAAAAATAGATTGCAAAATACTCTTCGCTGTAATCAGTTATGACTGTTCTGGAGAGTGACAGAAAGCAGGAGAGAGAAAGAGAGAGAATAGATCTCAAATAAATTATTTGGACCAAATGGCTATGCAAAGCCTCAGAAGAGTACAGATGCATATACCTACTGACCTGTTCGAGGTAACTACATCCTAGTCTGCTGAGGTGCCTACATACCTCTACGCCATGCACCTATCTGCATCTCTACAAATGTGACTCCAAGACAGGGTGACAGTCAGCCAGAAGACCCCAAATTTGAAGTTATTCTACCTATCCTCTTACAAATGCAGTACGTACCAAACAATACTCTACAGAACCAGGAGCGTCAAGCGTAGGATCCAGACCCTGAAGAAACATAGGTTTGTCTGACCTAGAGCACTGTTGGGGTGCAAAGAAACAACTGTAACCTTAAGAAAAGGCTACTTACCCGCCAAGCCACAACCACTCACGTCTGGTTCTTAGCAGGCTGCAGACACAAAGCAAAACTGCCACAAAGGCAGTGGCTCAACAGGCGAGGAGCTCACAAGGGGACAGTTACAGGGGCCTTAGCAACTGATCATGAAACAACAAACAACAGCTTTGTAACCATCTGCCATGACCACAGACACAAACATAGGACTTGGCAGTACGTGACAACATCAGCCACCAGATAATGTAGAATAAGACTCTGAATTTGATGCCGCAGGTGCTAGGAGTGGGAGAGGGTGAATGGCTGGCTTAGGGGATGCGGAAGAGAAATCCCAGGGCACTCTTTAGTAAGTCAGCGACTGAGGAGTATTGCATCACACCAAACAGATCAGCAGGGGACATATATTGCTCCTACAGCCAGCAGAACATCAATTCAGTTATTTTCATGACTCGTCCTTGCTGACAAGCCAGGTTCAATTCCTTCCCAGCAGCTGTAGCTCAAGGCAGACGTAGGAGCACTGTCTCTGCATCTCAGACATGCTGCTGGCTCTCAGTCCAGAGTCACGCCTTTAATGTCCCATCCAGAAGCGGAGCATGTGATGACAGCGCTGCTGCTGCTGCAAGTTATTTATCAAGACCAGCATTTTTACTGATGCAACAGTGCCATGAGAAACAGCAACATGAGACCGTTAGCCTGCAGTACTCCACCAAGAAAAAAATCTCTCCTGCCAGAGTAAATAGGGAAAAAAAAATGAAACCTGTAAACTCTTTATTAGTGAGCTACCCATAGCTACTTTTTTGCATCTATGCAGTATATTACAGTGCTTATGCAAGAAGGTTCTGGTAGCTGGTTTATGAGGTACCATTTTCACTTTAGCTAAAGTAACAAGGGTTTTTATAGACTCTTCCATCCAAATGCAGAAATACTCTAACTCCACCATGCAGCCAGGTTTCACGGAGGACTTGGGTCTTTTACAGAGGTCCATATCAATAACTTTGGTTAGATGTCTACATGCTCCGGAGGTGACCTGAGCCTACTCTCAAATACTAAGGATGCTTCTATTTTCCCTGGCACATACCACTTGCTCTCCAACCAGCATATGCTCAGTTCACCGAACAGCCATCATTGCGTTGTAAGGAAAAGAAGACAGTTCTAAACACACACTGATTTATGTTTGTCTCTCCAGGTTCACAGGGTATATCTGAAGTCTAAGCCTCCTTGCAACTCTCAGCATCCTGGCAGGGCCAGAGGAATGTCACAGTAAGTGCAAACATTTTTGGCTCAAGTATACTCAACCTCCTCAAGTCTCTGTCTCCATCCTGCCCTGTTTATTTTTCTCCCCATGCTAGGAAAAAGCAGAAAGCCACCGGTGTTTTTCTGACCATTAGTTCCTCAGTCAATGAAGTCTCTAGCAGCCATTCAGTTCACCAGAGTTACATCACTAATTCAGCCATTATCTACTGATGCTCAAAGAGTAGCCTTCACATTTTTTAAATTATTGTTTATAGTATTATAGAAATATTTTGCAAGGGTCAGCTCAAGCACATCTTCAGCAAGTGACCAAGAGGCAAGAGTCATCAGGAATATCCCTATCTGGAGCCTAAGCTCTGGAAAAGGGCTTTCTGGAACATTTCCTAACCAGAATTGCTCAGAGAATTGATGGAGCAGGTGACAGGGCTGGAAATGCTCGCGAGGCTGCCATGCAGCTTAGCCATTTGTCAGCCTACTTCAAGGATTCACTTCAGAACAGGTAGTTGGTTTAGAGCACGTACTTGGTCAAGAGCTGGGGAAGTCAGACTACCTAGAGACAGACTCACATCTTAACTCAGGCTGGGAGGGAAAGAGCGGAAAACTTGGGTTATTTCAGAGAAAAGACACATTATAAAAAAGATGACTGCCACAGCACAACAAACCCAAGCACTTCAGTTGCACATTTATATGCAAGACACATGGTTCAAAAGCCAAATGAGATAGATATGAGTGCACATCAACGCCCCACCATGGAACAGGGACATAACTTGCACTGCAAATATTTGATCATCTTAAAACTGCCTTTCTTGCTTAATCAGAGACCTTATTGTAGCCTCTGCATCAGATGAACTTTAAAGGACAATGTCAGGGCAGATTACCAGAGTTCCTGCTCATTTCTCTACATTCAGCTTCCCTGTAGTTACCACATACACCACACAAGCCAAGAAAAGCTAGACCTGGGACCAACTAAACCAGGTAGGGATCTCCGTAGAAGGCGACGACTACTGACAAGCAACATAGAGACCACACAATTCAGACAACTAACTGGCTTATAGCATAAGACCAGCAAAATTGTCAGTTATCAGCTCAGCTCCTCTTTCCACTAACTTGGTGTTCATGGTCCAGGGAAGCATTTCCTCTTGGAGCACTTGAACGGAGACTCTCCACGGGGTATTTATTAGGCCAGCGCATGAATAACAGATAAAACACTCCAACATCTTCTTCTGTTTCAAAGTTATGTGCCAGCAACACAGCTGGGTTTCTGCATATAATAAATTCAAGCTATAAAAAAAATCACTTTTCTTTGCTATACAGATGCAGAGTCCCCCAGCGAGCCTGACCGGGTCTGCCTACGGAAGCACACCTGCATTTACAAAGGTAAAGAGCACAGGTAGTCTGAACAACATAGCTTCTTCTGCTACTACCAGCATTAGATTTTGAGTTTTCTCACTTCATCAGAAGGTATTTCAAGGCTGGAACATTGGTTCTTTTACAAATCAAAAAAGCCAGCGTGCTTCATTGGTGACGCTATCAAACTAACATCTTAATTGGTAAACAATCCAGACAGACAGAACCATGTACATGAATTCATCTCATTTATTTCCTACAAAGGAGGCTGAAGTGGAAACCTCTCATAGTAACCTCCCTTATTATGTTGTATCCACTGGAAGAGATTTTTTTCCTGCATTTGTATCTTTCTTTAAATGCATAAGCAAGCTAAAGCCTTTTAATGAGCACTGGTCTACAGGTGAAAAAACCTCCATTCACAACCAACTGCAAATGCATTTAGAATTAAATCAGCTGTTGTAAGTAAAATAAAAATATGGGCATGAGATCATCCTCTTCACTGAAGGGTGTATCATTCTGTAATAATTGCTTCAATGGGGAAATACTTGTCAGCCATTAACACCAATTTTTCCTCCTCCAGGGTCTACAAAACATAAAAGCTACCAAGGGTCAATTAGTGGTATTTGAATGTCGCATTCGTGCTACACCCACCTTACAGGTTCGCTGGTACAGAGAATATGATCAGATAATAGATTCTGCCGATTTTCGAATACTACGAAAAAGTAGGTATTACTACCTCTGTTTGATGTACAGTGATTTTATTGGGACAGTGATAAGACAGGAACAAGAACTGCTGCAAAAATTAGGAGATCATACATGTTCGTAGAGGCAGAGTTAAGTTTACAAGTATCAAATGACCTGAAGTCACAGACTCTGTACAGAGCTCACGCTTCCTCCAGCAATGCGTGAGCAGGTCAGGCACAATGGGAGCAGATCGCCATGCTGTTAGGTATTAATATAATTTATATATAGTTAATGAAAGGACTACTGAGCCATGGAGGCACTGTCACTGTATATTATAACTACTGATGAACTCAGGACAGAAATTTGCAATATAAGCACATTTTAAACAGTTTATCATACTCCCAGATGCGAGGTCCTGGCTCCAGTGGGCCAATTCACAGCAACTAACCCCAAAGTCAATGGAGCTCTTTTCTATATCACCTCAGTGGAGAGGTGTTTGTGCCATCAGGTTCCCCAGCCAAACCTGAGCTTCCTCTATCCAGATATTATTTCTCTTGGTGGACAGAAAGAGAGATGGTCCCTTCTGTAACCAGGGGTGGCAGCTGAGCTGGGAAAGGAGGGCAGGGCTGAAGGGCTTTCTTCCATTCTGGCATTATAACCGTTTTAATTTTTTTCTTTCTTATTTTGAGCAGAGGCTTGTTCATCAGCTGTTCCTGGTAAGTACGCTGTACATTTTTTTTGTTAGACATCTCATTGGTTAATCACCCTAAGCTTAGTTTTTCCCAACTCATCCAAGATAAACCAATAATGCTGAAAGGGGAGCCAGAAGATAGCATTCAGTGTCAGGCTGAGAGCTTTCAAATTCTCGGTTTTGACACAAGCACGTGAAAGGCCTCGATTTATTTCACAACACAATGAGAAAGGTTATCATCCCTTTTACACTTAGTCATCAAAGAGTACCCTGTATGTGAAGGGAAAACATACCAACCACTCTGACCTGTCATCTTTTCTGGGGTTTAAACTTGTGCAAGAGAAGACAGAATTAAAACTTGTTTCTTTAAAGTTACAGGAAGAAAGATCCTTCCTTCTGAATCCCTCAGATTCCTGTGCCCTTTATGTCACTTTTTTTACACTTTATTGCTGCCAAGCCCCATCACTACGTAGCAGTCCTGCAAGGACCAGTTCCTACAAGCTAACATTTGGCTTTTATGGTACAACAGCATGCCTGAATTTGTCATTTCAGAGGAAGTCTGCACCCTGGTTATTACAGAAGCTTTTCCAGAAGACTCCGGAATATTTAAATGTGTTGCTGAAAATGAGTTTGGATCGGCAGCATCCAGTGCACATCTCTCTGTTTCCCCAGGTAAGCACACGGATCTCTGAGCTGAGCAACTAAGCACAAGAGAATTTGCTGCTGCTCAGCATCAGGCAGCATCACAGGTATTTGCCAAACACTTTTTCAGGCTCAAGAGAAGATTCAGGCTCAAGAGAAGAGAAATGCCCCAAAAATGCAGTCTGCTTGAGTACCTCTCAAAGCTGGATGCAAGTTGGTCCGCATTTCTGCTTTTGGCCCCTCTTCCTCCTGGGTCAAGGATGACAAGGTGGAGATGTTGTTTCTCTCACAGAGGAGTCTCACCCCTGAGCTTCATCCCTTCAGGGATGCCAGCTTAGCGCAACAGATTGGCTGTATCTAAACCTTGTTTATTTTAACACATGACTTGTCCAGCTTGTGCTGAAAGCCGCCTCCAAACAGCACCCTGTAAACCGAAGCTCACCGGTGAGAAGTCAGGTTTGGCTAATGCAGCTGTGCAGGTTCTGGTCTATGCAGAGCCCGGGCAGGTGAACTCTCATCCACCTGCACAGACATACCAGTTTCCCTTCCTGTTACCGCAGCACGTCACACTGCTGAACCACCACTGCTTTCTACCTGACTTGTGGACAATTCTACTTCCAGGAACAAAAGAGATGGAAAGCTTTGCAGGTGCTGCCCACAGGCCAGCTGTGCAAGTCACCATGAAGAAACCCACCTTCCCTAGGAGCAGCCAAACAGGAGCCAAGGACCGAGACGTGGCTGGCCTGCCATCCTACAGCACAGAGACCCCGGGGCTGGGCAGTCGAGTAGAAGCCACAAACTTCAGCCAGATGAACTCCAAGAGCGAAGCTGAAGATTTTCACGGAGCTTATGAGAATTCGCCTCAGGCTTCACCTCTGCGGTAAGACAAAGAGAAAAATCACATGGCTGGGTTAGTTTTACACAATACTCAGAGGATGAACTTTCTAGAGACCCTGGTAATGCAACTGCAAAGCTCCCGTGTCCCATACCCTAACAGGGAAACGGGCACATACAGTAACCTGAGCTGCGCGCCTAAATGACGATGGGAAAGTGTAACACCCGGCTCGATTTGACAAAGTATGTAACTAGCTAAAGGCTCAGGTAAGCGCCTAACGGCATTTTCAGAAGTGCCTATAAGTAGCTCTAGAAGCACAAGCCCAAATAATTAGCCTCTAGAAGACCTTAGGGTACACAGCAGAGCACGAGGCAAAGCTCATAGTACCCGGGAAATTTCAAGGTACAATTCTGTTGCCACCACTTCCCTCCATAACCTTGGCCAAGTGGCATCACTTCATATTTCCATTCCCCATTCTAGAAGACAGCAATCGAACTTGAGATCCTGTTGCATGGTGCAGAATGTATGTGCAAAGCACTCTGTGGAGGCCAAGTACTGAACCAGTGACCGACTGGATTGAATAAAAACTGTCCCATGTGACGGTAGGGACACTCCTTGCCCAGGAGGTGGAGATTTTCCCCCAAGAATACAGCGTTCCCTTTTAAACCAACACTTGCTCCAATTTCTTCGCCCAATGCAGCTCTCGGGTAGCTTTGTACTTATTGCATTATTATTCTAATTGTTCCAGAGAAACAAAACAAGTTAGAACACACATCTCAGCAATTCCATCTCAGATTTTTGTAGTGTTTCTCAGGTGTTTATAGGCATAACAAAGACCTCAAATGGTGACAGTTAAAAGGTCCAAGCCCAGCACTACAGAGGAGTTTCCTCAGTCCCGTCTGTGAAGGGGAGAGCTACGAGGCAGACGTGTGCCTCCTCTCTCAGCCGAATGCCAGAGCTGCATTGCAGCGATACTGTTACATCGTGTGTAAATGGCTGGCCGTGACGGAAAGCATTCTCTGTGTTATAGATTATTTTTGGATGTACTCTGCCACTTTAACTAAACTAGTTATTTTAACAATTCTGAACATCCTCCTCCAAATTCACTACAGGAGAGATCACATTTCAGTATACGTTTCTCCATGCACAGGAATTTTTTTTTACTAAATCGCCAAGTAAAAACGGGTTTGCTTCAATAACCTGCAGATCACTAAGAGAAGGCTCTCAGTTGAGCTTCAAGCCCTCCCATGAAATCCAAGTTTGCTTCAGGGAAATCAGCTGGGACCCTAACCAGACCCCGCTGCAGAATCAAAACCCTGGCTGAAGCTAATTTGCACGGACTTTAGGAGGCTGCAAAGCTGTGGAGGGCTTGTCTGCAGCCTGCGACAGGCCTGTGCTGGTGGTGGTGTTGCCTTCAAACATCACTGTACTCAAGTCAACTCACACTCAACTACCCAGGTCCAAACACCTACAGATAAGGCTGTTTGCTTGAGAGTATCTAACGCAGACCAACATTGCATGGCTTGCAATCTTTACCTGGTGATTTTTTCAAACAGGGACAGACTCTTAACTGTCTGCCAAGCAAAAATGAAAGCCTTTAATAAAACCTCTGGCATAATTACCTCTTGGAAGGAACGGGGACAGTAGGAGACATTTGCTGGCTGTCCTTTTAGAACAGGACTAGTTTTCCAACCTCTCTCCAGATTTCTTAAAGGCAGCAGGAAGCCTGTATTTTGGCATTTCTAACAAGGAACCTGTGGCGAAGCTCTTTCAGATGATACCTGCTGCTTAGGATGACTACTTGTAAAGTTTATTGCTTGCAGCAATACCAGTCAGCTGTTGTTGCATTTTTATTTTTAAAGTTCTGGTTAGTTTGAAATGCAGTACCTGATGTCCCGCACTAAGGGATATAACATACCACCAAAATCAGCTATGCAATTGCTTTTGAAAATTTGGTTTGTATAAAACATTGCCTAGTGTATAGAGCTGCAGATGGCTTTTGATTGCCCACAATGCTGAACTAGATTTTGGAAGACATTTACATGTCTCAAGATACAGAGAGGAAACTTAAAATATCTAGAAATATCCATCTACGAGCATTTAAATATGTTTTAAACCCACAGCCTTATTGCCACATGCTTCGAAACACTACTATGAATGAGACTCAACATTGTAAATGTCACTGTTACCTCAAACTAAGCAATCATCTCTAATGACTGGCTGTACAATTACTGACTTGTTAGACAGATTTAGCCATATAGCTCTCTCACATAGCGTATGCAGTTGCAACTGTATTACCAAAGACAAGAAGAAATACTGACAAAGACAGTGATGACAGAACAAAGCTATTACTGGGAGCAACTATAAAATGAATTAAGTCCTTGTAGTCATACTTCTCCAAATTATTGCTTAGCAACAGCCACTCTACAAAAGCTAGAAAACGCAATTCTAGAAGGCTGCCACTACCAGGTACTCCTCTCTGAGCCCTTTATATCCACACCTTACAGTGTCCTTCTCAACAGCCTTAAAGAAGCAGAACAAAATCTATATTAATTTTATTAAAGGGACTTAACCAGGAAAAANNNAAAAAAAAAAAAAAAGGCTTCAAGCACTAAGTATACCGTCATGTCTTTTAGGTAGCTTTTAAGATTCCTTAATAAATAAGCAAAAGATTCTGAACGTTTTTCCCAGCCAGTTGTTGCCATATGACTCAAGCAACTAGGAGAACCTGATCAGGTGCAACGTATCGCCATTCATAGAAAGTAAACTGGAGCAGTGCAGAGAAGCCGGTCTCTAGCAGCGTGCGGTGCTGGTCGGAGCACTATTAAGTTACCCGAGCTATGAGATTTACTCCTCTGCCTTTATCAGTCCAGCTCCTACTTCTCTCAATTTTTTTTCTCCTACCTTGAGGATCTCACGTTTTTCTGTTTCTTCTCTTTCACGCAAGTTGTCCTAGTTGTGTCCAGCCTTTTAAGCGCATAAAGCTGTCCTTAAACTGATGTCTCGCAGTTCCGAAACAAGCACACTGCACCCTTGACCTCGATGGGCAGCCGGGGAGCTTGTCTGAGCACAGAGCCTGACCTTTTAACATGCTCACAGCTTCCTACAGGGCAAATGATCATGCTACAGTTAGCTTTTTTAAGTACTCAACTCTTTCTGTGCAAACCACTGATTTTATTTTATTTTAATTTTTACTTAAAAAAAAAACAAAAAAACAAAAAAAACCCACAACTTAAAAAGCAAATAACCTCTCCAGCAAGCAGGGACACACTTCCTCCCTTAATCACTTTCATCACGAGGAATTTAAATAAATTAGCACTCAATTAACACCTGCTATGTAGATGTAGTTCACAAGCGGTGGGGTGATGTTTAAATACAAACGCTAAACGTGGATTAACTCTTGAAGACGGCTCTTGCTGAAAGACTCGCCCGGACGGGGAAGGCAGAGAAGAGGCAACCGAGAGACCCCAGGCAGCCGAGCTGCGGGGGTTTTAAACACCACCCTGCACGTCAGGCAAGAGATGCCAAAGTATAATTAAGATCTTTAAAACATCATAATGTTAATTTAAGATGTAATTAAGCGTTGAAGCCTTTGATTGAAGCGAGAGAAATCACCTAATCCGCCAGCAGCATCTGTTGCTGTTTTGGTGGAAACCTCTTGTAATCCAAGTAAATACGTATAACAACACACACAAACAGCGAAAATACCATCGAATAATATTTTACCGTCCAGTATATTCTGTGTTACTCAGTTTGGGACTCTTGAGGCACACAGCCCATCGTTTCCCACCGTGAGCCGTGCCGCTGCCCCGGACTAAGCTCCGTGCTAGAGCGCAGGTGCGGGCAGCACGGCGGGATGCGGGTACCGACGGGGGGCTCGGGGGTGCTGCTGGGTCGTTATTTAAACACCCTTTACACCTGGTTTTCAAGTATCGGTATCCTTTAAGTACGCAGCCTTGAAAGCAGTAACGGAGTGTTATCGCTGCGGGGGCAATTAGCTACAGCCAATTAGTAACTGCATTTAAAAAAGGAATTTCACAGAGATAACGAAGTGGGATTTAGGGGTGTTTAAGCGTATTGCAGCAGTCCTTCCTTGCTGCTCCCTACGATTGGTTTGGGCAAAACCCCTTCCTTTTCTGCTCAATAGCTGCCGACTGCTGCAGTTCTTCCCCCCTCTCCCGCTGACCACAGGACGTACCCGGAGCAGGGGAGCCCAGCGGCAGCGGGGTGAGCCGGCGGTGGGCAGCGCTCCCGGGGTTACACCGGGCCGGAGCAGCGGCTTTGGGGCAACCGCGGAGCGCCGGGAGCGGAGCCGCGGCCGCCCGCAGCCAGCAGTGCCCAGGCCCGGCTGCCGGCGGGCTCAG
>VXBL01002390.1:947017-1017331 GCA_013400195.1 Aramus guarauna | reverse complement strand
GCCCCCCCCCCCCCCCCCCGCCCCTCCCCGGGCCCGGCTGCCGGCAGGAAGAGGCAGCCGCACAGGCAGGTCTTACCCCTGCCCACGCGGGTGATTTGCAGACCGCGGGCAGCTGCCCAAAACCCGGGGTCCGGCCCTTAAAGGCAGTGTCCCCGCCGGGCCGGGGGAGACTCTTATTCTGACAGCGGTGCGGGCAGCAGGACAGGCAGGGCCGCGGTGTCATCTGCTGGCAGCACATTAAAGCCTCGGGTCTTATAACGCCATGCAGAGGGCTACTATGACAGTGCGGGTCAGTGAATGACGGTCCCTGCCCAAAATACGGGTTACTGCCCGGTGACAACTTCTAGGCTGTAGGTAAGGTGCTGCGTTTGGGGTTTGGTCCACGTCACTTCGTACTTGGAAATGGCGTGAGAAGGGGCAGAGCGCTGGGTGATGCTGAGGTGAAAATGTACCTTTAAGGTGCGGCGGTGTCAGAGGTAACGTGGGAGGTAATAAAGGGAAAAAATACTTTTTTATTTAAAAAAAAAAAAAGGAGAGTGTCTCTATTATTACTTACTGTTTTCATCTTGTAAATTCAAAGGTCTCTGTGGATTTATTTATTTTTACCCAACTCAAGGTGGGTGCTTGAGGGAAACATAACTTATCCCTGGCTGCAACAAGGGAATCTGTGCACTGCGGGGCAGTGCTTGGTTAGTATCTTAAGCGCAGTATTCTAGAAAACAAAGTAAATGCTGGTTTCTGTATATAGCCTGTAGGTAAAATGAATGAATCTGAGCCCAGGCAGTGATATAAAAATGGTATAAAAACAAGATTCAACGAGTTTTCTGCACCAGTGAATGAGAACATCGTGTGGACGTGCTCCAAAAATTTGAGCCAGCTTCAAATTCCAAGAGCGTGACAAGGGGAAAGCTTGGGAATTTTTACTAGAAAACCTCTGATTACTTACAGTCAATTTACAACTAATATTGATAATTACCTTTAGGAAATGAAAACGTTGAATCTTTAAAATGAGAGCAACGTCTTCCGTTCATCTCCCCCCCCGGGGGAATTTATGACCTGGTGGAGCCCTTCTTCGGGCTCTCCGATGAGAGGAATACAATATACTGTATATATATAGCAGCAAAACAGCTGATCTCAGTGGGGCAAGATTACAATTTTTTCCAGCACATGTAACTGTGGATTTATATTCTCATTTTTTATTAGTAGCTTTATATTTATTTGGGGGGGTTATTTATGTATCCTGGAGCTGAAGTTGTTTGTCAGTCTTAACAAACTTGCTTAGTTTGCTCTAATGAAACTTTCCTATTTTGTAAGTTGATGGAAAACCCATGTTTAGATATCAAGGACCTGCAAAATAAACGCAGGACCTCTGAGCAGCCTGGCTTGCCTTACTTTATCCTGCAGCTATGTCATTCTGGCAATTATTAGCCCTAACAGCAAATGTCGGGAAATCACTTCAAATGGAGAAGCACAGTCCTTGCCATTCCAATCCCAAATCTCAGTTGGATATAAAAAGCTCTGAATTCAAAAACCATTAGAGAAGCAATCAGGATACTTGGTTTCAAAGGTTTAGTTTTAGGCTTAACAGAAAGTGGAACCTGTTTCATGCTTTCCTATGGTGTAAGGAATTTCTCGGCACAAATAGCCAGTTCTCCGAGTGATAGTACATTTAGTATTTTGACAGCAGGATCCAGAGATCTTTAGTTAAGATGATGTGTGGCAAATTACCTTCCTTAGCAGTAGTATCTACGGTTATCTGTAGACTTACGCAGGTGGTGGGTTGTCTCAATAAACCAATTGCTATTTCTTTTAGAATTTACTGGCCTCTTACAGATCAGATAGCCGTGGTGAGCACTGCACCCAAGCTGGATGGAGTGCGTGATTTGTTCTTGTAATCCAAAATATTCATACAGTTCCAAAGTAGTTCTAGTCAACCCTAAATCTCTTTATTTTAAGCTCAAGCTTTAATTGTCAGTTGTCTGAACTTCATACTCTTTGGATTGCTAATGACTGCTCACAACACAGTATTTTTGTGATTCAAATGGTTCTGTACAATTTATTTTATCTGTATTGTCTTCCTTAAGGGAAAATCCACACCAAGAAAGCCTCTATTCTGCAAGGCAAGGGTTCCATTCTATCCAGGAGCCCGGCCAAGAAAGCTTTTGTGGCCTACCACCTAGTTTTTACCAGCCACCTATCCAAAGCCAATTATCACCAACAAAAACCCAGGACAGCCGTGAAACCTCTCCTATGAGTGTCCCTAGTTTCCCATCTGTTTCCTCTATGTGCCAACCAACCATGTTTAACTACGAACGTCCAAAACATTTTATCCAGTCTAAGAATGTGTGTCAAGGGCAACAGCAGCCTCCGGGACCTGCAGCCTCTACAGAGTCAAGCAGACAAATCAAACAGTCCTCCATCCTAATACAGCCTCGTAACCCAAGTGGGCAGAAATTCTCCTCCTCGTCATCGCTGAGCTCTTCAATCACGCTCTCCTCGCCTTCCTGTAGTGCCCCTAAGGAATCCACATATCCCGTCACACCTGCATCTGCGCAGTCTCCTGCTAGCTCATCATCTGGGCAACGGCTTATATCCATGCCTAACCACCCCCCCGCAGCATTCCTGTGCTCAGTGCTACCCTCGCAGCCCGACTATAACAGCCAAACTCCTTCTCCTATGGAACCTCAGTAAGTATATACAGGCTTCTAACCTCCCCTTGCTTTCCTCTGGCCTGGCCTCTCCCATGCACTGCCCACCCCAAATCCAACCGTCTGGTGAAACACCAGCTCGGCTGAAGCCAGTGGTACAGCTCCCATTGACTGCGGACGTTTGAGGCAAGACTCTGCATGAATCGGGTTAGGAGACTGAGCGCTGCCCTTGGTGTCTGTGTGGGAGAGATGGGTATCCACCAGGAATTAAACTGCACAGTCGTCATGTCACAGCCTGCTGTGCAGGTTTTCTGGAGTCAGTTTGAATAGTTTAGTTTGATTTGATGGAAATCTCTATTTAAGGGTATTTGGAACAGAAGATGGACACCCATATCAAATTAATTTCTCTCAACAACCATGGCTTATGAACAGGGAGGCAGGGGGGAAGGCAGTAGGGAGCGCAGTAGCATTTCCCACATATAAACAACTTCAAGATTCCTAGTAGGTCTCAGCAGTATTTTCCGGTTCCACATCATGATGGGACTCTATGCTCACCTACTACAATACAAGCTTTCATTAATCATACGTGCTAACAGAAAGGCAGTCGCTTGAAAATTCTACCCCTTCAGACCAAAGACTAAATTCTTTCCTGAATATGTATTATATCATTTTGCCTCTGGGCTGCAATCCAAATATCTCCCAAGGTCAGTGAGATCTCAAAGGGACCTGGGTCTTGCCTTCTCACCAACTTGTATTCCTGCCAATGTTAACTGGAGGTCCGGGGACAAGTCAGTGTAGAATATGCAACAAACACTCAACCGAGGATATTAGAAAGGTGATAGGGGCAGGGGGGGTCCTGCTGCCGTGGATATAAATTCATGTTTAAGCGTCACTTTGTATTCAGGAAATCTGAATGCTTCTGGGGTTTTTTTGAATCGCAGCGCTGTGGGAACAGGAAAGGTAAGACGGAGTGGGCTAGCTGGGCACTCAGGAGTGTTTCTTAAAAGTACCGCAGGATCGTGTGGGGGTTAGGTACATTTCTGGAGTAACCGCTGGGTTTTGTCTATGTAGTGTGGGGTGGCTTCTTTTCATAGCAAAGGGCTTTGGTGCCTCATTAGGCTTTTCGTACAAGCTGCTCTTAAATGCAACATCCTATGAGCTGAGGAGTTATTTTCCTAATCTTGCTACAAATGGGCAAATGGGGACACAAGACATATTAATATCTTGGGCAAATTATTTAGTTTTTAAATTATAACTTGGGCAAGTTATTAAGTCCAAGTAGTGCTGGGAATACGTACCAGAATTATAACCCTTCTACCCTACCCTATTCTAATCAGCAGAACAAATTCCCAAGCGACAGGAGGAAGAGCATTTTGAATAGAAATAATTGCTGAACACAACTGCAGTGTACGAGGCTTCGCTGTATGCAATGCACCGGGCTAGATCCTGTCAGCACAGAGTGCTGCGACCTCTAGTAGACCTTCACAACCCATTTTGAAGGATGCTCGTCTTTTCGTAGCACCTTGCAGAATCAAGTCTACTATCTAACTCCAAGACTTGATTGTGTTTCTTGTCTATGGATTACAGATCAGGCTATGTGGGGGGTTGCAGGTCCCAAAGAGCCAGCCTAGCTCAGGGTAAGCCTGGCTATTGAACATCTGGACAGAAATGCTATATAAAGTAACTTTCTGGGGCCAAAAAGAAGAGGACAACTAATAAGCTATTTGTTCCCACCTAATCAACTAGTTTGTGACCTTGCTGTGGATTTGCAGAACCCAGGGCCTTTTTAACAATTGAAATTGTAAAGGAATGCAGTTTTTGAGGGAGAACTCGCTCCTGGACAGACTCACATTGCTCAGTGGAGTTAGTGGCTCCCTCAGAACACTGCCAGCCTTCCTGCACACCTCTGAGTCAGGTCAGGGGCCACTGCAGAATGTGGGGATGCTGAACCGTGACCCACAGCAAACTGCTGCAAGCGTAGTGGGAGGACACTCAATGTCTTGGCTAGACCATGATGCTTCCCCTTAAGTTTTCAATACTCAATTACCCCACCTAGCCTATCTATCTCCCAAATGCTTTACAGGTTCATTTGAACCACAGTTTCTAGGTAGCAGGTTCACAGTTTTGTGTGTATTCTATGAAGCTGTAGCAAAGAGTCAAGCAGACTTACAGGAATAACTTTGTTTTCTCCTCCTGCCTGAGTAGTTACTCACAACCAATGTATAACAAACAAGCTAGCATCAACTCTATGCAGAAGACATCAGACCAAGAAATTCGAGGAACAAAAGAGGCCCTCATTCAGGACTTGGAAAAGAAACTCCGATGCAAAGACAACCTTCTCCAGAATGGCAATCAGGTAAGGGAAACCTCCTGATTAAAGAACCAGTTTGCTCTGACTCTCCGTAGTGCTAGCAGGGGTGCAGAGACTAGTTCTAGTGCCCCAGAGGCTGGAGCCTCCAAACTAAGCTGAAAGCAGAAGGGAATGCAGGAGCAACACTGCCTAAACACCTTTAGTCAGAACCTCAACAAATCCCAGCAAGAGTTCTTTGAGCCATTTATGACCAGAATATTCTTTCAATGTGAGGTGGCTGAATTTTTCCATTAGCAATGTAAAAAACCCCACCCAAACCTCTTCAAACAGTGATTCCATTTTTAATCATGGCTCAGGGCTGGTGTAAAAGGTGCGGTTCTGAAAGATTCACATCCAACTTCTTCATTTCTCAACACCCTCTTCTTTGTAGTTATTTTTGCTATTAGAATACAAATAGCTGTACTGGCGGGCCAGGTTCAGCTCAGCCCTGAGAAGGCCCTTCCCAGTTGGGGAGCAGCACATGGCTAGTGTGTGATGAAAGCTGGCCTGAATGTATGGCAAGAGAGACGGTTGCTCTGTCTGTCTGCAGGCACCTACTAGTAGCAGCTGGATGTCTGTATCTCCTGTGACTTCAGTAAGGGATGTGCTGACTTCTGAAAGCCATCTGATGCAGCAAGGTGGCTTTGACCTGCTATTGCCTTCCCCTTTTATCCTACCTTCTTGGCCAGCACACACTATTCCAGCTGTCTTTGAACTTGTGCAATCAAATTAATAAGGCTAGGGTCGGGAGAAAGGTACGTGTTCAGAGCCATGGCACAAACTTGAACTGTCTGCTGGGGACCCTACTGAACATCACATCCACAGACAACCAGAGACCCAAGGAGAATCCCTCAGTTCTCCAGATACGATTTCACCCTGGCTTTCGATGCTGGGGTTAATAAACCACTTCAAATCATTAGGAACTTGGAGAAGTACTAATATTTGAAAGCTCATTTTAGAGACCATCACCACCTGTGGTAAACCTCTTTGATTTCTTTTTATATGAACAGCAGCAAATCAAAGAAATTGCATGAGCTTTTATCATAAAGTCTGTTCTCCGGTAAGAAGGTCTCTTAGCCTCAGTACCTACTTATTTATTCTGCAAAGGGACAAAATGCAATCCTCTTTACCAAGAAAACCAAATTTGGGAGAATAATTTGCTTACCAGTAGGGAAGCACATTACAGCAAGCTAGAGCGAGCAGGTCTCTGATGAGGGAACGTTCCTGCTGTTTGGAAGCAGACTGGTAAAAACCCAGTGTTTAAGTTTCCATCTTCTTTTCCCTGAAGTAGAAAGGAGTTTTTCCATTACCATCAGTGGGAACAGGTTTGTGTCACCTATATAATTTTAAATATTGAAGGAAAAAAAAATATTAGGTCAAATCTGACTTAAAGCGTCCCTAACAGGAATGTCCTGTCTGCTGTAAGAAAGCTTGTCATTGCAAGCCAGCTTTTTTTCCTCATAGGAAGCCAGGCTAAAAATAAGGCTTATGCAATCGCCACTCAGTGTCCTCCTCCCCTTGTCCTCCAACAACGTCTGAACCAACTGGCCAATCTCAGCCACACTTGATAGAGCTGTAACGACCTCAGGGATATTAAGCTCTCGCAGGTTTTGCAAAAGGTGTCCCTCACTCTCTTCTAAAGAAAAGTCCCACAAGCCTTCCCAAACCCTTGTCTACCCAGGAGTAGCCATGTACGTGTCTCGTACACAGTAGAAATTCAGCCAGAGCTCATCCTCACGTCACAAAATCCAAACCCAAGGTAAACTTTGTGGGAAGCGAAGTGTCTGGTGTTCTGGTGCCCAGGCCACTAACATACTCTTCTAAAGTAACCCAGCTGACAGAACTTGCACTCTGCTCATCTTTACCCCTGGGTGCTGCACCCATAACATAGGAACCTACAGTTACATGACCGAAATGCGTTCTTGCCTCAAGACAGCACACAGCTTTTCACGAGGTGGCTGTTGCAAGGGCATAAATTTCCCTTGTGCTTTCAGGGGTAGCGGTGCTCCTCTCTGGCTGTGTCTGCTTCTGGCGTGGCTCTTGCTTTTTTGGGAGTAGGAGACGCTAGCATCCATCGTGCCTCTAGCTCCTGAAGTAAATCCACAGCTGAATGACTTGGGAAGTTTTCCCAGTGCTAACAGAAAGGTACCCTGGGACTTACTCTGGCTTCTGAGATAATGCCATCAGTTACCCATAAATAATCCCAGTGGAGAAAGAGGAGGAGTGGAAGGCCACAGATGGCATTAGAGAGGCTTTGATGAACAGGCAGTTTAATCTTTTATGCATTTCAGTGCTGTATATATTGAGGCTGACTTCAGTAGGCATCACAGACTGCAAACCCTCTGGAACAGCCGTGGTTTCTATTCACCCGCTGCTTTCATTGACAACACCCTGAATTTGTGGCATATTAATGTGCTTTTACAAGCTGATCTGAAACAGTAAATGGACTTCTGAGTAGAATTCCTCTCTGCTCTGCTTTAAGCGATTAACTTATGAAGAAAGAATGGCTCGCAGGCTGCTTGGACCAGTAAATGCTGCATCTGTGTTGGAAACCCAAAGCGAAGACAACGTGCAGAACGCCCAGGTAATGGGGGATCTGCCCCTGGGACAATGATTGCCTGGTGACTGTGCTGTGACCTGCTGGCACCTGAACAGGGCAGAGAGATGGGGTTTATCTGGGGCCAGGGGAGGGAAGGGGACAGCTCTCGCTGGCAGAGCTCTGTACAGCAGGGATTTGGGGGGGGTTTTATGGGGGGGTGGTGGCAGAGGGGGGGAATTTAAGCACCATCCCCTTGCTGGGCCTGATCTGTAGGAATGACCTCTCCGGGGAGGAATTACAACAGCTGCTGCGAGGCACGTTCCACCCTGCCTGCGACAGGCAGGGAGCAGCACAGCAAGGGATACAGGTACCCACGCTGTAAGAGCCCTAGTTCAGACTTGGCCAGGACGGCAAGATTTACACCTGTCACTGTTTGGAATAAGTGACATTGACCACAAGAGGTCAGGGCCTTGGGGAGGGATTGGTTGGGTTTTAGCCCTTCCAGGGGCCTGCAATCATTAAGAGAAGGCAAAGCAGTTATTTTAGCAGCTCACATGCTGATAGACAAGAATCTATTACTACTGGCATTTTCAAAAGCATTTTAGTTGGGAGACTTGCATCATTCGTGGGTTATTCAGGCCAGTTAAAAGCTCTCTTTGGCACTTCTGTGATCAAAGTTAGTGGAAATGTCTGTGATGTGGCACCGGGTACCTGTGCAGCCAAAAAAACCATCCCTCCTGCCGCATGCACGCAGAGAGCCAGCAGGCTGGCATACACCTTCCAAAGTGCAGTTAGCAAACCTCTTCGATGCAAGAGACACTTAAGATCACAGCAAGGGAGGAATACACAATTTGAGCTATTTCTCCCCAACAATCAGCTGACAACAGCAGGCAAGAAGGGAACATTATGGATGTCAGAGCGCAAGGGAAGCCTCATCTTTTGCAGAGAACAAGGAAACGTTCAGTCAAAACAGGATGAATGACAACTCTTCAGGGTGTGTGAAATGTTGCATAGTAAGGAGCATTGGAAGGAGAGACTGGCTTATGTTTGGGAGATCTTATTTCCATTGTTCAGTCTTATTTTTAAATATTCCAGTCACTGATTTATTCAGCCTCCTGAATCCTCAGGAACCTAACTACACAGTCAGCCCATATAATAGAGCATGAGAATTACCAGCAACTCGATGGCTACAGCATCATTTCACAACACGAGTAATAATTGTACAGAAGTTGTGTAAGTGAGCAGATACAAGCAAATGCCTTTGGAGTCAGCATCGAGCTCAGTCCAGCAAAACCCTCCTTCACGTAACACCTACCCTGAATTGAAGACTGTTTCTGTGCTTGAACTTTAAACCCAGGCTTAAATATTCCACAGGACTGGGCTACAGAGCAGAGAACCAAGCATGGTAATGGCTCAGTGCAGACACCCCAGAAATTTCCATGCACTGTTTCTTCTATCTGACTCCATTGCTAAAATGAATTGCCAGTAATAAACTCTGCCTGCATTTTCCAAACATCCAAGGTCCTAGCGGGAATCAATCCTGGGTACTTTAGCAGATTTACTCATGTGATTGTGGAGTTGTCAGTGAGCTTAGCTGGTGCTGTGATCTAGAAAGAAAAATATTTTCCAGCTCAGCATGTGTCCATTGCTATTGGTACCATATTTAAGTGGGCACAATACAGTGTTCTTGCCAGCGATTCCACTTCTATTCCTGCTGTAGGGAAGGACACTCCGTACTTAGCTCTCATTTTAGATACTGCCAGTAGTACTACTCCCCTCTAACAAAGGTTATTGGCTGGCCAAAAGCCTCGTGTGCCAAACAAAACTGCTGCACCTATCACCTGTGCAGAGGGATGAGAAGTTGTCCCATTCTATTAATAGGACTTGTTACTGTCATGGCAAAGCCAAAGATGAAAACGGTATATTAGCTCCTAAGGCAAGTTTCTTTACCTCTTGTCCCAATGACTTGTGAAGTATTCAGTTTGCTTTTAAGCAGTGGTCAGTATACTAACTTAAAATAGCTTCTCATTCAGTTTCTAGATAAAACTTTCTTTCTAAGTTAACTCACCTCTCCTCTTCTTCTTTCCAAGCACCAGAATGCAGAAAACATCAGGTTGCAGGTTCCTACAACACATGTAAGGTAATGCATAAACTTGTGCTGTGCTACTCTTTAAGACCTTATTTCAAATGTGTTTTAGTCAGTGTTAGTTTTACTTTACTATTTATCACTTTTTCTAAACCAGCAATTACTAAAAACCACTAAAACCATTTGCGGATGGTTGATGATGACCTTAACCCAGTCAATTCCAAGCATAATACTGAAGGTTTAAAGACTCCATGTACCTTGGGTAAATATGCTTTGTATTGTAAAAGATACATCTCTAGTCAAAGCAAAGTCTGACAACGTAAATAATGAAACAGAGCATGATGAAACACAACCTACATTGCTCTTGTAAATTGTTTTGGATATGAGGCCAAAGATGAAGGTTTCCTGTATTATGCTTCTGTATTGAACTGAACAACTTGAGTAAGATAAGTGGTTGATCAAAACTCATATCTTACAGCTGAAAGACAAACCAGAACTGTAGCGTTGGATTCCTAAACGTGTCGAGGGACCCTAGCTGCAGTCTATGGTTCAATGTCATTTGTGCTACGGTAACTTTTACACAATTAACTGTTTCTGTCCACTTTTTAGGAGCAGACCATCCTCAAGAGGAGATGAACGTGGACATGACTCAATCCAGGAAAAGTTTTTCCAGCCACGTTTTACACAAGTGCCTGAAGATGTAATTATTGAGGAGGGGCGATTCTGCAGGCTCGACTTCAAAGTAATACCAGCTTTTCACTTTCGGTTCCATTAGCTCTGTGGGGTGTGTGGCATGAAGAGAGGTCTCTGAGCCGCAGTGCCTTTGCACTTTAATAAGCCAGAGCACTAATGGTAGATGGTGCGGGGTCTCTCCAGGCAATGTAAACCAAGAAAGAGGAGATGGCTAAATGTTTCAGCATTTTCCCTTGGAAAATGTAAATGGAATTAGCTGTATAAGAATATGGTTAAAGCTAAATAGTGGTAAATATGGACCAGCACAGAACACCTTCTAGACCTCATTGGGAAGAATAAATATTAAGGCCCTGCTGAAAGCAGGCATTTTGGGAGGTGACCTCATGCTTTGCACTGGGACTCCACTGACTTCAGTGGACACATGCTGGACATTCAGCATGGCCTGGTTAGGACTAGTTTGCCTTTAACGAGTCCTCCCTGAGGTAACTGTGCCCTTGCTGGAGCAGATAATTTGGCAAGGAAATGCCGTAACTACAAACAAACAAACTAACAGAACGGCCTGAAACCACATGGCAATTGTACCAACCCTAGCGTAAGGAAGAACCTGCGTCTTCCGCACATGCAACTTTACTGCAAAGGCTGTTTGCTGATCGTGGTTTGGCTTGGGTTTTTCTAATTGCTTCCAAACCATTTTTCCTAAGTAAACTCTTGCCAGACTTTGGCATGACCTTTAGCCATTTTGCTGCGAATAGCTTAACTTCTGAATGTCATGGACAACCTGGAGCTTGTCTGCAGCACAGTTTATTTACCTACACTACCAACACAGTACGGACGTCAGCACTGCTGACAGTGCTAGCTGTGGGATTAAAAGGGTGAGTTTTCCCCCTCCACAAACCCACAATGAGTATCTCTGGCCTAATCCAAACCACCTCACAGGATGGGAACAACAGGAGTTTGCAGGAACAGCATCCGCTATCTTATAGCTAAAGCTCATCTCTCCACGGCCCTTCACAAGCCTTCCTCCCTGTGCAGCACCACATTAATAGTCAAAACTAGGCAAGACTAAAATTTCACAGTAGGATCATGACTTGATCATCTATCAGCATCAAAACTCATATAGCACTGAAGGGCTTTTATTATCTTAAAGCTGTTTAACTCTTCACTGCTTTCTTCTCCTTCACAGGTTAGTGGGCTGCCGACTCCGGATGTGATGTGGTATCAGAATGGAAGGATGGTTCATCAAGATCAGTTCCATAAAATGATAGTGTCAGAAAAGGGATTCCACTCATTCATTTTTGAAGCAGTCAAATCAGCTGATGCAGGGACATATGAATGCGTGGCTGTCAACCGTGCAGGAGAAGCGTCTTTCGCAGTGAAAGTGGAAGTAATTGGTACGACTGAGAGCACTGATAATTACCTGGCCACACGCCAGTAATCTCAGTAATCTAATGCCTTTCTCCATGTGTTTGGGACATAAAACAATTAAGAAGCAGAGGTAGATCTCCAGATATTCAGGTTCAAACGATAACAAACACCTTACGCTTTCCAAGACTATTTTAATATATACATACATATTTGAGATGCCTTATTTCTACAAAGCACTTCTAGCAGGATATTTAGATGTAGTGGGATGTCCAGAATTTGGGAGTTGTTAATCTCCCTGAATTGCTAACATATGTTGATTGACTCTCCTCCTAAAGTGGGTTGTATCTACTACACCCGTATGCTCATGGGAATTGCCTGTAGGCTAAGGAGTTGCAGTAAGGAACATGTGCCCTCCTGAATTTAGTGTTCTGAAATCTTAAAAAACAAGCCTGATATTAGTGTTCCTTACTCACAGTAACTCTTCATCTTTCCTCTTTAATTTAGCAAAAGAACACCACATGCCTCCAACTTTCATCTTCAAGCCACAAAGCAAAAAAGTTTTTGAAGGAGATACAGCCAGACTCGAATGCCAGATCTCTGCTATCCCAACACCCCGGATTTACTGGAAAAGAAACAACGAAATGGTACAATACAATACAGACCGAATAAGGTATCCTACTAATGAGTTGGCCATTGGTGTGTTAGAAAACAATAACCAGTATTTGTTAAGTCAAATTTGAATTAGCTGGTTTCTAAAAGCAAAAGCTGGAAAGCTAGGTCTGCCCCTCAGCTTTGGCACAGGGGGAACAGGCCTGTGTGCCGGGCAGGCACGATGCTCAGTCTGGCTTTGAGGGCACGGAGAGAAAACTGTGCCCAGATGCCAGTCTGAATTCTAGCAGCAGTTCCAAGGCCCACGGAGAAGCGTTGCTTTAGGACTGAAACATGCTCTGAGAACATGGGGCTACAGAAGGACCTTGATGCCACCTGAACGGTATCATGATGTGAATCACTGGTGGCTCCTAACACAAATGCAGTTTTTATGTCTAAGTAGTTTGCAGTGCCCTGCAAGAATCGTTCTAGGGCTTTCTCAGCTCCTCAGCACGTAAACTGATTTCAATGTCTTCTCTCCTTCCCCCTCCAAGCACTTACACATAAACACCTTCATTTTTCAGCTTGTTACATGACAATACTGGAAGGATTTGCCTCCTGATTCATAACGCAAACAAGAAAGATGCTGGTTGGTATACCGTATCCGCTGTCAACGGAGCGGGTGTTGCCACATGCCATGCCAGGCTGGAGGTTGCAAGTAAGTACCACGTCACAGTGCCGCAACCACAGCTGAAACTGCCGCTGGCACTTGCGTTCAGAACCGACCCACGAGATTAACCTAACGAAGCTCAGATTGCTGGGAGGGTTTCTTTCCAAAGATACTGAACTAGACAAACAGTAACTATCCCAGGAAAAACTCTCTTGTTCAGTACCAAGACATGGTGCTGTGCCCTTTGCACACTGTCTACATCTGCTGTCTGTGCTGTTTAAGGACTACAATTTGGTTGATACCAAGGAGGGTGAACATCAGTCTCTGGTGTCTGAGATACAGGCTTGTCTGCCAAATTCTTCCTAAGGGTTTGCTGGGTTATGTTGCAGATAACAAGCAAATGGGTTGCTCTACCATGGGTCTTTCCACAGTCTGGGAAGACACTGAAAGAGTTTTTTTCTCTCTTGCAGCACATGCAAACAAGCCGCTTCCAGCCCCAAAGCAGTTACGGGTTCGACCAACTTTTAGCAAGTATTTGGCACTTAATGGAAGAGGACTGGATGTGAAACAAGCTTTCTCACCAGAAGGAGAGTTTCAGCGTTTGGCTGAGCAGTCTGGACTGTATGAAAGTGATGAACTTTAACGGGAAGTTAAGAGGAAAACTCACACCTATAAGAGACAATTACAACATAGATGCAGTTAACTGGTGATTGCTCTAATTAGCAAAATACCTATCTACATATTTCTACTTTGACTCTTGCACATTCTGCTGTTCCCATTTTACCATGTTAGATTTTATTTATATGGGTTGGTGAATATAACCATTTACTGAGTATTGTATTTTAACGATAAAGCCTAAGAAAGCAGGCCAATTAGTTTTTACAAGTGTGGGTGGCTTTAATTCCACCTGTGCTTGGTTACATGCTAAAGTAGATTGGTTTGTACTGCTTCTCTAATATCACTCTTGATAATATCAGAAGTCTGTACTGTCTGAATACTAAAACCAAATAGACTAGAGTGTTTTTATGAGAATAAATTAGAGGCAAATAAAATTTTAAATATCCAATGTTGGCTGTGACTCTTCCTTGATCTGTTAAAACCAGTTACGGCTGTCTGGCATCAGCTGCAGCCTGCTAAAGGTGAATTCTCACCCTGCTCCCCTCGTTACTTGTCTTCTGATAGCTATAAACTATTTGCCATAAACTAGATGCTTTGAGCGAGGCAAAGGACATCGGAACCACATGGGTTCAGCTGAAGGGGGCTGCCCAAAACCGGGTCCGATGGCATAGTGTTGTTGCAGCCCTATGCTCCTCGAGGAGTAACAAGGACTAAACTAAACTACTAACTAGATGCTGACATTCCTTAACAATAAAACATGTCAGTGAGGCATCACCAATACGTTTCCCACCCAAAAGCTGCACTGTATGATACAAAGTGTTAATGCATGGTTAAAACCATGTTTTCCTTTCTCACCCCTTTAATCAAGGGGTGACTGTGATATATCGACTGTTGGCTCAACAAGCTGTTGCTTCGAATCACCCAAAGGGTTTGCGTGCTGCTCAAAATAATAATAAAAACCACAAAACCTGATTTTGCCAAACTCCCAACAAACTTAATCTCTGAAGATTTTTCAGCTGCAGTTGTTAGAGGAAAACTTGTGAGGGTGGACCTGGCCTGAGCTCCCCGGGGGGTGCACAGCAACACTGCTGCCAGTCAGCAAACCCCAGAAGGGAACAAACGAGGTCCTGGCTTCACGCCACGCTGTTGTATCATTAAATAAAACCCCCAAATCTGAACTGCACGACACTATTAAACTCCCAACAAAATCCTGCTGCTTCTCTGGGCTGCCCGAGCAATGAAAGACACTAAAAATAACTCTCCCGCTGCACTCTTCGTGGGTTTGAGCTGATCCAGCGCAGACTGATACCCAGTTCGCCCACAGGCCTCTCTTGCACCTAATGCGGTATTGGTGCTGAGCGGCACCAGCTCCGGCACTGGAGCTCCCAGCGATTGCGTTAATATACATTTAAATATACTATATTCCCTGCTGCTCTGCACAACAGGAAGGGAAGTTCCTAATCACCTGAATTCAGGCGAGAAGTCACCAGACGCTGCAAATTAGGGTTTACTTTCCACCCGCCCGAAGGAACGGCTGCCAACGCGGCACCGCTGCTGCGGCCCTTGGCAGGGGGCAGGTAGGGACAGCCCCTCTGAACGCCGCTAACAAAACCAGAACAACGACAAGAATAAGCCTCCTCTGCGGGAGGGGCACCCCAGGGGCACCCCCGCTCCGATCCCCAGCCCGAGCCCTCCCGCAGGCGGGGAGAGGAACCGGCCCGAGGCGGGGGATCGGCCCCGCCGCCCGTTGGGATTTAAACGGGGGAGCGGCGGGAACCGCCCGGCCCGGCCCGGCCGCCATGGAGCCGTCGGCAGCGCCGCAGCGGCCCGCGGTGGACCAGCGGCTGAGCGGCAGCGGTGCGTGAGGCGACCCCGCTCCCCTCAGGGCCGGCCCCGCCTGGGCCACCCTCGGCCGCCGTTACCGCGGGGCCCTGCGGAGCCGCCCGGCACGGCCCGGGCCTCGGCCCACCCCTCTCCCCGCGGATGGTGGAGGGGGGCACGGCCGGCTCGGTCTTCTGACCGCCCGCTGCCCTTTCCCCGGCCAGGTGCCGTGAAACCCCGTGTCAGCTGCAGCAGAGAACTGGAACTGAAAACGACCCTGCGGGAGCTGGTCATCTACATCGTTTTCCTGACAGACCTCTGTATACGTAAGTCATCAACCGACTGAGGTGACTGTTCACAACTAAGAACGTGCAAGCCGTACCGCTGTCAGTATTTACTCCCCACTCCACCTGTCTGCCACCCAAAAGAGTCACATCAATCCACCTTGCCCTGACTGCCTTTTTCTAGCAGCGCGCCTTACTGACAGCTGAAGCGGAGAAGCAAGGTTAGAAGCTGTTGTCATCCCTAATGTCAGCCTGCGACCATCCCCTCTTTGCCTCTTCTTTCCAGTGACGTTTGGCATGGTGAGCACGGACATGTACTACCTGAACAAAGTCATGTCCCATCTCTTCCTGGAGCCCTCCTCGGAGGACGACAGGAGGGGCTTTAGGAGCATCGCCAGCAGAGCTGATTTCTGGAGGGTAAGGCTTTCATTGCAAACGTGCTTTCTTCGAGAGCAAAGTGAAGAAGCTCTTAGTGTGAATTCAGAGCAATAGAGTCTCACATTTCTTCTAAAAACTGCGTGCTAGATGTTGTGCTTTCAGCTGAAGAAAGGTAAATACCGTCTTAAAAATGCACTTGGAGAAATTCTGGGTACAAACAATAATACTGATACTTCTGAATAATCAGTCGAGGAAAACAATAGGCCAATTAATTGCTGCATCATAGTCTCAGTATTAGGCTTGGTCTGAAAAGAGCTTCAATAAAACCAGAAAGATTGTGGGGTTTACAGTGCTTTTGTCTTTCAGGTGTTAAAAATATGTGTATATATATATTTATGATTTCCACTGGGGCAGCCAGGAAAAGGTACCATCTTGGTTCACATGACCTCGTATTTCAGTGATGGTTGTAAAACACTTATCTCTCTTTTCACTGTTAGGTGGAGGACTTCCCAAAGTTACCAGCATTGCCCAGCTGACAAAAGAAGGCAAAGTTTTTCACCCTACTCTTCCTTAAATATGGAAATGCCTGGTTCTAACAATTCATTTGGAAGAGCTGTACTCCCTCTTATCATGGTGTCTGTTATTGCCAGTCCATAAAATAGCGACCCCTTGCTATACAACATGTGCTGATGTGCTAGAAAGGGTTGTAATACATGCTCAGATGGTGCCAAACCACGGGGGCATGTTGTTTCGTACTCAGAATAATGTTCTCCCCAAGTTTAGTGCTCTTTGTCTGCATTTAAGAAATACCCAGAATAAGAGGGATTTTTTTTTTCCCCCCACCTTCAAAAAGAAATATTTCATTTAGATTCAGATGACTAAAAACCTAAGAAGTAGGGTAATAGTGGTATTTAAATCTTCTTTTGAAACTTTAACCTTGCTTGTACATACAGTTTGCAGAGGGACCCTTGTTGGATGGGCTTTACTGGGACAAATGGTACAACAACACGACGTTAACCCTCCAGAACAACAACAGCCATATTTACTATGAGAATTTGCTGTTAGGAGTAGCCCAGATTCGCCAGCTGAAAGTACGCAACAACACTTGCTCCATCTACCCATATTTCCGTACTCTTTTAGAAGACTGTTACAGTGAATACCGTTATCGAGCTGAAGACAGGTCTGACTTTGGTCTAAGGAATGAATCTGAGTAAGTCATCCTACTTCAGCACAAAAATGTTTTTGAAAAAAATCCTTAATGCTAGAGTATTCTTGAGTTAGTAACAACCATGCATGCAATTAGCTGAGTTTTTCTCTTGTTTACATTGAGATAAACCATGGATTTGGTTTTGTGCCAACATTATAAAAGGGAATTTGGCATGGGAAATCTATAGCAGAGAAACAGGAAGAACTGGAAACAGTAAGCCCAGTTCAGCAAAAGCACATGTTAGTGGGTCTGTCTCCACTCACATCTCTGGAGAAATGCTCAATTATATGAGGCCTGAATTTAAGCCACGCATATATAAATTGGAATCACACTAAAATGCTCTGGAAACAGAGCCAAAAAGCTCGCTTCACGCACTGCAGGGAGCATTGATGTAAGACAATGAAAGAACATGTGAACGTGCCCCAGTGACAACGAGCCATGTAAACCAGAGATACTGCATTAACCTGTACAGGTTTCAAGGTAATAAACCGTCTGGGCCACATTGAGTGAAATCCAGATTCATAAGCAATTGCTGTTTTGTGAATGTACCGCGTAGCTAAATAAAAGAAACGAAAATATCTTAAGGCTGTATGTCTTGTGCGTACTTCACAAAGAAAAGTGTTATTTAAAGGTCTGGCTTAAATGAACAGGTGTGGATGCAGAATGCCACAAGAACTCATGAAGATTGTATAAAATAAAAGTTAAAGCTTACTTCAGTCCAGTTTCCATGAGCTGAGCTGCTTTGTTTTCCCATTTCTGATAGATGGAAATACACCTCAGCCTCCTCGTTATCCCCGTGGTACTGGGGCTCTATGGGCTTGTACAGCAGCGGAGGGTATACGTTCACCTTACCTAAATCGAAGCAGGAGAGCATGGAGAAGTTGGTGTTTCTCAGGGAGAACAGCTGGCTCACTAGAGGAACCAGGGTTGTATTTACCGACTTCTCAACGTATAACGCTAACATAAACCTCTTCTGTATAATCAGGTGAGTTCTTACCTTTACTACACGTGAAATCCAATTTACTGAGGCATGATGTTTCCAAGGACACAAGGGATGGCTGGTCACCTCAGGCACATGCAGCCACATTTCTCAGGTAGCAGCTGGCAAGACAGTAATTCATTAAAAATGCAGAAATTCAGTTAGCGCAGGGAGCAGACCCAGAACCTTCCTTTCCATTTTTTGGAAATAGTTGGTGTCTGGTCTGTACAGCTGGTTGCTGCTGTCAGCTGGAACAGATTTCACAGTCTTGTGCAAGGTCAAAGGCTGGATTATTAGTCCTGTTGTCAGCTAGTGGAGGGAAAAGACTCAGGGTAGGGTGAACCTTTGCTCTTCTGAGACAGCTTCTTTAAACACTTCTGACCAAACACCACAGCTTGGGTATCCCAAGAGCTCCTTGTTTTCCCCTCAACCTTCCCTACCATGTAATACTCTTTTCATGGGGGACTTAGCGTAACCCTTACAAGAGGATGTTACAGATGTAGGAGTTCCAGTAAGGTAGTATTAATGCAGTAATACTTAATATTAGAAAATCATGGGCTGAGATGATTTAAAGGGATGGTAACTAACACTAGTCCCCAATTTTTTTCAGGTTGGTGGTAGAGTTCCCTGCCACCGGGGGTGCTCTCACCTCCTCACATATCTACTCTGTGAAGCTCCTCAGATACATCACATATTATGATTACTTCCTGGCTTCATGCGAAATTGTCTTTTGCCTCTTTATCATTGCATTCATAATCCAGGAAGCTATAAAAATAGGAAAACTGAAAAAAGAATATTTCACAAGTGCCTGGAACTGGCTGGATTTGCTGCTGCTGCTGGTGAGCTACCCCTGACTTGCACCTCTGTGCTTCCCCACCTAGGTGAGCACTGGGTAGAGAGCCAACGAGCCACTACAGCCCAAATCTGGTCTGGTTAGCATCAGTCATCCACTGTTCTACACTGACGAGGCCCCGTGGCCCACCATGGCTCAATACACTTGGACTCTTTTCTAGCCTTGCTGTCAACGTGCTGTGGCTCCATGTCTTTTCTACTTGTTAACCACCTTGTTTGCTTTAGCCTTAATCTTTGTAGAGCAGGGAAGCACTATCACGTAACAGAGCTAACACAGTAAGATTAGAATGTGTGCAGCATGTTACACAGCACAAGCCCGGAATTATCACGGTACAATTACAAATGATTTGGCCAATAAAGTCTCATACGTACGGTTTATGATAAAACACCTAAAAAGCTCAGGTTCTTCAGATCTAACCAAACCAGGGGCCTTTTGAAATCAGTGTAGTCTTTCCTGTGCAAAATGACAAGTCTGAAGAGAGGGCGGGCAGCCAGACTTGTTTCACTTGCTTCCGCTTTCCTTCAGGTATCCATCCTTGCCATTGCCTTCAATATCTACCGCACTGTAGAAGTGTCCCTGCTAATGGAAGAGCTGCTCTCTGATGCCCATGTATATCCAGACTTCTATTTCCTCGCATTCTGGCAAGTCCTTTACAACAACATGATTGCTGTCAACATCTTCTTTGCTTGGATAAAGGTGTTGGTTCTTATTCCCTTTTTTGTACTCGAGAATCATAGTGTTTTAAGCATAGCATAAGTGTTCACTTTTAGCTTTTCATAAGTGAACTGCAAAGGTAGGGCTAAAAGGGAGAATTGTTTATAAGATTCCAGAAGAGTTTAAAATTCCCTCCTCCTCATAAACATGGGTCACACAAATTCCAAGCCCATCTAAAAAAGATTTTGCACGTGGGCAGCTGTCTCCATTGGAGCAGCTGGGAAATTACCACGGCCAAACAGCCTCCTCAAACTCAGCCTTTTCCTAGACCCAGTATTATCCAGGTCACAGCCTGACCTATACAGATGGCATGGCTCTAATAGGTGAAGCTATTCATAGATTTTGTAGCCAAAAGCTATGAAAACAGCAGCTACTTTTTAATTGCCAAGGAAGGCAGAATGTGCCTGAACTTGATTCAGAAGCGGCTTTGTGCCAGGACACCTTTAATTTAATTCTTACTTGCAAATAGATTTGCTGATCTCTGGACAGAGTAGTAAACTTCTCTAAGATTGGGGCTACTTTTGTTCCTAACGAGATGCAGTGGGGCCAAACCAGTCCTGCATCATCCTCCCCTCACACTGATTACTTTTCATTTAGTAGCACAACTGTGTTTGTCATTTATGACTGTCATTGAACAAGGCTTTGGTTCAGGCCTTGTTTCAGACGCAAAGTAAGAGAGAGCTCCTTACCAACTCGGCCTGTCAGGGAATCTCAGATACGGGAGAGTGGTATGTCTTGGAATCTCCCTGGCCAGGGGTCCAGATCTGCTAAAGCCAGTTACCAGTACCCAGCAAAGACCTGTCCACACACTTTTAGCTTTAGCACACAAGCATATTTGCCCTGCAGAACATTCATCTTCTCCAGAAACGCACCCAATCCTAGTTCTCCTTACAGATACATATCACGCAACTTATTTCTAGTTAAGACTTAACCTGTAAGTTATGATTACAGATAACCCAGAAATTCTGTTACGAAGTTGCAATGTATTGTGGTCCCCCAACAACATGTTCTGTTCTCTTGCAGATATTTAAATATGTAAGCTTTAACAAAACCATGACGCAGCTGTCCTCCACTTTATCTCGCTGTGCCAAAGATATCATTGGATTTGCCATCATGTTCTTCATCATTTTCTTTGCCTATGCCCAGTTAGGCTACCTGGTCTTCGGGTCACAAGTTGAAGAGTTCTCCTCTTTCCAAAACTGCATGTATGCTACTTTCTAAATTCTTTGATACAAAACCCCCAGTTGGTACATGTTTCCAACACTTCAGATTATTTCACTAAGTAAACCCAATTTTGTTGGCTCTACAATCTGTTTACCAAAGCCTTCACATGTTCAAGAGAGACCACCTGTCCATTGAAGAGGGAAGGGAAGGGTAAGAAGGGGAAGCTCAGGAGCAATTCACCCAACGGCGCTGTTTGTCCCCTCAGCTCTGAGCACAACTTCCCGGGGTGTAGCCAGCCCCCTGGGCAGTCGGGCAGGCCTGGCAGCAGGCTGTTCTCTTCCACCTCTTTCAAAAGCAAGAACCTGAAACTGCCCAGCAGACGTGCCCCTGGGTAGGCGATACAGCCCCCAGCATGAAAACCCCAGAGGAATTGCTTGAGACCCCCAAGGGGCTCAGAGCACAAGCTGGGCAATGTTTGCAAACAGGAATTACAGCTCTTAAGAAAACATCCAGCTGCATAGCCAAGAGTCCCCAGATCCTGTCTGCCGTCTCTTTCTTCCCCAGATTTTTTCAGCCACTCACTGTAGCAACAACCTCAGATCAGTTCCAGGTGCCAGCTGGAACTGGTTTTGATGGTCCTTGCACCTTGTAGCAGCCCTAACCTGTCACCCGCAGTGTTCATTGTGGTTTAGCCCATCGCTATGTTTCTTACAACTTTAGAGAGATATCTTTAGTGTACCAGTTTGTTTGAAAGCATCTTTTCATGTAAAATTAAGGCACTTCTAAACCAGAAAAATAGCTAATTTTGTATCCACTTGGATGTGAGATAGTTGTAAGATGCTGCAATACAAAGAAATGTTTGTCTTAGCTAGGAGTGAAATCGCCTATGGGGGACATAGGGACCTATACTGTTACCTTCTGTACTAACAGAAAATAAGGGATCATGAAGCTAGAACAGAAGGAAAATAATTAAAGAAAACCAAACCAAAACCAGGTGATTTATCCAAAATGAAAGTATGTTCTCATACAAGCCATTTAGAAATTCCTTTGTACTTTCAAATCCTCAGTTATATGCTAAATGCCCACTTTACCATTGCAGTATTATCCTGGCTTGCTTTTTGATTTCTGTGACTAAGATAATGGTGAATCAGTCTCAATTGTGTCTATTGCATTATTTCTTTGGGGGTTTTGTTGCTTTTTAAATAATGTTTACCATACTTCCCCTGAAGAGAAGCCAGTCAACCTCAGTCTTGTCTTTTTTACTCCCAGCTTTACACAGTTCCGTATTGTGCTGGGAGATTTTAATTTTGAAACCGTAGAAGCAGCAAACAGAATCCTTGGACCTATTTACTTCATCACATTCGTATTCTTTGTGTTCTTCGTATTGCTGGTAGGTATCATCTTAAAAATGCTTATCCTTTTGCATAAACAGTAGAGAAAAACTCTTGTACAGCACTCTGAGACAGAGTTTTCCTGCTCCAAGATAACAGGGGGCCTGTCCTGGCTGTGCCTCAGTACACCTGGGCAGGGAGACAGATGTTCCTCTTGCAGGAGTTCCTACCAAGGCAAGACACTTCACAGCTCTCCCTTCCTCAGAGCAGCCATACAAGGGGCTTTAGCACCACAAAACAAGCAGGTTGCACCTTCCACTCTACAGTACCGCCTGTTTCTTGAGATTTTAATTTCTGAAAACTTAATTGGGTGCTCTTGAAAACTGCCTGATGTCAGCCTTGTCAGGTGGGAAGGTTATAGACAGGCTCTGATAGGCCCATGTAGGTGCAGGTTTGTTTTATCAGTTAGATTGATGTTGTCATTAATTACTTCATATTGAAACACCATCTGAAAAAAGCTACAAGCGTGGGAGGGAAATCCGTTACCTCCAAGGAACTGGGCCTTTTAGCTGATAGCACAAATGGGAAATAAGTGATTTGTCTCCCAAAATATTCCCTAAACCCCTAAGATTACCAGATAGTTTAACTGCCTTAGGAGCATGTCTGCACCCAGCAAAGCTCTTCAGTTCCCTTAGTTACAAGCCCTAGCATGGAACAGCCCCAAAACAACAGCCCCAACGTAACACAAATGCAGTTTCCAGAAACAAATATCTAACTGCATCCTTCCTCTGCAGAACATGTTTTTGGCTATTATAAATGACACCTACTCAGAAGTCAAAGCAGACTTTGAAGTGATACCCAGTCAAGAACTTCAGATCAGAGATCTCTTCAGACAGGTAAGCAAACACCTCATTTAGTTCAAAATAAGAGGAAGAATTCTAGGCTACGTCACTAGCAAAGAGCCTTAAACAGCTGGGCCATAACCATTTAAGAACACCCAATATTTGATTTTTCACTTAAAATATACACTTGACAGATACAGAGACATCCTTCCATCAAACCTGCAGGAGCTCCTAACGGTAAGAGTAGCGTACGAGTGAGGGTGCAAGGAGCCTCCCTTTGCTTCACCCTTTTAAAAGCGATAGTTAAGACCAGCCTGGTTTGCGATGCATCCCGTCATCAGCTTTCTTCAGAGCTCACTGTTGCTGCTCTTCCAAACTGAGAAACTAAAGATCTTCTCTGCATGGGAAGACAAGTAGAAATACAGACATTTAAAACCCCACAAAGTTCAGAACATTTTTATGTGCCAGAACTGAGTACAAAAAGGCAACATATCTTTCCATAACTTTTCAGTTCAACTTGAAATTAAGACCTTCTCCTTTCCTGCCTAACGGATACACCAAAGCCAAAGAGATTGTACACAGTTCTGGTGCTGGAACGAGTCAGTACGTCTGCCTAGAAACCTGACTTGCACGGGGGAATTCAGCGTCGCCAGTGAGATAAATAAGGTTGAGACAAGTGTGGGATGAGACACCTGCACACTCAGACTGTGTTTCTCCAAGCTGGAGTCCCTGGCCAGGACACAGCTTGTCTGGTCAGCAACATCGCAGCTTAGATTCCCCCAGCCAGGCTCATTCCCCTGCTTATCCTCAACTTCAGTAGGATTAAGCTGAATGTGCCCCAAAACAGCAGCTCTTACTGGATTTGTTTGGTTATTACCTTCAGGGATTTCACGACAAATTTGAGCTGTAGCAGGGTAAATCCTCTGAGCTGAGCTAAGGGAACAAAGAATATGATAGACTGGTGGGATTTGTTTAATTGCCATGGAGTTACGCTGACGGGTTGTTCCTTGTGTTCAAGTCCTTGTGCAGAAGTGTTGCTGGTTAAGCACAAGCCAATTAACATGCCTGACTTTCCCTGTCTGTGCTCAGAGTTGCAATAAGGCCCTTGTCAAGCTCAAGCTGAAGAAACCAGAGATGGATACAAATGCGGCGGACGAGAGCTTGGGAAGGTAGGGATCTCGGCATTTGCTGTTACCCCTGTACTGAGCAGAGACCTGTTCTCACAGGACTTCTGTCTCTTCTCATTTGTGTGAATGACAAGCAAGGAATTTTCAGCCACTAAAAGAAAGGATATTCCTCAGCTTTCCAATGGAGACAGCGCTAATGAAAAGGTAGGCTTTATTCTTTCCTATATTCTTAGAAACTGCTGATTGTATTTCAGAAGTTGAATAATACACCAGGAGTCACAGTTGTCCCCACCGTTACTTACTATTTTTAACTTCATAGGAATAGCAAAAGCTAGACCTATAAATAAATAAAAATCACTAATTATGCCCAAAACTTCAAAGGAAAGCTTGCTCAGGCAGGGTCATATGCTACAATAGCAGAGCTGGTGGTAGGGTGCAGTCACAGTAGGTCCTCAACTGGTCTCTAAAGTTGCAAGCTGGGCATTTGCCCAAATGCTAAACAGAAACAGATGTATGGAAAACAAACAAGTTTTACAGCAATCTGTTGGGTCAGAGGCTGCATCTTCAGCAATAAGGAAGATTAATGTAGCTTCCTCTTGCTTTACAAAAAGGTTTCCAGCAGTCTTCAGTAGTCTCATATCTGGGGTAAGCCAGTGCAAGTACTTCTAAAACATGTTTTTAAAAATCACTTCTACACCAAGAGAGAGAAGCACCCCTTGGCTAGCAGTAAACACTACTACAGACATCACTTGCAGTCTCTCAACTCTGAAAAGAAATGTTTATTCCTATATCCTGGGGTTTGGGAAGGGCCAGAAGGAAAATCTACTTTCAGATGGAGAAGAGAGTGCTTTTCTCCCCAAAGCTGCATTTATCTTTTCCTGCATGCATGCCTCCTTCCCTGCATGAGCAACTGCGTTACCAGCATCCTGGGAGCCATGCTGGCTTTTTCTGTGGTGGGTTTTTGGGTTTTTAATCCCTTTGGTGTTGAATAGAGCCATCTGAAGTTATCAAAGCTACAGAAAGGGAAACTTCATCAGAAGTATCCACCTACTGAGGACACGGACTCCATCGCAGCTCAGAGCTACGTCTCCACTGCAGAATTTCAGCAGTAAGTGCGCGTGAGAGTGTTCTTGCCATCTTATTCCCATCCCCAGGCAGCTGCAGCCCTAGCTGAAACCCTCACCGAGTGACAACCTGAGAGACAGAAAATCAACACAAAGTCAGTAATTTTAAGATATTTTAAGTGCTCTTACACTGGCTGATGACAGCTGCCCTCAGGGAGAGGAGGAAACAAAAGAATTTAGTAGAGCAGCCTGTAAGGACATTAGTCAAAAAGTGAGGTGGCACAAGAATTTAAAATATTGTCACTCTTCCAGAACATCTCCTTGTGGCTGCCCAGGGAGGGGGACAGAGGCTGTGAGACCTCGTGCTTGTGAAGGGGTATTTGGGGACACAAGTGAGCAGAGAGGCAGGTTGCCAATGCAGATGTGAGGGCAGCACCACCTCAAAGGCGCGTCGCTGCGTTTGTGTGTTCTAGGCTCTTCAGGTACACAGCCGAGCTGGAGAAGGAATTAAATAACACTAATGCAAAACTCAGGAGAATCATGAAAAGCATGCAACAAGTGAAGGATACTTCAGGCAAGAAGGCACAATAAAATGCATGAGCTCATCGGCAACAGAGATGGTCTGACTCATCACACAGTTTAAATCCAAAGTCCCCATCTGCCCCCCAGTCCCTTTATTTTTTTCTATTTCTGGAGGAGAGAAGCAGGAATGTTAATAAAGGTGTATATTATTGTGGCTTCTGGGTCTTTTCTCTGAGAGTTTCAGGTGCTTCCTCAACTCTGAGAGGAACAGACCCACCTTGCTAGAGTTCTGGGTCAGCATCTAATGCCACATGTTCCTCTGCCTTGTTTTGGGCTGCTGTGAGACACACACGAGGGAGCTGCTCCTGTAACCAGGGGAGCAGACCACCAGCAGTGGCAGCACCCCAAGCCTGCCAAGTCCTCACCTGCCCACACAGCCCAGCACGGGGCTCCTTAGCCCTCACCTCCCCGGGCCACTTGCTTTCGCTCCTGCATCTGCTGCCAAGGTTAATGATTATTTCTCAACAATTCTCATTCCAGGAACCCGTTGTTTCCAAAACAGGTTACTGTTGCCTTCAAAGAAAATAAAAACATTCTTCTTTCGGGCAATCAGTCATTTCTTTTGATCAGGCCTTAGCAGCTGGAGCCACTAGAGGGCGAGTTGCTTCACCCTTGCACCAGCCTCAATTGTCAGAACATCCTTTTTATTCCCAAATCTGTTTCTAGCCGTTGCTTTAAGAGATAAGGTTCAGGACAGAAACTATCTACTCCTATGGAGTCATCAATATTTGTTCTTTGCTGGGACTCGGCCCCAGGAAGAAATAAAACACATGTCCAAATGCCATCTGAACAGGGGCCATCGCTAGGCTGCAACACTCGCCTGCGCCACATGGTCCGCGCCCCGAAGTTCAGCTCCATGTCCTGCAGAGCATTACCAAGCTGCTGCGTGGTCTCTGGACTCTGCACCTAATCGTGCTGTGGAGGAGTGGTGCCACAGAGAGGAGAGCAGACGCGCATCTGAAGGGACCCAGAAAGACAGCACTTCAGCCCAGGAGCGCAATATCGCCTGTCAGGGTTAATCGATTTGGGATGCCAGTCTCCTGGCCAAGCAGAGACATCCTCTTTTCTCAGAAGGACCGGTTTAAAATAAAACCGCTTCTTCCCTTCTCAAGGGTTCCTGTTGCTATGCAGTATCCCAGGACACTCGCCCCAGAAAACATAGGTCACTGATGTTCCATTTATCCCCGATTACTCAATAGCCTGACATGCAGGAAAGCAGATGTATTGCACCTTTGGCATCTCTGACCTTTCCTCCTCCTGGCAACACCTCTCATAGAAAGAAGTCTCAAAACCTTTAGCCACAGTTACTTACCCAGAACCTCATGGAAGAGCTTTCAGGCACTCCTCATGCTTGCTCTACTCCTCTGGGGCACGGGAAACCCTCCTCACAGCCTGCCTCACCTTTCCCAGCAAGCTCCTTGTCCTGCAGTCATGTAACAGCTCAAGCAAACTTGTTTAAAGAGGTAAAGTTTGGCATACTATAGATTTGTGTTGTCTCAGAACTGGTTCTTCAGCAGGGAGAATCTTGTCTCTGTATCACTGAGCTTTTTGCACCCTCAAAATTATCTATTTCTCCTCCATTTTGGCTAAAGGTGTTTAACACGGGGCTATTTTCCTTCATTAAAATCCCCCTAGTTCATTGCTTTGTAGCACATGGATCTTAAACAGTTCCCAACAAACTACTATTTGAGGGACTTTTGTCCTCTCATTAGCATCTTGATCAGAGCAAGCTTTGTTGAATAAACACTGCTAAGGAAAAAAGGAGGGCTAAAGAACAGATCTGCAACAACCTTGTTCATCTTGTTCATTCTTCAAGCCAGTGCCCTAAGAATTTGTGCTTGCTTTTTCCTTCATCTTCAGAGGAAGGACGTGCGGTCAGAGGGAAGGCTATTCTGTCCCACCTTCAAGAAGGTACTGAGGGCTGCCGTCTGTACTCTCTCCCTCAACTTCCCAGCTGCCTTGCTTCTTCCCATTTACCTGCACTGCCACACATCCACAAGCGGAGTCTTCACCTGCAGGAGTTCCTCTGTCCCTTGCCTTGGATTGAAGAAAGGTGGCTTTACACAAGATACAACAGAAGAGTCAGATTGAAAGACCTCAATCACTTTTCCTATCAACTTACATCAATATACTATGGGAAAAAACCCTGTTTGGTCCGGATGAAAATCATCCACTTGCATTTACGGAATCGTGTGCAGTAAGAAGTGCTTCCTGGCCACAAGCACAGCAGTAACTGCCGAGATACTGATTTCAAGGCTAAAGATCACTATGGATATAGAGACACAACACGGTACTGCTCATCAGCTGAGGGCACAGTCACCGGCAGTTGGTTAATCAGCCCAGTGATGACTGAATCAGCCCTCTGCCCCACCTGCTCCCCAAATTGTGACTTGGAGCAGGAACGAGCAAGACTCCCAGTTTGCTCCTGCAGCAGCACGCAGCAGCCCGGCAGCCCAGCAGGAGCTGAAGCCCACAGCGCGCAGCAAGCCGTCAGGTTGGGAGCTGGCTTGGTCACTTCCCTGCCGTCGCAGCTGAGAGGCGCAGTCTAACCAGGTAAAACAAGGCTTAAAGTGCCATAGGTTCATGGAGGGCTGTTTCAGCACCCGTGCGTGTGGGGCAGACTGCGGAACTCAGGCCTGCCTCAGCAACACCCTGAAACTACAAATCAGTATGGGAACAGCGAAGGACTCGGCGCTTGTTTTTAAGAGATGGCAGCGGACGAGAAAGCACGATGAGAAACAAAGATGTATGACAATAAAGGTTAAGGTACTTTTATTATAAAAGTCTATACAATGAGCACCAGACATAGCAATGCAATTATATCTGGTTTAGTTATATATATTCCATATCTATATATCCATATAGATATATAGGTTTTGCTTTTACCAAAGTAAAACTGTTATATCACAAAATGCCTAGTTCTACCATTTATTTATTGCTCAACAAGGATGGCACAAAACACACTCAGCATAACTGTTGCCATGCTTATCTACTATACTGAATAAACAGCCAAACACTGCATAACAAACACAAAGCAGCTGTTAATTCTGAACTGGAATCAGTCTGATCACTCACTCACTTATAAAAATATTGGAATCATATAGATTTAAGCATTATAAAGGAGGAATATATTATTTAAAACATTTAAATAGTGCATATTGACATTTTGCATGTGGTATATAAAACACAAACATTCATGTACAACACTATACAGTACACATTAGTTTCAATGTTTGGATACACCCGTGTCTGCAGACTGATAGAAAAGTAACTGAAGTGTACATTGCACAATGGAACTGAATAAAATTGATAAATGGTCTCAAGACTAGTTTAACCTCATAATTCTAAGGTCCCAGATAATTTTGCAGTTTAAAGAAAAAAAAAAAAATGGCATACCACCAGTGCTCAATAGTTTTAGTGCTTTTTTCTCTGAATTCCAAAATTACATGCCTAGAAGCAGAGTAAAACAAAACAAGAAGTATTCTACAGTACACAGATGAAATCTGAGCACTAAATATCCTACTTTCAACCTATTTCAAATGCTTCATGACAGAACAGCAAGTCTATGAGGTTACATGCTAGCCATTTCTTACGTTGTGAGAAAGTTCATTTTTGGTCTTTCATAAAGCAGTGTGAATAATTGCTATGTTGACATTAGCCAGTTATAAAAACATGCAGTGAGAGTAGGTGCATGCAAAACATGGCCACGATCAAACTGATACACTGAAGAACAAAGAAAAAAAAAAATTGAGAAAGCACCAGTTAAAATTAACACATAGATTTTGCCAGATCAAAACCAGCTGCTGATGGCTGTTGCAGAGCATAAAGCTAGTAGCTAAATCATCGTTCAGCACAGCAGATGTGATACTCAAAACATTATTTAGTTTCAACTCTGAAGCTAAATCATGCAAGGCCCATAAACTGTTTTGCTTACATCATAAGGGTTAGATAACTTGTTTTTATTCTCCAACTGTAAAACAAAACCATGATAAACAGCAGTAATTTTTCACTCAAACCCAACAGTTCACCCTGTGGTGCACATTAACGACACTGATTTTAGCCCTTGACACCATACTTATTTCAGGTACAGTGGAATTTTAACTGTCCTAAGCCAGCTCTTTTCTGCTGGAGCTACGCAAGTCTGAGTGCCATCAGATCTCCCACACACTGAAATGTTCATTATGTTCCTCAAATCTTCCAAAAGCGGAGATGCAGTATCCAATTCAGACAAAACACTATGTCACCACTAGTTGATAAACAATAACCGATAAAATGATAAAATGAACAACGGTAACATAAGTCCTGTAGGCAGCATGTGATACAACTTTTCAGTTTTCCAAGTTTTAAAAGACACTAAGCAAGGTCACTTTCTGGTTTGTCCACTGTCATCTTTATCAAGGAGGAAACGTGACCACTAATGAGCAAAATCCATAGAGGTTAATTATTACTGTGTTATAGGTGCAATTTAGAATACAAAAAATTAAAGTTGTTCCACAGCAGTCCTTTGAAAGGAATTTCAGTCTGTTTTTTTTTTAAGTGTTCCAGGAAAAAGAGCTGTATCTTTAATTTGCTGACCTTTTTCCCCCCCGTAATAAAAAATAGGCAAGAGGAGTAGTTCAGTGTAGCATTATGGTATTAGTAATTTCTTCAATAATGCAAAAAGTTGGTAATAACAAAAAGTCTCAAAGTTCTTGAATGCTAAAGAAAAAAAAAGCTAAGGTCATTTTGGAATAAGATGGATGCATCTGTAATACAAAACTTTGATGGAAACTGTGTTTGCTAAAGTTGGATAGAGCAGTCTCAAACTTAGAAACCTTATTTGCTCTCTAGACAGGACCTGCTTACCCTTCAAACATGTCATAGTGGCACCACAATAAAGTGCACAAACTGGATTCGTTCAACAGTGCATGACAAATGAACACAAGCACCCAATAAGTACAGTGGTAGTATATGGAAACATCATGTTATTCAACGGGTTGGAGGAGTATTATTTAAATTGATTTTGAAGAATCTTGTTTGCTAATAAGGACTTCTAACAGCCTAAGTTTGGCTTTAATTTTCTTGTACTCCCTGTACTCATCAAGCATCGGAACTCGATCTTCTTTCTGTACATTCCTGTAAAAAGAAGAACACGTAAGCGTCAAGAAAATCCTCCATCCTGCAGCAAGCCAAACACAAAAGCAGCGATGTGCAGTTATCTCAGGGCAGATAAAACCATTTTTGGCAGCTTGTCCACCAACAATAGACACATCGTTATGTTTTTGTTCACTAGTTAAAATTGCCATCACCTAAAAAACTGAATAGAAAACCCAGGAGCATTTATTCAGCACAACTGTTGCAGCCATTGTTTATAAATTGTTCTCTTAAGTTCTGCTGGAGATTTTATTAACAGGATATGAAGACTTTCATTTCAGATCCTGTGTATGCATTACAGAAAAATACATTTAGGTCGATCTACATTTTCACTGTATGTAGACTGACCCACAAACTGATAGCAGAGAATTATTCTTATTTAATTCAGACTGGATTATTAATCCGACTTATTTTTAAAGCGACCCTTCATTATTAACCTCATCATTTGCCATTAAAGTCAAAAGAAGTTATGTTCCAAATTCAGTAAGTGCACAATGAAGCCATGGTAGTGGAATTTGTGTGACCAATGGTCCAGGAGTTTATCGTTCAGGAGAAATACAGTAGGAAGTACAGTAAAGTTAGAATGCCTGCCAGTCAAGAAAGCAACTGATGGCTTAAGAGTGTCGTTATTTTTGTGATGTGACACACCTCGAAAAACCTCCTGTTACACACAATAGGCAGCAGTTCTATCAAATTCATAACAACATATATTCAAATAAGAAGCCTAAGAGAACTAAACAATACAAAGAAGAATAAAAATTATCTAGCCCTTCCCTGGTAAAGCAAATATCCACTGGCAGGCCTGACCTACTGGAACAAACTTCCCTGCCCTAAGTTAAAAACAGAGGGGTAATGTGAGGGGGGGAGGTTAATATGAAAATACTTTTTTATAAAAAGTTTTCATGTTAATTTTTTAATCAAAAAAACCACCACTTCTTCCATTTTTGTTATTATGATTTACAGACTGTAATAAAGGAAACAAAATGCAGGAGCAGCCTTCCTCCACTATTAAAAATACACAATGTGTTATCTCCTTCACGAGATTATTCATAGCAGAGATTAAAACAGATCAGATTCCATTTGTCAAAATTCCTACAGAAAGATGGGAAAAAAAAAAAATGGCTACAAAATGAGGCTGTTGTCCAGCATCTGGTTTTGTGCTAAACAAACCTTCCATTCTGCTGATAAAACTCCTCTTCAAATTCTCGTAATGTCTTACGTAGCTTCTTTTTTTCAGCTCTGGCTTTCCACAGTTGCTCCAATAATTCAGGCCTAAAAATTTCAAGTGAAAGAAAAATACTGTTGGCCCTACAATAAAATTTAAATTCTTCAAAGCATACTCAAAACCAACTGAGCTAGCTGTGCTGATAATAAATTTGGCTTAATATAAGGAATATGCTATCTGTCTGATGGTGAAATATTGAGAACAAAGTAGTAGTTAATAAACAGGTATAAATTTTCTGCTGTCTTCAGAGCTCAAGTAAGGCTGAAGAGGGTTTAGAAGATACTAAACAATACACTGAATACAAAAAGATCTTAGTCAGACGTGTCAGAGGAAAGACTCAAACCAAACACTTCCTGAGAAGTGCTGAACATGTCACTCCCTCCACCCAACATCGTAGATTTGGTATCGTGACTGGAGGTGCAATAATTACAGCTTCTGTAAGGAAGTGGTCACTTCTGATTTTTACATACATAGAAGCAGCGCGGGTGCTTGACAGCCGAAGGTCCCGAGTCAGTTTCTCTTGACCATCTTCAACATCAGACTCAGAGTTTTCAACTGGGCTTAAAACAGACTGTGTTTGGACAGCAGTTTTTAAGATATCATTCAGGTCTGCAGACAAACCATCGCTTTCCTCCTCTTCTTCCTGAAAGTCCAAGCAGAAATTCAAAACAAATATGAAATATTTCAGTTTCCCCATTAAAAGTACTAGGAAGTATTTTTTTTAAAATGCACTGTACACACCTTAATTTCTTCAAAAAAGTGGGCAGTTTCACCTTCAATAATGGGCTGTAACATCTGCCCCCGCCTTTTGGTTGATGGCGACCCCTGCAAAAATTTTAAGTGTGTTTCATTATGTGCAATTAGACATTAAGTGCTGTGCATGGTCAGAATTTTGTTCAAAATTACCTAATACCTAAAAGTATTTCTTCTTTCAGAAAAAAAAAAAAAAAAAAAAGACTGCAAACATACTTACAGAGCACAGACAAAACCACCATGTAACTCAAAAAGCTCAGATACCCAAAGTATCCTTGACATAGAAATAAAAATATCTGAAACTCTCATGTTCTTCTAACTTAGAATAAAAAGCACTCTCTCCCCTTTCCATGTTTTGTAGAAAATTCACAAAGCGCAAAGATATGTGAATTTCATATTTACTCTTGTTTCTTCCAAATCAAGCCACGGAGAGATTATAAAGTTACACAATGCCAAAGCCAGTTTTTATCTTTTGCCAGGCATACATCGGGAATAACACTGCCAGTTTCTTTTTCTAGACCACTCTGAAGCCAAAAAATTGGAAGTGCTATGTCAGAGTCAAAATCCTTTGAATTTCAGGCTAAACCAGGTGCCGCTGTGCTGTACAGGAACTGCTGTTAGCTGCCTGCTGCACACGCACAATGATGCCCGACTCATCTTTACCCCTGGACAGCATAAACAATTTCCACGGATGGACACTTTGAACAGGGGAAGGTGGAACACAAAAGCCACACAGACAATGACCTGTCAAAAAAAAGCTTTAGTTCATGAAAGGTAAACGGCTCCCTGCTTCTTTGGACATTCCCATACAGGCTTCAGAGTATGCTATTACTATACTATGATAACATAAGAGATCTCTCATCTAATCAAGTGTCATATAAACCAAAAACCAATTCTTAAAATACCTGGCACCGAATATAGCCTACCTAGGCACTACCACTGAGCAATCCTTGGTAATTAGAGCGCTCCATTTATCTGTCTTACAGGTTTCAAAAGCAGAGGTCTGTGAAAAATATTTTACAGATGTTGCCTACAGCACAGATCAAGAATTACCTTACTAAAATCTCTTCTGGATTTAAAATCCTTTTAGTTGGCTGCCACCCATCCCTTTATTTCATAGTCAAAGAAAAAAAAAAAAAAAAGGAAAAAAAAAGAACAACTACAGTATAGTCATAAGGCTACTGATAATGTGAACTGCATCTCAGCTGAGGAGTCAGATTTTTTGAGGTGAGAGATGGGAGAAAACTCAACCAGTCAAGGTCACCACCTTGGTTTAGAACCTATGACTCACCAGTCATGGAGAAAACACTTAGGTGTTTAAGAGCAGCCTGTGTTTATGGAGTTCAAAAAGGGATACTGATATAAAAGCCCTTAAACTGAAATATGACTGCAAAGCATATCACATTTTTCTATAAAAGCAGCTACCCAAAAATCTATGTGCAAAAAAGGAATGATCTTGAACTGGTCCCTTTACCTCAACATACTTCGGCTTAAAGGGGATAGCTAAGAACTGTCAGAATCAAGTGTAAACAGCCGATTAAGTTCCTGCTGAGTAAGCCACTGCCCAGCCACGTAAATCTGGTAGAGAACTATCTGTATGTAAAGAGATTATCTCACACCAGCTACGCAGTCCCCTCCTCCTAAAAGGGACAAACAGCTAATATCGAAACTGTTTTGTTCCAAGTCTGGGTCAGCATGCAAGATTCTGATTATAGCTCATGAAAAACAAAGCCAGCTGGTTGTCATTCCCCAACTGTTTTACAGGTACTATAAACAAGGTTACATCAATCTCCTTGCACAGTATGAAAACTTTTCTTCCTCATCTCTTACAAGACCACAGAGAGAGGAAAGAAAAGAAAAGAAAGCACTGCAATTTAGAAGGAAACAAAGTGAAAACACAATGAAAAAGTGCAGATGTTGTACAGATGCTGCAGATGTTGATTAACATGTCTCACACTGTGGAAGCATGAAGGAATGAAATGGTTCTTACGGCCGCCCTACCACTCATGTCTCTGGCGACAGTAACCTGCAGTACAGCAGACAGGCAAGCTTCGCTGCAACTGGTGTTACTATTCTTGGGAGGACTAAAAGTACAATATGTACTGTGGATCCACACCTAGCACAGTGACTTGGGAACGTCTCAGCCGTGGCAAGCTAGAACAGCTTATTTACTTCCACTGAGAACCACATACTTCCCAAGAGCCATCAAGGTCACAGACAGGTTTGAACTGCTTGGCTCTCAGCAGTAAATCAAATGCTTCAAATACAATGACATCATCTTGTATCTTCCCCAAGAAAGATCTATTTTATGGAGCAGTATTACTAGTTCTTCTAAAGGCAGCCTAGCAGTTCAAAAGTGGAATGAACAGAAATAGCATTTGTTTTACTCACAAGAATAGGAGTAATGCTTGCTCTAGTTAACATTTGTTTTACAAGTCTGTATCTGTCATAAAGTGGCTTCACAATATGTCTTTCTTCTCTAGTAACCTAAAGGCAGAGAAACCACAGAATTAATTATACCAGTAACTCCATAATATACAAGCAAACACAAAGCGGTATGCTTCTCATGCCAGGCTACATATATTCCAATTAGGAACATAAAACTAGTTTAAATTGTGTGTATGAAATGGGGTTTCTAGAGATAAAGGGGAGTAAGTGGGTGCTTCTTCCTCCTCTCTTTTCTCACTTCAACTCCCTATATTTTTCAGGAAGAAGTTTTAAAGACTTCCTAAAAGTTAAGGGAGCTTCAATAAAGCAGACCCTCTATCTTTAAAGGCCCATGGAAAAGAGGGAAAAAAGGGACCGAGACTGTGTGCCTAGCATTGATGACAACTTTACAGAAATGACAGGGGAAAAAGAAAAAGATGAAATTGTACAGAGGTTGCATTTGATATCAGATTTACTCTCGATTCTTGGCCACTGCCTATACTAACATCATGAATCTTAAAGGCTATCCTGAAGAGTTACTGGCATTTTCTCACTAAGGAGATTGTAGAACCATGCCAGTATCTCCAAGACCGTTGTTCTTCCTTGGCATTGGTCAGATTTACCCGCCAGTGCTGATTACAAAGCTAGAGTGCCAAATCCAGAAGGCTGATAGAATAGTAACTGGAAAGATCTTGTGACTGGACTAGCGATGCTGATCACTGTCCAAGATAACCTAGAACTTTAAGCACTAATTCCTAGTCACTTACTCTAACTTTTGTATCTCAAATTATTTAAGAGATATGCCACAGATGTGAAGGAGAAGAAAAAAAAAAAAAACGAAAATAGAGAAGTTTTTCATTTCTGTTTTTGAGAAATCAAGAACACATTTCAGGCCTTTTCAATAGCATCATTTATTTTTAAGATTTCTCTCTGCTTCACAGATATAAGGCACGAAATGACACCAATCACTTTGCAAACTCCAATAACCTACTGATCTGTGGAAAAAGGGCCTATTGATACTTTTTTTTTTTTTTTAGAAGTCAATGCAATAGCTTCCTCTGATGGCAATGCGGAAACCAATAGATAACTTTGTTTTGGAGAAAAAAAAAACCCACACACACCAGCATTAAATTCTGGTATTACTACTGCACAAGAGTTACTGGTGTCTACACATACATTAATACAGTTTGATGAAGTAAACCAAGTATTACCGGCCGTCCATGTTGACTTTCATAATACAGGAGGCTTTTTTGGAGAGATGTTTTCTCTTCTACCAAATGGTCCTTTGTCATTTTCTGTCAGAAGAATAAGTCATGTCTCAAACACAAGTGACTTCAACAGTTTTTCTACATTATGAGCTATACAGATGCCTCAGCCAAACTTAACTTAGTTAATACCATACATCCCACCTTCATCCATTTAAAGCTGTCCAATATTGCCACCACATACTTAGAAATATTTTACTAAAAAGTGAGCAAGGAAAATGTGGTTCATCTTGATCATTTCCCCACAGTCTGAAATATGAGGGCTTGGTAAAGGGCTGTGAGACAGAGGCATTGTTTTGTCGATAAAGTGGTATCTGAAGTGTCTGACAGTGCTCTATTTCCCTCTGTCACACTCTTAGAAACAGCATATCCATAACTTTATGCTTACTTTTATATCTTCTGGCAAGCATCTCTCAACACGTTTCTCCTTTAATCTTTTCAAAATGAGTTCAAGTGTAGCTTCCTTGGAGGGTTTCTTCTCTTTCTGCACGACCCGCATCTCGTCTCCATTTTCTTCATCCTCTTGGTCAAGGGAAGAGCCAAAGCTTTTTGGAAGAGTGTTACTTCGTGGACGTGTTTGAGGTATGAACTCTCCATCTGAGCTCCTCTGCTTTGCATCTGAAATGAGAAAAATTGCTCAATCCAAAGGTTTAGAAGAAATAACTCTGTTCAACTGCAAGAAAAGGCATGTAACAGTTTGCATATGCAAAGTTTCTCTTCTAATGAACTAAAACCAAAGCCACAAGAAAAATTTGATTTTGATTTTTGGAGTAGTTCAGAATCTAGAAATGAAACACTTTTACTGTCCTGTGGAATTTTACTGAATGACTTAGCCATTTTAGTCATGTAGCTAATTTGTGTTCATAGAAAACCAGGAACTGTAGCATCTCTTACCTTTTATTTGCTTTCTCAATTTGGTAAGTTCAGTCATCCATTTTAAAACTTTGGGATTGGCTGCAATATCACTGTAGGAGGGCTGAAAAGTAAAAACAAACTACATTTTATGAAAACAAGCACACTAAAACTTGTTTATAAATATTTCTTTCAAGATTTGGTAATATTTATGACAGCAAATGTGACTAGTAACATGGATGCCGCTCTTAGTACCAGACCAGATCTCAGTGCCAATGTAACAGACAACACTTGTGAAAATAAACTCGGAACAAGACATCGGAAGTTGGGCCAGAGAGTGCTAAGATGCTTTTGTCTCTCTACGTGTCTCATCTGATATCCCCCAGTCTCACTGCATAAATTGTGGCACGTTTTCTAGTACTGCTGCTGTTCAGTTCACTTTTATAGACAGCAGTGCATAACAAAACTTTTATGACCTGTGATCCCAGTTAGTTATTCAGTGATGAACTACAAGAAGTAACTTTGCTCTACCATGCAGTCATTTCTGCTGAGTAAAAGCAGAAGTGATAACTTACCTTAATGTTTTTCTCCTTTTCAAATTGTTCCTCAAATTGCTTTATTTTTTTCTGTAATTTCTTGACAAGCTGATAAGGTGTCTTGTCTTCCCTTTTGTCATCTTTTGAGCTAAAAGATGCTCTTCGTGTTCTGGATTAAAAACATTTTCAAATGTCATTTAAGTGATTAAATGAGTGCAAACAACTTGTATATTTGAGTAACAGATGACTAATTTCAATTTTTTTCTCCAGTTCATAACCCATTCTTTTCAGGTTTTCAGTCAGAGCTATTTACTTAAATAAAATGCTTTGATCTGCTGCCTTCAAAATGTAACGTGTTATTTTTTTTCCTCTCTAATTTCAGTAATACTCGTGAAAAACAGCATTTGAAATTCAAGTGTAATAAACTAATGTCCTATTAATGATATTGTCATTAAAACAGTTCAGAACTTTCCGGTGGCTAAATTACCGATCTAAATTACTAGATACTCAGTAATTCTTGAAACATCCAACACAGAATATAGCCTAGGCTAGAAGCTACCACTGAACAATCCTTGGCAATTAGAGAGTTCCACTTAACTGTCTTAGGTGAGTTACTAGATACTTATCTAAAAACCATCTACATCATCTAATCTGTTGGCTTGACTAATCTAGAGTATGTGATTCTGATTTTAATTCATCTTTTGCACTTGTTCAGCTCCTTGACGTTTGCTGCTTGTGAAAAGTCTTTTTACTTCAAGATTGACCATGAGAATTTTCCAGTACACTTGTTATACAAGGTGCCTGAAAGACCTCTCAGCACAGCTAGTGACATCTACATAGTTTGAGACATTAGAAATACTAATCTAATAATCTACTAGTGTAGATCCTTATTAGTTTCAGAATGAGGTGAACAGCTATTAGAATCAGCACTTCTCTGCAGGTCAGTCTTCTGCATCATGTTAACAGTGCTCATCAACTATCTTCTGCGGCTAATTAGAGAAAACTTGGGCAAGTAACTTTTTCAATCAGTAACTCTATGTCATACAAGAGAATTGGGACACTCTAAACTTGATCTTTCCTGTTCGAGATTTTCTCATTTTAATGGGATTACTTCTTCCCTAACAAGCACGCAAATTCTTCAATTCCCTTTCATAATAACAGCAGACAACTGTACAGGTCACAGGTTATTTATAGTTTTGAAGTGTCACAAATAACCTGTAGCTTGTTTAGTTATGATTCTACTTTCATATACTGGGTTAAACAGGCTTGATCCTCTAAATCTGCAGGAGAGGACACGCATTAAGAACCCTACCTCTCCCCAGGCCTCTCCCTCTAACAGCTGATACTTTCCTATAACCTTTCTGAACAAAGGCTTTCCACAGCCCAAATGAAGAACCTGTCCAGACCATTAATGCACACTTCAGCTGCAATGGTTTGTAGAACCTGGCTCAATAACATGGCACACAAAACAAATCTAAAATTAAGCAACATGAAAATAAATATTCATGCTACTGAGGGGGGGAAAAAAAGGCCAAAACTTACATAAAATCATAGACCAGCAGTCCAGACTGGTAAACAAAGGATATAAATGCTATCTTTAGCCCTGGAAGTGCCATTACAACAGGTTGTCAGAAGCCCTGACCAAGCGCCAGGGAAATCTGTGCAAGCCTGCCCTATTTTTATACTCTTTTCCTCAGCATCTGCCAGCAGCCACTATGAGAGACATAGTACCATCCCAAATGAACCTCTGGCCTAACTTGCTATGGCAGTTCCTGGGCAGGCAGAACAGCCAAATGGCCATATAATGCTACATTTGACCTCGATCTTCAATTAATTTAGATCATGAAAGTCCATTAGGTTCTTGAACAGCTATATTTTCATACTGGCAGTAACATCTGCCCCAACACCCACCAAATTGCATTGAAATACATACCTAACAAAAGAAAGTGCTTTGGATGAAGAATCTAAGGTTTCTGGATCATGTAAGAAACGCTGGCTTTGCCCAAAATCCAAACTACGATGTGACAATATCGGATGACAGTCCTCTTCCAACGGGTGATTAGTCATCCTTCCAGCCTGCGGGGAAAGCTGAGCTTCTCCAGATTCACTGTCCTCCTGCCAAGATTTGAAAGCAGGAAACGGATCTAGAAGATAAGAGGGACACAAAACGGTACTTTTCTGTTAACAGAATTATAAGCAAGAGTCAAAAGGAAACAAAAATGCGTACCCAATGCTTAGTCTTGTATGCTATAAAGGATGTGGTGTCATACACAAAGTGAATAAAAACATTGAAATACATTGGAAAGCTACAAAATCTGTCATGTAACAATTAAAAGAAAAAGGTACTGAAATGAAGTATGCACACTAGGATCCCTTTTTCAAAGTGTATCTTGGGAGTATGCACTTCTGAACAGTTCAACAGTGTAAAAGAGCCTTATTTACTTCTCAGAAATCTGAAGTTAGAAGAATATATTTATTGTCCGTTGCAATATTTTGCTGTGGAAATTAATTTTCCTACCTTACGCATGTACTTTGAAAGATTGTCCTCTTGGTTTTGAAGAAGGTAAGCCTGACAATACCTCTTTTGGTACAATACCCATTTGCCTAAGTCTTTTTAAAGCAGTGTTGTTGGGTTTTTAAGTTTAAATCCATCTTGACACCACTGAGAAAAAGAGATTTCTTAATTTGTGGAAGGTGATTTCTTTTAGGCAAGAGATTCCAAAACAATCAATTTTTTCAAATCCCTATAAAAAGTTAGTTGCTAACATCCCTTACAATTCTCAGGTATGGTTGTCTTGCTGTCTAACAAAAAGCTGACGTGGCCTTTCAAGCACTTTGATTTAAAATCCCACCCCCCCTTTTCCTTTCAGAGAGTTGCCTATGTTTTCCAGTTCAAATCAGAAATTTGAAAACTGGGTTCAAAGTGTGCAGAACAACAATAAAACCCACAAAGTAATCTTAAAAAAAAAAAATAACCCTTGTACCTGCTTTCCATCGTACACTTACTAAGTATTATTGGGATTTTTGTTTTGTTTTTACACTATAATCTTGCCTGTTTACACAGTACAAGATAGAAGAAGGGGACTTTTTAGAAAAAAGGAAACAAAAAAATTGCAGATCAGAACATTCCCAAGATATAAGGGACAGCAGGTGAAGGGTTAGTTAGAAAGCAAACCATAAACTATCGAAAGGCAGATAACTGAACGTATGGCGAACCATACTTACCCTCCCCTTCTCTCTGCAGATGCATTGTTTTGAAATCAATGAGGGGAAAAGTGATAGGGCATGGCGCTAATAAAATGAAAAAGAATGGCAAAAATACTAAAGTGAACACACAGCACAGTCAGAACAAACTATACATAACATGTAAAGCAGGAAGATACAGTACCAGGGAAAAACATCCCATCTTTTGGGCCAGGGCCTGAGCACTCTCAGCTTCCAAGCAATTTCAATGGCAGGTAAGGATGCTCAGTCCTTAGCGAATGTGAACTTTTTACTGAAAAGGTTTACAAAGAACTGACACAAGAATAGTAAAGACTTACTGTAGTTTAATAAGAGTCTCATGCATCCTCACATTACCAAAAGACAAGTTCTAAATATGTTTTTGCTCACAGCTCATAAATAGAGGTGGTGGTGATTTCCAAAAAGCAGCAAAAATACTCACAAATATAGATCAACTAATCTGCATTTTTGCCTTAAGCCAGCAAGCATTTGACCTTCATTTTCAAGAACTCTGTTGGTTACAGGCCTTTAAGTTTCATATCAGGTAGGCTTTAATAACCCAAATCTTGTAACAAGATTTGGACTAGTATAGATTTCTTTACAAAGCCAACCTACTTCAATGGAATACCACAAGGACTTGCAGTGCCTCGGAAGGCTGAGATCCTAATAACCATTCTAAACAGGACTGAAGAACAGTCACAGTTAAAATACTTTGCAATGAAATAACACCTCTTGCAAAATACCATGACTTTACTACTGAGAAGCTTGTAATATAAATTCATATACAGATACACTACTTCCTTTTCAAAGTCATGGTTATAAAGCTATTTGGGTAAGTAAAACCAAAGCAATTTTTATGAGCAAATTTAACGAAATAATGAAAATGGAAGCCACAAACCTTCTGAGAATACGTATTAATCAGATTAACACAAATAGAGGATGTAAAAAAATGTAATGTGCAAGTAAGCAATTAATGTAAATAGAACACTGAGAACATAAGCAGGAATTTTTTTTTTTTTAAACTTTATATAAAGTTATTAACTTGGGCAAAAGAATGAAAATCTGGACTCAGTGTCTTCAGATGTCTGCAAACTGACTTCTCTATGACATTACATACTCTGAATGTACAGTTTGCTAGGGGTCAGGAAGGCCAACCAGCATTGTACAAATCTAAGCCAATCACGAGTTGCAAACCTCATCATTTTTAAGAGGGGAGGATGGATTCATGCAGACAATCGATTTGTAAAACAGTCGACACTGGTCAACAATAAGTTATCGCCATTTGAGCCTCAGGACACAGGTTTGTGTGCTGACATGCTACAAACTATATGCTGCACTGTTAAACTACACATATCCCAGGTATACTTCACTAATTTTAATATTTATAACACAGCAATGAGAAGCACAATCATTCCTTGTTACCAGTGTCTTAACAATATTTGACCATGACACTTGCAGGCACCTCAAAGAATAGCTGTCACTGGAACAGCTTGTTGGAAGTTAAAACCTCGACCCTGTATACTAAATCTGTACTGTATCTACCAAGTTGTATTTTCAAGTTTTTAAAATTGAAACAAGTGGACTGTGGTCACTGTACTGTCAGTGACAGTTCACAGTATTTTAGCAAACTGTATCACTTGCAATTTTTAAGGTGTAATGATTCAGAATATAAAACTAGGCAGAGGAAACAGGATATAAGAAACACGTGAAAAGGTAAGTACTTTGAAAAGAAGATATTGACAAGAGTGTTTTGCTTTGGTTACAAAGGGGTTATGTTTTTACACAAGTAAAACAACAGTCTAAACAGTTATTACCAGACATTTGAGCAACAAAGTTCACAAGCTTAGGGGCTTGCTAAACCTGGAAGGCCATGAAGAATAAGGTCACAAACATAAGGAATCCTGTCTGAGAAAAAACTATGCTTCAAACATTTTGCTTTTCCTAAAACCCAAACAATGGAGGGAGAAGGGGCACAGAAGTAATATTCACCTACAGCTTTGACTTTTATTTGAAAATGTAGAGCTGTTTCAAATCATCCAGTGACATGGAAACCAACACCTTATATTCCTAATGTTTAAAAGAAAACAACCAGCAGATTTTTCAGAACAAATGAAATATAAATTGCTGTGTTTAGTAGTTTAGTGATTTTAAGTCAAATTAGAACTTCAGTAGCTTACATTTAAAAAAACCAAAACAAGACACAATGTTAAGACACAATGTTAACTATATGACATAATTAGAGAAAGCATTTTTAAGGATTTGGATGAGAGACTCAGGGTCCTGGGAACCAGAAGTCACTTTTTAAATAAATAAATAAAAACTCAAACAAACCAAACCTCTAGTAAGAAACTTAGGCTTTTTTGCTTTCTTTAGTTGCTCCTTTGACTATTTTTTCTTTAGTTTAAAGCTTTTAATTAAGATGCAGACAGTTCTGAAATAAGATAGGTCCTATGTCATGACTTGGTCCATTCTTACAATGTATAAGAACATATTATTCAGATTTAACTAAAGAAAAAAAAAAGCATAAGTTTTCTGCTGCTTCTGCTTTGTCAGATGTCCTGTTTATCATTCCTAGCTAACTATATTGTGAGCCAGAGGGTGAAAATTACCTTCCCATTTGTCACCATCAGATACATTCTTCAGATCTAGACGTGGCACTTGGACACCCAGAGCTTCCTCAGAAATATTAACGCTGCCATCCCCCGACACCTCTGAATCAGTGTTTGCATTAAGATCACAAGTCTTGCTACTTGAATCCTGTATTTAAATAACAGAACAATTTTACTATCATTTAGCAACTGGAAATTAGGCACCTTAACAGTGTTAGTTCTAATACTTCTAGAAATTTTTAGGGGGAAGAAAAAAATTATTCTTTCCCAACTCAAGGAATTTTAAACAAGCTTCCTTCCCAGCCCCAACAGTAGTCAATTATTTGCATTACAAAACATTCCTTACATGAGATGTGTAAGTATAAGCTTGCTCTGCTGCCAAAAGTTTCTGTGAAGCGAGATGATGAGATCTCTAAGAGAGGTTTTGCAAACCTTGCAGCAGGCCATCAATGGAAGATTTTTAAAGCTAAATTTATTGTTTTTCTTCTTATCTGTATTTCATGTAAGTTCGTAAGATGTTGTGTATATGTATATAAATGAAACCATAGTCTTACCGGAAACCCCTCTGAAGATATTCTATCATTGCCACCAAGCAATATACTATTTTGCCTAAAAAGAAGACACAGACCTAGTTACCATTTTAAATACAAGTTCTGAATGGACAGATAATACTATACATTCCCTTTACATTTTATTCTTACATACCTTAGTCCAGTTTTAGCAGATATACAATGTATTTCCTTAAAGTGGTAATTAAAAGTCTGGGGAGCAAAAGTTACATTGTTCCCACCACCACCACCTTTGTTCTTCACACAGAATTTCAAGCTGAACAACAACTGGACTTAAATCAAATTGGAAGTAAAACCAGTTCAGACCTTTATTCTCAAACTAGGAGTAAATATTTTAAAAGTCAATTGAACTCAAACTGAAATGTCAATCAGTGCTGAACTCAAACTGCAGATGAACTTAGTTTTCTGGCTAGTTACTATTACCAGCGTTAATTCTTCAATCATTAAAAGCAATAAAATGTGACAAAATATTCTAACGAAAATAACTTTTTCTTCTTCTATTTCTCTTGCCCAGAACATAAGGTTGTTCACAAAAAAGACCATGATATATAATGCATAGGCTTGTACTTATTTTCTCTTTTAAGTGTATAAAGTTCCATGCCTTTTATATCATCATATAAAGGTAATTCCATCTTATCCTCTCCATTTTCACATGTGAAAAGTTACATGTTTAGTTTCATATCCCTTATGTTATACAGTGTTGCAACAATCACCAGTTTGGTACACTTACCTTTCAAAACAGGAGTTACACATTCTGCCATGTAAGTCACAAAAGAAAAACACGTACCTTTCACTATTATTTTCTCCATCAACATCTGCATCTTTATCACATGGTTTCAGTAAGACATCTGCAGCCTGTTGGCAAAAAGTCGGTTTAGAAAAGATTTGGTAATGGCATTCTCAGATGAAAATATTTCTGTAATCATCACTGACCACAAAAAGCCCTCAGGCACAGCTTTTTGTGTGGAGGTGGAAATCCTACTTTTGAACCATGCAGCATTTTTACATTTAAAGTAAGGCCAGTAACCAGGTGTGTTAATCACTAGAAGACAGATAATTACTTTCCATCTTCAGACAAACAATTTTTTTATTATTTCTTTTAAATATTAACACCAACAGTTCTACTGCAAGTTGTCAATCATAGTGTGAAGCTTGAGGTGACTAAAACCATGGAAGTATATCCTATCTCGAAAATAACTGAGTTGGATGTAGACTTGTGCTCAGCGTATATCAAATGAAACAAGTCTGACAGACTTTCTAAAAGGAGCTACTAATCCCTGTTACTAAATAAAGCAGCCACAAAACTGGAAGGGGATGAAGAAATGCTGGCATTTCTATGACACCATCTCACAAAACAAGCTCAGATGAATACAGGTCACCATTTTGTTCACCAACAGTTGGCACAGGAAGACTGACTACTTTAGGCATTTACACCAAAGCCCAGTACTTAATCTCTTCAAAAAACATCTTGCTTGGGGGGGAAATAAGAAATTTGAAATATAAAATGTCATTTTAAAGTAAGAGATTACATGTGGTTTCAGACTTCCAGAAGTTCTCACAAATGATCTTTAAAATGTCTGAATACAAAATAAAGTTACCTGGAGAGTTCAAATATACGTAACAGTTGCCAGTTTTACACTGCTTACAGTAATACTTGCCCTTACCAGACAGAACTCCATTATTCTGTTTACATTATATCAGCCCTCAAGTCAATTTCCAATTCGAGGAAACAATTTTTAATTACAGTGCATTTGTCATACTCCAGCAGATAATTTCCACCCTGGAGATGAGCTGTGCAAGTCTGGCATCGTCACACTTATTGTAGTTGTGGAAACAGCTGCTTCTGTTTCCATTTCAGACCCAAAGTAGAGCTCACGCGTGCATTTCTTACAACCCTATGTGCCCCTCTCAACCTCCTTTCCTAGAGGAGAAGCAGTAATTTCCCTTTAACATGTTGCCTAAAGACACAACTCTCCAATAACAGCTGAACTAGTGTATCGACAAGAAGGTAGAAACTAACACTGAAAAAAAAAAAAACAAACCAACAAAACTTCACCCCAGAATGCCACCTTTCCACTGGTATCAATGGACACAAATATATCAAAAAGCAAAACAGGCCAAGAATGACATGAGGTGTGACAACGAAAGTCCACCTACACATGACCATATGCTCCCAAGCATCACGTTTATTACCCTTTATATTCTTAGCACAGTAACATACTTGGAACTCTGAAGTACACACACACTTCCTAGGAAGTGGAATTCACATTTCTCAGCTGTTCTTTGAAACTATTAAAACTGCATAAACGCACTGAAAAGCCACCAATTTACAATTTTTGTTTCTTCATCTACATTTGTATCTTCTGAGTTTTGATTTCTAAAGCTTAACATATATTTTAACTAGGAAGTCAGGAGGAAGTAAAGTGTTAGGAGTTAATATCAGAATCTCACTCTATTGCTTTTGAAGGCTTTCATTGTCAAAAGACTGAAAACCTAAAACAAATACTACAAATAAAGGAAGACTTAAAATAGCCAGTCAAAAAAAGACTGATGGCAGAAATATGCAACTCTGTACTTTCAACTGAGTTCTTGCAAACATAGCATTCACCTGAACTGGATAAAATAGCATCTAATCACAACACCCTGTTTTCTGCATTTTGCACTACAGGATAACAATCTAGTCATTTTTTTATGACAAGATTTGGCACTAAGGCATCAGGAAAGAACATGGACACCCAATGCATTCTGTGACATTTTAATTTAACAGAATGGGATTCTAAAACAATATGCTACTTTAGCCAGAACAACTGAAAAGTTTTGCTTGCTAGGTGATTCAAAAAAAGAGTCATCTGGGATCCATGAAAGCAAACAGAAGGTTAGGAGAAGAATACATTAGCATAGTGAAAAGCACTATGGCAACATTGCGTTTTAATAAAAACATAGATACAGACAAGACTCACAGTTTCGCTATGCTAAGGCACCCATTTCCATCTTTTCAAGTTCACAGACCCATTAAATTCTAGTTAATTTAAGTCTACTAAGAATAGGTTTGCTTATCTTTCAGGAAACCCTCAGAAAGATTTATGGACTCACAGGCAAGAAGCTAAAACCCACTGTAGAATGTTCTCTACACATGTACAGCAAATGTCTCTACCCAAAGAATTCATCATTTAGATTTATGACAACAAAAGTTGTACCAAAAAAAATAAGGAACTATGGATTTGAATTTTTCATTAGAAGTGCTTATTTGACAGTTGCATATGTGCTATTTCATACAGTGGCAGAAACTACATTCTCTTGCATATTACTGTTCTACTTGATTTCAGTTTTGGCAGAATGTATTTTACAGCATTGCTTGATCACATAAAGATACCTTGAATGAGGGACTGATACCTGCTCACTAGTAGAAAGTGCTGGTACAGTTCAGGCCATTACAAATTCAGGCCGTACATACTACAAACCTTCACATTTGGTTGTATGCAAAGATCTAATAATTTGCAGCTCAAAGCAAAGCTGAGGCATGTTGTATAGGGCTAACAATTATTTCAGTATTTACAATTGCTACAATACTGTGCTTCCCATTCAAATTGTATACAATACTTGCTTCTTTCAGTGACATGAAGCTGTTCAAGTATAATAGAGAAGCAAAGTCAAAATTAAATCTATGACATCTGATATCCTGTGGTCTGTTGTTTACATTTTTAGTTGCTTTTGGAACTTTAGCAGCAGCTTCAAGTCTCATTAACATTCTATTTTGTGAGCAAAACAGTTTTAAAAAAATACAATTATGTATTTTATTTTTACAAGAATGTTAGCATCACATCTTAATATATGCTCATGCAGCACTCTAGACAGATTTTTCTGCTTCAGAATACAAGCAGCCAATCCTGACACTTTTCAAGATGACTATATACATTCGGAACCCCTTCAGGAGGTCACAAGTCTAATTGTCTTTCATTTTTCTTTTTCTGAACACCTCTAGTATAGAAATTCTAAGTGAACACAGCAGTATGGAGGGAAACGAGCCACCAGCACAGCACAAGTCAAACTTCTAAGCAGAGATATTCAAGGAAAAGTAATAGAACCTCTTTCAACCAGACAGGAAATGAAGATGTGTCAAAAAGAACAGGACATCTCTGTCTACCACAGAAGAAACCAGAAACAGCAAGAAAAGGCTGAGTAACAATTTCCATATGAGGGTAGTTTGTTGTTTTTTTCTTTTTAATAGGTCAGTTACAAAACCATACCTTCCTAGCACAAGCATAGTCAAGAAGCTGCAGAGTTTCCAAGTTGACTGCTACTTCTAACCTTGCTTAACACAGTAAAAGGTGTAACTAACTGTGGGCTATGCTACAATCACAGCTCTAGATCTTCAGCTCCTTGGGAAGCCTTTACTGACACAGCTGATATTCTAACCAGTGCTATGCTTGGTGATACACTGACTTACCTGAGCAGAAGGAAGGACTGGTACCTGGGAAAGACCAATAGAAAACACTAGTCAGGGTCCAGATAAGTTGCACCAAAGTACACAAAAATTTCACTCTGCATGTCTACAAAACATGCACAGCAGAGAAGGCAATTAACTGCCCAGAGCAACAGCACCATGTAAGGCTGCATTAGAGAGACTAGGAAAACTCAGATCTCTAAAGCACTTCACTGAAGTCACAGCAATTTATGATTTTCATATACAGGAGGCTCTTCCTCTCACCTGAACATTTTCTTCTTCCTCAGTTACAGTATCATGTTTCATAGCTTCACTGTCTAAATCAGTGCAAACCAATACTTCAGAGCAGTCTCCTGTGTTCTCACTGCTACCAATGTCATTATCTTCAATAACCTCATTCCTAAAGAGAAGAGCAGAAAGACTTTAGCAACCTGTTGACCCCTCCTTTAAAAAACAAACACAAAAAAAACAACAACAAAAACCCACAACAAAAACCCCACCACATCACCACTGCACTTTTTTTTCCTTAAACAATATCAAATATTAGGGCGCTTGTTGGGTTTTTTTCCAAGAAAATTATTCTGCCAAAGATACTGGTAATATCTACAATTTCAATTACCTGTAGCCAAATTTATGTAGTTTATATGTACTTCTGAGGTTTTCTACAATAGTAGATGATAGATGTATTAAAGTGTATTTATTTGATTCTTGTACTTATTTTCAGACATACATCCCCCACTTACTATGCTGACCTAAGGAATAAAAGTGCCAACAGCCAGAAGCAGTGACAGATTGAAACTACCGCAACTAGATCAAGTTCCTGTGGCTACACTCCCCTCAGTCCTGAAGACAGCTAGTTTACAGCTAGTATCACTATGTTCCCCTCCAGTGAGAAATACCATTATTTTTAACATTTAATCTCCCCAGAATTCAATTTAAGGCTTGTAACAGATTAAAACTTATACCATATTTATGGTCATACATGCTTTACATGCCACCATCCCCGTTACCACACGATTCTGTAATTCATCACAAGCCTTTGACTTTCTTGCCTTCCTTCTCCTCGCTCACCAGAACTACTTTTAAAAATGCTTCTCCTTTATCAGATAGGCAGATACTAAAAGGATGGTTTGGAATGTAATATTTTAACTCTTTTCTTAATTTCAGCAATTATTTTAAGTTATTTGTAAGAAATTTCCACTGGATCACAGCGATTTTTAGTTATTCATTTAACCGTGTATTTGCCTTGTACATGGTCTGCTGGCGGCACTGCTTTAAAGGACTCAGACGACCTCTTTCAAGAAGACTATCATGTATCCTCTATTACAGTTAATCCAAAGTGGAACGAGGATCAGAAGCATTTGAAATAGTCAGTGTGCCAAAAGAATATATTTGTTTCAAACCTGCAGTGATGCTACTTTTAGCTGCTTCTGTGCAGTCAGCCAGCCTTTAAAACACTTATGCTGTAACTGTATGCTGAATTCAGCTATAACAGGTCTTTCAGATGACTACCTGTGTGAGCAGATACTCCAAAAGACATTACTTCAAAGACATTTCTAACACTAAATTTTTTAATTGATTATTACCAGCAATGATTATTACTTTTATGATCAACTGATAAATTTAGTCTGACCTCTTGTCACAGATAAGGCTTCTAAAAACAGTAAAGATTGAACAACTTAGAAAACAGCATTTGAGCCTCTGAATACTTCACGTATTTCAGGCTCTAAGTAACAAAGGAATTTAGGTACTGAAGTCCTACTTAACTACACATTTTTAGAGCTGGATCATTAATCATGACTATTGATTTTTATTAAAGCACCAGAATGTACCAGCTTCTCAAAGCTACCATAGCAATCACTGCACTCATAAAATGGCAAAATTTATAATAAAAATAAAAGTCCATCAAATGAGGCTGAAACTCTGCAAATAAACCCACAGTGCTCTTTCCATCCATTTTTTAGCTATTTGTTGACACTGGCAGCCAGAGCAGTAAAATAGCTATGTTAACATGGAAAGATAGGGTAAGGAAAGTGAAACAGCCGCTACAGCAGCTTTCATATGGTAAAATTGGGGCATAAGTAACATCAGTGAGGTAAGAATGAAAGCACTAGGGTAAATTAACGTTTTGTGCTACTTGCACATAATTCAGCAGTGAAGTAGTTGTACTTCATAACATTTCTAGCTATAAGATCAATTTAAAATATTTGCTTCAAGGGCGGTTAATTACTGGGAACTGATGGAAGCTGATTTGGTTTAACACATGAACTAAGTTGAAGTTAACAGCAAAAATCGTAACTTTTGTTTTGGGTTGAGGTGGGGGGACTGGGGTAGGTTGTTTTGGAAATCTTACTGGTTGTTAGATCCTTCCTCATCCCCGCTGGGATTTTTTGCTTCATTGTTACAGCCCAGTCTGTGTTGCTGTATATGTTTAAGATCGTTATCTAAGCTGCTCTGCAGGTCGAAAAGGTGCTGTTCCACAGCTGCTCTAATTGTTCTTTCTAAAATGCTAAGAAAAAGACAGAACATTCGTATTAAGAACTCTCCTTTTGCAATTATCAACTATGCAGAAAGGCAGAGATAACAAATTTTACACGCGACAGGAATCTTTGATGACATGCACTTCAAAGCAAAAAAGAGATTAACTTTTCCAAAAAGACAGTGGACATTACTGCACCTACTATCTTCTATTTAATAAGATTTACATAAAGTATTATGAAGTCTATTAGCAGTATTTTAAGAGTAATCAACACATTACAATGATTAACTTTTTCATATCTATACACAAAAACTGATAAAAGTCTAATATATTAATGTGACAGTAAAAATTTCTGTCTGTAACAGGCCAGAGTCAATCCTGGAGCAGGTACCACTTGAGCACAGCTGGCTGTACCCCTCCTGAATGGGGCCAGAACCTTGAAAGACAAAAGCCCACAAATAGCAGAGACAATGAGCAAGTACCTGATGAAGGACACAGGATATACTCAAAGATACATCAAGAAAAGAACAGTGTTCTTTAAAAACAGACTACTCTGTTGACTGCTTCTTAGCCAGCTCATCCAAAATAATCCAAAATTAGCACTATAAAAAAATCCTCCCGTAAGAATCAAACTATTTTACCCCATTTTTAACTCTGGAATTGTCCATTTATTTTTCTTCCACATTTGTACATGCAATGCCACTGAACTATACTCAATAGCAGCAACTAGAAGTGGTACTAAAAATACAATGTGAATACTATCACAATTGTAAAGTCAAACACCTCTGATCTAAGTATGAAACCAAAATGTTCTGGAAGCCAGATTCTAACATACAGTGCTCTTGTGCTTCTGCAGTCAACAACACTGACACATTAGCTTTTTCATGCATTGGAGTTAAAATGTTGTAAGTGAAATACTTCACACACTAGAATATGTTCATTCATAACTGTAATCAAACCTACAGCATTTCTTTTTCTTGAAAGAAGACACATCCTCTATGCATGCTCTAGTAATGGCACAATACAAACATTTTATATTTTCATTATACTTACTCTGCAGAGGCTGGCAAGATACTTATGGGAGAGATATGAGCACTGCAATAAAGAAGAAGTAAGTTAATGAACTGCAAAAACTTACCACATTAAATAAAAGTCTTGAAGTCAACAGAAAGCAACTTAGAAAATACTTAAATACTGCATGTAATGTGGCTATTGAAAGTAGAACAAATAAGTAAAGAAAACACTGATTTACAGCCCCTCTATTAATTAGGCAAAGAAACCTTAAGGGCGGCCATCATAAAACTGTAGAAGTAGCAATGCAGACTTCTGTCTCTCAAGAGCCAGTACTCAGTATATTATGAAGCTATAAGCTCTCAGATGTACAGTCTTTCCCATGGGAAATACTAATCACTTAGTCTCCAAAGATTTCCTGACACCTTGCTTAAGAATGCAGATACTCACCTTGCTGCCTAAAGCAAATTCCAAATTACTCTGCTTTCCTCCACAGTTGCAATTCATAGAGGTTCTTCCCTGCCTGTCAGCCTGTTGCGTAATTTTATTTTGCAACGTTCAACAGATCTGCAGTGCTCTCCAAGGACAGCTACATTTCAAGTGCAAGGCAGGTACCTTCCAGAGGTTTTGAGACATGAGCTAGACATTTGTAAAGCATTTGGAAATCTCCTAGCACAAGCCACTTCAGCCTAACATGTTAAACTCCTGGGGGTGGGGAGAGTGGGTTGGGGGGAAATCAGTATAATTCAAGTAAATTCAAGGAAGTTAACTCCTGTGTGTGGTCCCTCTGCAATTTGCCGTTAATATGATGAGAATTCTCTCATTGTCTAAAACTTAAGTATTCCTTTTAAACTGGCAGTAAATATGCTAAGAATGAAATAAAAGAAAGCTGTACTGTAAATGACAATGAGTTGCAACTTACATATTCAGAAAAAAATAAATACTAACTGCATTTCAGCTAGGAGGTGGGGAGGGAGGTAGGTAAACAAATGCTCTTTCCTCCTATTATATATAGCTAAGCTCAAAAAGCTGAAAACCAAAATGTTAGTCTACTCTTTACCATGCAACAACACTGTTGGCAGCCAAAGCTGATTTTAAATATTAATGCATAAAGTAAACTCTGAAATACGAGGGAGCTTGCCACTCCACTGGAGAACTGAACTGGTACTACCTCTGCAAGATAGTTTTGATATTAACCTTGCTTTTACTAAAAAATGTAGACAGTCTCTCTGCTTACCCAAGAATAGTTTTAATACAGCAAAGAATATCTTGGTTAGACCTTATCAAGTTTATTAGTAGTTCTACCACCAGAGAGGTAAGATATTAAGACCACCTCAAGTAGTCCTTCTATTTTTTCTTCCTCTAAGTAGATGAAACACAAGCAATAAAGGACTTTCAATTACACACTAGCTGATAAGAAAAGTAGTTAAAAGTATTTAAAAATAATTATGCCCTTTTGCCTTAGACAACCTTTACTGGGCCACTAGCAAAGTGCACTGTATTTAAACATCACCATGTAACAACTGAATAAACCAGGTGCTCATGGGGGGGGTTTCATTTCTTTTACTTTTTTTTTTAAATGGAAACTTGATTTTGAATCAACCTCATTTGTGTGTCTGTCTGCATAGGTGAGAAAACAAAGCAGATTATTCCTAACGCTCTGACAGAACAGGCAGCTTTAAACTACTATTTCAAAATAGACATTGCCACATAGCTTTGGAAAATTAAAAAACCTGATGCAGAAGCCAGATCTTATAGCCACACTACTTTCAAAGCCGCTGGATCAAGCAACTGAGCAAACACACTGGCATTTAGGTTTTTTTCTTTCAAACAAAGAAATGGTAAGGAAAAAAAAGTAACAACTAATATTTACATTTCATTGATATTTCCGTGCACAGAAGTTCAACATAGTCCTACTACTTGTACAAAGTAAGTTTTCTGATAAACACATTTTGTTTTGACAATACTTCAGCTTCATGAACAATATAAAACACAGGAGGAGCACAAGCAAGAATCTCAGCCAAAAAAACCCAGTAAGATTTCAAAACATGAAAAATGTAGTTTGAAGCATCTAATCTCAACATTTTCAGCAAGTTCTACAAAAGCTGCATTAGAAAAGGTAGGCTTACCTTCTAAAAATACTAATACATAATTGTATACATTGAAATCTATTTACTATCAAAACACAGTCATTCTTAGGACAAATGGGGGGGGCACAATCGAAGCACAGAATACTGCAACATTCTATTTGTCAAAGAGAGAAAAAAAAATTCAGTCAAGGGCACAAGTACAAACACTATTTATAGGAAACTGCGATGACCTGGAATCCTTTTATTCTACCACTTGCGACAATAAGGAACTGTGTCAAGAATGGGGAGAATCAAACTCATCTCCAAAGAATCCAGAAGATTTCAGACATGGTTCACAACAAAATTTTCCATCTTGCTGCGTAACCTTCAGCCCCCAGCGTAGGATTGTTCACCAGTGCTTTTACTAAACACCTTTAGATGCATTAGAGGTACTCAGCAAAAGAGTGCATATATCAGCAGTATTGCAAAGCCTGAAGAATCCTCTTACTACTTAAAGAATATCTTACCTTTTCAACTAATCACTTTAGCAATTAAGCACTTTTCAAGAGAAAAGCGTCAATTGCTCTTAGCTGACAATACATTACAATTTCCAAGCAATATATCACAGTTCAAGGATACTTTTAAAAGCTGTAATTTATACTGCTACACAGAGCCTTAACGCAGCATGACACAGCAAGACACAGAAAGGTAAACATCTTTGTTCCAGAATGCTATCCCACTCCCAAGAATCCCTCTTGCACTGTCTCCCTACCTATAAAAGGTCCCGGTAAAAACATACCATGAGATAGAAAAATACATTAACTAGAGATAAAACATTTCAAAGTTTTTCTTGGTAATTTACTGACTATATGCAGGTTCTTATTTCTTGTCAAAAAAATAATCAAAAAATATTTCATTTCACAGTATCTCCAAAATACATTTAATCTTCCATCATCTTAAAGTTTAAAGTAGTCTTATTTGCAATCATATCAAAGCAACATTTTCCTCTCATATATTTACCTGTGCAGCAAAACTTTACAGGCCATTCTGATTATTTTTGCTATCCCAAATGAGCACTTCATGTAAAAATGCTTCATTTGAAAAACAGCAAAGCGCGACGTTGGCTGCTGGTTATGCATACTGCTTGCTGGGATTCAATGGCTGCTTGTCAGACAGCACTTCTGGAGTGCTGCACTAAACCCTGCAGTCTAAATAGAAATAGACTGCAACATGAGGTCACTCCTGACAATAAGCTGCCCAATCAACACTTGAAAGCTTTCCTAACATGTTGTTCACTGATTTTCTAGGATAGGAGTAGGGACAAGTATTTGGATCTTAAAGACAGCGTTAAACTAAAATAATAATGTATTTTCTAGCAATTCAGGCAGTGGTTACATTTGGTCAGCCTTACTATATATGCATTTTGTCTCACTTGGGTGCTGTTAATATTACTGCCTCCCTCTCACCAGTTAGAGCTAATTAAAACAAACAAGGGTTAACAAAAATATCACACAAGCAGTGAGGAGCTCGTCCTTGTCATTGCATTTAATATAGACAAAGCAAACTGTTTACAGAACTGACTACTTGTCATATCTCATATTTTAACACAGATAATTTTGAAAAGCCCAAAGAACATATCAAGAGTTTCTACATTAGGCTTTTGACTGGCAATATTTGAGATGAACTGCAAAAAAGAAAGCAAATACTGCTCGGTAACACGCAGTGATGAAAAATTTGGAAGAATGACAGAGAGGGATTCTAAAGCAAGTATTTCAACAGCATGTCTTAAAAGTCAGCGGTAATGCTGAGTCAGTAATTCTTTTCTCCAAAAGTCAGGACAGTGAAACCAACAGAGCCCTGGTGAAAAGGCTTCTGATAACGGAAAATATGAGGTTTCCTTCACATACACAATATCAACCCCTGAGCAACAAATGCTCCCTGATTGGGTAATGGGCTTCAAGATCACTCAACAGGTTTATTTTAAATACCATTTTCAAGCAGTCACCGAAACAAACTGCATTAATGATTATCCACATTCTCACCAGATCCCTCTCATGCTCAAAGTCAAATTAACACCACACAGTGTATGAAGGTCATATGTTTCAGAAAGAACAGAGTAAAGAAGTAAAAAATGAGCAAAATAAGCAAATTACAGTCCAAATAATTAGAAGGAAGGTCATATACCCCATCGTATGAGTCAAGATAACCAATCTTTAACATGCAGAAGATGCAACCTCAGTGTTCTTTTCCTTCTCTCCACACAAAGACCAAAAATATAGATATTGGGTTCCCAAAAATCTGACAACAGCAAAGAGGCAACAAAACTACAGGTGAAGGAACTGCAAGAATCACGGTTAACATCTACTTCTCCTCCTCCTTCCTTTATAAGCTGCTGCAGACTCTATATTAAGACAAACATCCCAATAAACCTGCATTAACATTTGCTTTTGTTAATTAGTTTTGTTGTTTTTTTTTTAACCTCAAGAAACTAAACAGAGGCCATTAAATGCATACTATGAAAGCCGTTAAGTTTGGAAAAGTATTTACAGTATTAACAGTATTTAAAAGTTTAAAGCATACTTTCTCATTCTCTGTAGTTTATTTTTTTTTAAAGTGTTTCCTGCAGTTGTTTTGGTTTTACAGTCAAAATTCTTTCTTCTTCTACAGGATTCCTCCTTCACCACAAATGATGTAAAATGCCAACCATAATTAATGCCTATGAATTTTTAATTAACCCTAAACATTGAGTAAAAATGTTTTTCTCTTCAGGCTATCAAAATTAAACTCTCAAACATGTTGTCACTACGGCTGCACTACTACATTCCACAAGCAACTAAATACCTGTGAATTGTTAAATTGCTTTAAAGCTTAAATTGGAAGAAGGAACACTTTTATAGAAATTCCAACTGCAGCAACTTTTTTATTTAAGTCAAACTAAAATTAACCAGTTATATTGCTGCAAAGGATAATTAACAATTAAAATATAATTTAAATTACAAAACAATTATGTTTCTCTTATTATTTCATATTTTACAAATTCCTGTAACAAAGTAGAAGGAAGCACGCAGCCAACAGCTGAACAGATTTCAACCTGAAACCCACGTTCTTGGGACTAGTCTGTCTTAGGCACTAAACTTATCCTGCATTTCTTCTGCTTTTAGTCACACTTTTATTATAGATTCTTCTTCATCCCTCCGTACAAGTTCTTACACGTAATGCCCATACCTAGCACATGCTGCAGAGCTATGTAAACTATACCACAAGTAAAGCAGCCTTAAAAATTGAAACTTGTGTACTACAAGCAAGTAAAACGTAAACCTGTGTATTACAGGCAAGTGCAAATAAGCTCTCAAACAGAAGTACCATTTTAAGTTTATGCATCTCCTTTATGAGGATTGGTCTTAATTAAAAGCTGACTCCCACTCAAAGACTCCTGCCACAGGATTTCCAGAGCCTTCATTTCAATTCATATTAAGGAGATTTTCTGGACCCTCAAATCAAGTTTTTTTGCAAGCAACCCATTCTACAGAGTCGCACACATAATCTTAAAAAATGCTATCTTTAAAGTGCTCAAAATTTCCTCCACATTGCTCTTACTACAGGTCTTCCTAGAACATCTAAATTCCAACCTAAAAATCATTAATGGTCAATATTATCCTCACTTGCTCTCCACTAGCCTTTTAGTCATATATAGTTCCTCTTTGTCCCTGGTGTTTTCTCTCACTAGCATATATTCAGAAAGTAATCACATCTACAGAGTCTTCATTGCAATTGTTTATGAAATAGATTTCACTGCACTCTAGTGAAATAAGGTACTGTCCTCACTTAACACCTGACCAAAGTGGGCATTAAAAAAAAAAAAACCTGGACAAACAAATTCTCACAGGTTTATAAATGAATTGGGGTCATGTAAGGACACACCTTTGCGCACCGGCATGTGACACAAAACAGCCCTAGGATTGCCCACTGAACGGAAGTGGTGGAGAGATGGCACTGAATGGGTTTGCATCTACCAATATTCAGATATTTTTTATATTTCTGCTACAAAATTTGCTGTTTAAATACCACTTTACAGTTTCATTAAAATATGCCCTTTTTCCCCTTCTCTGCATAAATCACCACAGTTAGTCCAACCTGAGCTCTACAGGCATTCCTCCTATGAATTTGGGAACAGTCATTTTATCCCATATTTTACTACCAGAACTGCACCTACCTCTAAAGCTTCACTTTGTAGACACTGCCTGACAATCTCAAAAGTCTGACAGCTTCTCTCAGACTGAACAGACTATACTCCAAACTTTAAATCCAAACTCCAAGGCAGAAACAAGTTACCTTGTTGATGCTGTAACGCCCCTGGAATCCGAGAGACTCCCTGTCATATCTAGATGCACCACAGCTGGCCTTTCAACAGGTTTCTCTGTGCCATCTTCTGGAAGTTCTTCAGACTGCTCAAGTTTTACATCTTCCTCCTCTTCCAAGAGATCATTTATCTAATTAAAAGATTTATTTGCAGTTAATGGCTTGAAAAGTTCTTTTAAGAGGTCCAAGGAATTAAAAGAGCGTGAGAAGTGTAAAACCAACATACTTGTAATTTTTCAATTTTAGAAAAACAAGCACATTGTACTTGCTTTTTGTTCCTTTGTTTTCAAACACAGATGTTTTTACTTGAAGCAGTAAAATATAGCCAACTTAAAAACTAAGACAATATAGCCAACTGATAATTCAATACAGCCTTCAGTTTTTAAAAAGCAACTGTCTAAAACATAAAAAGGTAAACACAACAAAGTTGTGATCCACAAAACCACTCTGTGATTGATTACTGACCTCCCAAACTTGCAAACCCAAGAATTAAAGTATCAGCAGTAGCCTCAAGAAAATACACTTTATAATACCTGCCACACAAGTTAAAATAAAATAAAAAAACCCCAAACCACTGAATTCAGAAAAATGGAAACTTTAGAAGTTTACACCGAAGGCAGAGAGAAGGTGCGTATTTAAGAGGGGTGTGATACATTACATGGCACTACACTCAGGGCAAAAAACATATTTATTTCTGACCTGCCTCTGCAATTGCAAGAGGATGTGCCGGTGAAGCGAGGGCAAGCCCACCCGCACACAGTCAGCCACCAGTGGGGCTGTATCCACTGAGGACAGCAGCCCTTCTGCACACCCATGGCACCAGCCCGGGAGGGAGCAGGACCCAACAGAAGTGCACTGTTGACATCTGGTGGAGACACCATGGAATTAAAGGGACACCCCACCAGGCCTCAAATGTGGGGAAAACAAAACAAAGACAAAACCACACACCACACAGACTGTTATGCTTGGGAAACCCTCTTGCTAAAGCATATAATGACCCACAGACAAGTCAGTAATTTCAAAGCATGAGAGCACAGACCCACTAACTATTCTTTAAAGAGCAGTCATCCCAACCTAAGAGGACAGACCTCAGCCTCTGGTTGCAGAAATTACAGCCCAGCTTTATTTAACACCTTCCCGCATGCAGCAGGGCTGTGTCAGTTCTCAGTGCTAGACATATTCCTGCAAAGAGCTGAAGAGAAAGCAAACATTGCAAAGTTGCAGCACTTTGCTACAAGAGCTAGCAGAGCAGAAGCTGCTCAATCCAGAACTAGCTGCCCACGCTTGGCAGACCAGACCAATGGGTGAGGTGTCTACTGCAGTGAAGAGGAAGCAACCAGCTGGCCTAGTACTTGCCTTACCTGTCTTGCTAGAGCAGAGGTTCATGGGATAATTACTGACTTTTTAAAGGCTATTTCTTGCTACCTTCCTTTGCAACTGCTGGTTATTTACTTTATTTACCCTTCTCTTCCTCTTTAAAGAGAACATATCATTTCTTAAGCCAATTGAACATAAAAAAATTTCAGTTTATAGCTTTCCATATTTCTGAGGAAGGGTTTGAGCCCAGATTTTATTACTAATCCATGAACCTAGCTTTGATTATACAAAAGCACTTCTTCCGTGCACTATCACTTATATACCACGACTTGTTAGAATTAAATATATTTGCCAGTGGAAGAAGGTTGTATCAGTATACCACATTATCATTTCCTGAAGAACTTTCCATCTCTATTTATCCTAGCACAACAGGGTATTTTACTTGACAAAGTTAAATTTGTTGTGAGGAAAGGCAGAAGAATGATAATGGATATCATCACTCACATGGACAGGTGAATCCAGCAATCCTGACAGCTGAGTACCAGGGCCCAGAGTATTTCTATTCTATTCAACTTTGTTTCTCCAATTTCAAAAGCTTTCCCCACTAACATCAAGATGGTATTCTGAAGTCTTAGAAACACCATTCTAGATTTTTGGCATAGAGAAACACCACTGATAACATCATCAAGCGGAGTGCGAGACCCTGCATGTTTCTGTAAGACACACCTAGAAGTATTATTGACCAAGACCAACAACAGTATGGTTCTACAGTTGCTTAAACACAGTTCTCCATTCCTAAAAAGGTAATTAAAAAGTAATACTGTTTATATAGCATAACAGCATCTAGGTTGGGCAGGGTATTGTTGTCGGTTTAGTTTTTATGTGTTTTTCTATATAGCATAGCTATAACTTACTACAAAGCAACAATTTCACAAGCATACCTATGTTAGGAAAAAGCATTTAAGGAAATACCAGATTTTGTCACTTTGCAAGAAACTACCAAAAGGCATACTAAAGAAAATTATATTTCAATATATCTTTCATAAACATAAATAACAGATACTTAAGTGATAATATATTGCCATTTAAAATATTTTTACCTGCTCAGTTATTGAGCTTAAATCATTAGTAGATGAAAAATCTTCCTCTTCATTTTCAAAGAATTCATAGTAGTTCTCCAGAAGTCCCGCCATTATTCTGCTAACTATTTCTTGTTCTTTCAGATCCTCCACATCTGTGTAAATGCTAAAGATTTCAACACCGTTTTAGTATAAAAATCTAAATCCAGGTGTTTCCCCAAGGAGCTCCTGTGAATGACTTCTATGACTAAGGGCCACACTTCACACTGCTATCCCTAATCCATTCTGAACACACAGAACTGTAAGTATACCTTCACACTACTGCATTATAAAGCTTTATAGTAGTTTATATTTAAAAGTGATGAAGTAACAGCTATTTAGTCAATTAACTTTTCATGAGGAATGTTTAAAATTCAAGTATTTTCCTGCAGAGAGGAAATCCCAGTGTGTTTGTACTTCAACAGCTTTCGACAAGAACTGCTTTCTTGCTACGAGTAGTAACCTTATGTACTATCGCTAAAAAATTTGAACCTTGGTATAATTACAGCAATGCAACAATGAAATCAGTGGTTTCTAATGACATAGCTCACAGACAAGCTGTTGTTTAGATCCAAGCAAAAACTGTAAGACAAAACTGGGGCGAGGGAGTGGGGGGGCGGGGGGAAACAGAAAGAAAGATATTGCCCAAAACTTATTGTGTGGTTGCTACTGTTACTCATGGACTAGGAAAGACTTTAGATTGCAGATGTACGCTGTCAAATTCACATAAAAACACTGTATGAACTTTTGTAACTTACTGAAAAACATCCGGGCCAAAGACTGCAGCTAAAGAACTTGCCGACCAAATTTCTTCATGATGCGATGCTACATTAGCTAAAAATTTACACAGAAACTTTAACAAACTGTAATTAACAGGTGGAAGCTGCTGCAAGAGGAACCTCAACTTTCTTCCAAATTCATCTTCATTATTATAATCTGAAAAATTTAATAAAAATATTTTAATCACGGAAATAAAATATCAGCTTTTTCACATTTGATATTGATCAACTTGTTGACTTTGACAACAATTACTTACTTCTGAAAGACAACTAATTTGGTCAGACCACAGTCTAAAGTGTCAGAATTTGGCTTGCATTTGTTCGGTCTGAGATTCTTAAACTAAATTTCTTCATGGAAAAAGGGAAAGAAAAGCCACCCTAAAACCAAAAACTGAAGCATCCAGCCCACATATCTGAAGGGCATTTACAGTGGTAATACTTCATAACAATCTATCTGTCCCAGCATCTCCTCATTTCAGTCTCAGGATTAGTCTCTTCCTCTCCGATCTTTCCAAGAGAAGCTGATAACTCATCTCCTATTCCATCACTCCTCTTCAATGATGTCAGAGGTTTGGAGGGGTGGTGAAGAAGCAGGGGAACATAACAAAAAATCCTCCCCGGTCTTGTTTCCATAGCACAGTACCATCAGATTACTTTCCCTAACGATAAATTGAACTATAAATTTAATTCTTCTATAAAGCAGAAATTGATAACCTAAACCTATGACTGCAAGTCCAATCAGTAGTTTTCAGCACGTTTTCCCTAATTAATGCTCACTCAAGTTTCTGGTGACATAGGGCTAGCTCCTCAGTATCCTTTCATTTTACCACTGTTACACAACAATTGCTATGCAGAAGAGCTCTAGAGACAGCAACAGCTCCACAGATAGCGAGCTAACTTAAAAGCTAGTTAAATTCTCCCATTTCAGAAAACTAACTTTGACACTTTTTCCTCCACAAGCATCCCATTCTCACCACTCTACTGCCTTTTATAATATTTAACTGATGAATACAAGCAATCTCAATGCAATCATCTTAACACTCACTTAGCTTGCAGCTTGCTGATTCAATTTCAGACCCAAAAAAAGGTCACCATAAAACTTCCTCATTCTAAACCCACATTTAACTATATCCTTCATCAAGTTATCTCCCATAAATCTCATTTGTTACATTATCAGCCTTAAGGCAAGAAGGTTCAAAGAGTTTACAGTTGTTTGTACCTAACAGAGAAATTTCATATAAAGGAAAAGAAATGTCATGAAAGCAAAACAGGAGAAAAATTGATACAAACAGGCCTCCCCTGCTCTCTCAGACATTTGAAAACTGTTCTCACATCAGTTAGAAAGGGAAAAAGATGTTTGAAGATGATGAGCAGTCATACTGCCTCTCTAGATGAGAGAACTGAGACATCCCAGTCCTTAATATCCAATCAAAGAAGCAAGTAAATTCCCTGTTGTATATGTACCGAAACACAAAACATTAACTGTGCAGGACTTCATTTCCTCAGACACAATCAACATCTACAGTATGTTAATACAGGAAAGCAGGCACAGAAAAACAGTTCTCTCAACACAGTGACACAATAAAGCCAATATATTACTGTTAGCTTTTACTCTAGAAAGGTGTTTAGGAAACAGAACAGCAAAAGAGAACCTAAAAAATGCTTTCACAAAGTAGACCTTCAAAGACAAAGCAAGAGAGAGAGGTGATAGTCAGAACACCTCCTGCATACAAAACAAAGATGTTTTGTCTAACCTGTCTGTCCTAAAATTTAGGTTATAAACAACAACTAGAGACTTAAAGTGAGAACATTCTTATCTGCAGCTGAAGTCCTCTGACAGTAAACCATGGATACACACTTCTGGGACACATGGCCTAGCGCATTGGGGTCACATTCACACTTCAATTACTAAAATCACTTGCCTTTGAGGAACCAGCATTAGGCATACACAAAACTAGCCTCAAAAGATACAACAAGGTGTGGCATATATACATAACTAAGTTGTTTGGAGAACTAAGCTTAACTGAACCATATGGAAGGCCTGCTAAAGAGGGAAAATACCAGAAGTTACATATGCATTGCTATCATCTTCTCCATGTTTGTAAGCAATTCCTCTGCCTAGAATGCCATTGATACTGTAATTCTGGAAACTAACAGAGATACCTCTATCAGACAGTCAAAATATCAAAAGCCTAAACCTGAGTAGAGGAAACCGAAACTCTAATTTTAGTATCAGGAAACAACGTTTAAAGGTTCACGTGTTTTGATTTCCTTGGTACAGAGAACTTTAAATCTTTCTGAAATCACTTTACACTTTAAAAAAGACAATTAAGATAGCAAGCTGCAGGTTTAAGTGAAGTTTCTCTGCATATTTAACAAAAGGGAACTAAATGAGGGCTTAAGAGCTGAACAGCAGCTCTTTTTTCCCCCAAAACAACCCATATGTAAATCCTTCCACAATTATCTATTCAAAGATGGAAACCCCTCCAATTTTCATACTATATTTTAGAAGTCATAGAAGGGAATTACTCTGTCACACCAAGTGAGCATACCTCAATCCCATTTCCAATCCCAACAGCATTGCAAATCAAGGTGCAAACAGCATTAGCTGAGCAACCAGCAGCATTATGCATTACTGTCTTAACAATCCTTTTGCTATTTATCATCTTTTTCAGGAGAAAAATAAACAAAACAAAAACAAGCAAACAACAGTTTAATAGTTACTTAGGTCCAATGAACCATGACCTTAGCAACGCAAACCAAACAGCAAACATATCACTAATGAAATTCCCTATCCACTTCAGTTTCTCATTACTGCACAGGACAGACAGACAGAACTTCAGCCTTAACAAGCTTCTCTGGTCAGTACCTTCCAAGAATTGTTTCCAGCACAAGACTATTCAGTGCCTCACACATCAGTGTTCAGGCTCTGCTCGTCAGTTATCCAGAAAACCACTCCACATTCAAAGTTTCAGGTCATACCAAGGAAGGGAAATGAAGCAGTCTCCCACTGCTGCAGGTGACCCTCCAGTTCAGCACGTGGTAAATACAGCATAACAGCATTAAAAAAAACCTATGCTATGCTCACTCATCCTACAAACCAATTTCCCACTCTGAACAAACGGGACTATCACAAGCATTATCAAGTTCTTATCAGGAATAAACTCAAAAACAGAAAATTAAATCAAACAAAAATGTGCATCTTACAAAGCAAAACAAGCCCAGCACTTGAAGAAAAGTATGAACTGACTGGAAAATGAGCAGCATTACTGCAGAGTGACAACCAGCAGAACCCTCAGTCATGTCACAGGGTGTGGAACTCCAACATCAACGTACCCTTTAAGGACATTACTAATGTAATGCTGCAAGACAAGCAGTTTTACTAATCAAGTTATGAATCAACTCCAGCACCGGTCAACACAACGGAGGCAAAAAGACCCAGAAGAGCAGATACAGATAGACAAGTTGGGAATTGGTAAAGAAAATACTGTGCCAGCATATGGGTGTCAATTTGAAAGGACAAGGTTTTGCAGTATATGGAAAAACACGCTTAGCAACAATATGCAGATGCCAGTTGGGGGTTTTTCTCCTCCTACAAATTAAAGTGAAAAAAATCCACAGTGGGAGAGGAAATATGACATGAGTACAGGGCTCAAGATCTCTTCTCTAGTACACAAAAACTTTAAGTGCCATGATAGCATAGGCAGAGGAAGTGAAATTCAGGGGCAATAAGACAAAAGCATGCCCTAGCACTTTTAAAGCATCAGTAGCAGGAAACTGTCAGACAACTTTGAATCCAGTGGCTTTGACCAGTGTCCCAGTATTCATGCACAAGAATATGGAATATTCAGAACTAGTCAGGATGATATGTGGCAGCTTCGCTATTTTCCTGCATGACAGATAAACTCTGTCTTTGAACCCAGACTGAGTTTCCTAAAAAAGACCTATTAATTTAGGGTTTGTGCTAAGAAAGGTATATTTCAATGTCTCCTGATGCACACATTATTACCCAAAACACCAGAGAAACCCTAGTGTCACTACAAATCTCAATTTAATACTGGATTTCACTCTTAAAATAATAAAATTAAAACACTGAATGAAAAATAAATATTACCTTGAGAAAGTTGCATCAAATGTATGTGCAAACTCCCTGGGATAACTGGCTCTGGAAGTTCTTGAAGAAAAAATCTAAGAAGGCTAATAGCTGAGGGTACATCTGCTTCTTTAACCAGGTCCACATCTTCTCCATTATCATATCGTTGCCGAAGCCACTCCACTGTCTCAGCATTCCCATTGACTTGAAAAAGTCCTTCTTGTTCCAGACCCCCTGAATTAGAAAGACGTTACAGAAATAAACTTTGAGATCTGATATGGACAAGTATATCAGAAAATACTGATAATCAGATATGCACAATTCACATACTGAATGAAAGACTGTTTTGCAAGACTTCCAGCAGTCCTTTTCCCATCAAACATATTCTTATGCCCAGCTAATAAGGTAAATGCTAGCAGTACCTAAACCACACCGTTTCCTACAAAGTTCCCTGCTGAGCTGACTGCAGCGTTAGTGTTAGCTAGAAAACAGTGATAATCAAACGTAACAGAAAGTAAAGAAAGGAAGTGTGTATCACCAAAAAAACCCCACCAAAACCCACAAACCAACCCAAATCATATACAATTAAATATCAGTAACTTAAGCAAAAAAATACTCTTCAAAAAGCACAATCTCTTCTGTAAGAATAACAGCTAAATTATTATTTAAAGTACAGCAAGATAGTACATACCATGTTCCTCAATATAGTCCACGACATGGCGGACTATGAATGGAACCTCATTGTCTGGTTGCCCTTCTTGCTGCAGCTCATCAAGTGGAATTCCAAATATTTTGTTAGCAAGAACAGAGTTGCAGTTACTCAAGGAAGGGGAGGAGCTCTTCCTCATATCTTTTTGCAGCCAAAAAATCAAAGCTGTCTTTTCTGTCAAATAAGAGGAATTAAAACCAAAAAGTCATACTTCAGTGTATGCTGCTGAACGATCTGTAACACAATGTGTTTTAATTACCTAATGCAAATATTCTGCAGTCTCTCTCAATCCATTCACTGATTTAATGAAAAGTTCTGCAATGCCTCCAAATACAGCTAGATAAATAATTATTACCAAGGTGTTCAGTTCAAGCCTCAATAGAGAGCCAAGAAAAACATATAGAGCAGCAAAGAAAATTCAGAAAATTCTATTTACAACATCATTACTTAGTTCTAAGGTACTTTGGGAAAGCTAGATTCTTCAATACATTTTCTGACAGTATTCATCAGTCGGGCTTTGAAAAATCAACACAAAAGCATCTCCAGAGGAAATGAAACTAGTGGATCATACCAAACCAAAACCCCAAGTTTTAGTTACGTCAAATGATTAAGTATTTTGTGACACCCAACTGCACTACAATCAACTTCTAATATATTTTGCATTTTCTGGTCTGTACAATAAAGCTTTCAACACCTGCATCAAATTAAAAATTTTACTGATAAAACACCCAAAACCACTGTCTAGATGCTCAGTGATACCATTCTTCCTATCATGCAGAAGCTCAAGCTTTACTTGCAAGTCTTTGCTTGATAAAGGATCTACACAGATAACAAAGGTATTACCAAAGGCAGTGTAAGTCACTCAGTTAAACTGTTATCCTGTCAAAACCAAAATATTTCTTCTAGCAAAGAAAAAACTGTCTTTTCAAAATAAATTAAAAAAGAAAACATACTTGTTTAAATGCAAGCAAACACTTTCAGACTTTAAGAGGATGGCAAACAGAACATGAAGTACGTACTTTTAGTCAAAGCACTTCAAACAAACTTAATTCTCTGTGTACTAATGTATTAAAAAATTCGAATAGATCGGACATCCTGAAATCCATACTTCCTTTTTTTTCTTTCTAGCCCAAGTAAAGTAGTTTAAGAAACCTACCTCAGAGTACTTAAACAGCCGAGTTTGAAAAACGTCTTCTGCGCCAGCTGCCCTCACTGACCAAGCATTCTTTTGTCATTTATGGTTGTTTAAGATTATGGCAAAAGATCAGCCTGTAGTTCCTCATTGAAGAATAGCAGAACTCGATCAGTACTTCAGCAGTTAATCTGAAAATAAGGAAAATATTATCAGACCATAAGGTTTTCTACAGTTTTAAACTCTGACGCAAGTCTAAACATCACATTTGAGGAATTCTCCTTCTCAAATCATTGGTTTCTTGTCCTGACCAAGAAAGCATAAAGACCGCATTAGTATGGTTCATGGGATAGCATGCAAAAGAGCAAATCCCCTTTTTCACTTAGGAGTTTACCGAAGTGAAAGTTAGCATGGGACATCTTAGCCTTAAAAATCATGAAATAATTTTCAGACTCATTCATTCTTCTTTCAAAGAATCACAATGAGCTAAGTAGGTTAAACAGAAGTGTTTTGTAGTACCTACCATTCTGAAACATTTAATGGCTATAGAATTTTTAGAAGGATCTCAGGCACTGGTTTAAACACACTATCTTTAAATGGCATGCATTAAACCAAAGTCCTAATTAAGGAACAACATAGAAAGTCAACTGGTTTTCAGTGATACAGATCATCTTATCTAGAAAGTTAACTATGTGTCCTAACTGCCAGTTCAAAGGCCAAGCCATCATCAGATCTGGATACAGGAAGCAATTTCCCCCAAATCAGATTCCCTAGAACTACCCACATTTTTGCCATTCATTAGCCTATGATACCAGGAATCCAGAGTCCTTCCAATAGTTTGAATAAATAACATTTTCCTGCTCCCAATCATCCCCAAACTGCATCCATGTTTTAAGGGAGCTGGCTATAAGCTCTATACAAGACTGCTTCATCCTCCTGAAAGTTTTCTTCATTGAGGCCTAGAGGAAAAAATACTTCAGCCTTACAAGTATTTAAATCTTTGCATATCCATGTAAGTACTGACTAATATTCTTTCCTGGTTTTTTGTCATCTGTCTCTATCTATTGTCTTGTATTACACACAGGTTATAAATCTGTTATGTCTCTCACACAAGCAGAGCCTGGTCCAAGATCAGGACTCCAGGTGAGCTGACAACAGAAAATGAAGGGTTATATTCCAGATTTCAACAATGAAGCAGTCGCAATTCATGACTCTCCTATAATTTATGAAGACATTGCTCAGCTATTTTTCTTATTATTTTGGTATATTAAGTGATAGTCAACGCAATCTTTGCATGCAAGTAGATTTCAATCAATCTATCATGCAATTTTTAAAATACGAAGATGCAGACAGTCTGTTTTCTGAAGTTCTGCCACAGTCAAACTTTCCACAATGAACCAGAAAGACTCATGTTAGCCAACTGCAGGGTAAATGGCAGCTGGGAAAAAAAAATCTTTAATGGATCTGCCACAATGCTTCAGGCTGCTTTGCTAAAACAAACAATCAAACCTTCAAAACAAACATCATCTAATAAAAACAGCAAATTAGAAGCAACCATTTTTATAATTCAGTACCAAATGAATCATCTTGAGGTACAGCTTTCTTAGCAAAGATAGCTTTGTGCTTAGTTAGCATAGCCATTTTTACCCAGTGCTGCAGACAAAGAGGCTACCTGAATATTAATTTCATTCAGAAGACATAAAGAAAAAAAAGACAGGCTTCTATTTTAACTAGCTTGGCAATGTAACAATGGAGTTCAAACAGACTGGTTGTCTCACTGTTAGAGCAAAGCTGGATTTACAACCCAAGCTTACACTTTAAGCAAAGTTTTATATGCTTTATCATCACCTAGAAGAATCAGTGAAAGCCCAGTTTTCACCCTCTCAGATACACACATCTTTATATACATACACTTCAATATATCACTATATGCAAATCTCTCTTTTCACAGCATTTAAGTTTTCTGCCTTTTAGTACAGGCTTTGGGGTAATATTCACAGACTGTGAAACAATGCAGCTGACATCTACCAAGTCTAGAAAAAGCTAGAAACTTTTTTTAAAGTTATCTGACTTCCAGCGAGTTTTATTTCCTGTTATTCCAACATCATACAACTGACTGATAGGCTCAGAAACTGTTAATAATTAAATATTATATCTCCACTTCTTGTATTGATCAATAGCTTTCTTCAACTTGCCCTCCTTGACTCCGGATGTACAGCACTTCAATGCAGACACGTATGAAAACTAGGACAAGATACATAACCTTCAGAATTATTTCTAGAGTCTTTTACAAATACTAAACAATCGGGG
>VXBL01002390.1:882628-942527 GCA_013400195.1 Aramus guarauna | reverse complement strand
GGGGGGGGGGGGGGGGGGGGGGGGGGGGGGAAGCACTGCTAATGAGGTCTCCGCCACAAGCAATTCTTGTCACGACTTGATCATGACCAAATTTGAAGATACCACCAGAAATCACAAGGTTAGAAATTACATTGCAGACTGAAATTAGGTAACCTGTTGTCTTGTCATTCTTTGAATGTAATCAAAAGATTTAATGTGAAGATCAGCAAAAAGGGGGAAAAAAACCTTTCAAATACACACACTTAAAAAAAAAAAATAGTATAAAGGGAGAGCCACATTCATAGGACTCCAGCTCTCATCTTTCCAATTTTGTCCAAGTATTACTATCCTACGCAGCTGAGCGCAATTTTTAATCCTGAACACACTGCAGGGAGCACTGAACAGAACAGAGGTACGAAGAGAGCAGTTCACGAGACTGGAACCTGGACCATCAACTTTGGGTTCCAACAGAAACTCTGTTCTGATCGAGCAGCTGCCCCACCCAAATGGCTTTACAAAGGTCCAGATAGTGAAGAAAATAAACCACTTAAATCCTTCAATATGAAAAAGCCTCTGCAACCAGGATCTTTGTTACAAGCTGTTTGAACATAAACATAATGCAGTATCTTTATTTTAAGGTCAAGTTTGTCATGTTTTTCTTCTTTAAAGGCAAATTACAGGGTGAAATTTTCACACATTCACAGATGAGAGCATAAAAGCAGAATTGTTACTATCACAATAGAACTATTCATTTCACTATAATCAGAATATGGTCCTAGATCCAGCCACAAAACATTACCCATTTCTTGTACAGAAGGACTCCGCTCATATGTTGCAAACATAACAGGTTTTCAGCACCATAATCACCTTCTAAACTAAGACTTCAAAACAAATCAGCTCTACAACAAAAAGAAAAAAAAAAAAAAAAAAAGCCCAGTAGAAGATGCAGTAACAAATACATTGGTTTAGGCTGCAAGAATACACAGAATTCATCTGAATTGACTGAACTTTCACAAATGCCAACAGCTGACTATGAAGCCAGTACAAAACTACTGAAGCCTTGAGACAGCTAGCCATTATTCTCAAACAAAGATTTGCAGGTAAAATTTATAACTTACAGAAAATAATACAGTCAGTGAGAGACTCAAAAATGAATTGCCCAATTTTACTATCTTTCCAGGGAGCAATGCAAAATTCTTGTATTCTTTGTCTGAATACAATTTTGACATTGTATTCAGCCTCTCTACTGAATAACCGATATATCCGTCACTTTAAAAACTGCATGACAAGTAACAAATCTCCCTCTTTCAGCCCTTCATAGAGGATTTAGTAATCCTTCCATTCTGTATCTCCTCCTCAGATGTTTTTGGATAAAATGTTTTGGTTCCTAAGTAACAGTCCTCACATCTGAAAATATTAATATAGGTCTGCAATACAAGAAAAAAAAGGTTTAAATGTTTACAATCTTTCATCCTTACACATCTAAATGCTGAAGTGCCCTGCAGGATGTCAACTCACACTCAGCCCAATGGCTACTAGATTTTTGTGTGCTAACATGGCAGCAAAAAATAATCGGGTGTTATGCACAGAATTTAAGGACAACTTGAAGGTATTCTCTTACTGACATCACTTCCTCTTCCTTAGAGCTGCAGCTTCTTTTGAGGGGGAGGGAAAACCAAAACAACAAAAATCCAAACTAAAAAACAAACAAACAAAAACCTCAAAACCTTGGACTCACAGGTTTTACTCATTTTCTAATGAGCCTTAGAAAGGGCATTACAGATGAGTTACAAATATTTGACCAGAGATCAAAATGTTGATTATTTGAAAAGGAAAAAAACACCACAAAAAGCCTTCACACACAGAGAGCCGGGGGTTTCACAAAACTTACTAATGCCTGTTCCAAATGCACGGACTATCCTTCAGCCTCACCTGCTTTTGCAAACATGCTGTTATGTACATTAGAAAGAAAAGCTTCACTGCTTGCACAGGTCTCATTATGAGCCACACATGACATATGTTAAATTAAGTCTTTTAATGAGCTGTTAGAAAGTCCTACAATGTTACAAGCAGTGCATACAAGAGCCCAAACTGACTAGATTGAGCAGATAAAAAACATCATTTTCCAAACTCAGATGTTTTGACACGTTGTCCATGTCAAAATCTGCAAGCATTACAAATTATCAGGAGTTCCTCCTAGTCAACTTCTTTGAATGTAACCATGAAGTACTCTACTTGATTGATTTTTCTGAAATAATACTGTAAAATTCCAGTTTGGCGCTTTCAAAACATTGGGATATTTGATTCATTATTGTAATGTTGTCAAGACAAGAAAAGGATCCCTATGGTGCTAGACAATATACAAAACACAGACAAAGCAGATTAAAAACAAGAGATTCTAAATACCTTGAAACCTATGCAACAAAGAACACGTAAAGCAATTTACTAGTAATGAATAGTAAAAAAAAAAAATATATATAAAACAAATGGGCTAACGAGACAGCTGAATTCATAACAATATAGGCCAAACTAGAGTTTGGGTGGGGTTTTTTTTAATGCTGACAGATTAAACTGCACAGAAAAAAATTCGAACGTAAATGCTAATCCAGTTTGACAATTTATTCCAAAATCACATACTAACTATTCCATCCCTGAAGACACTCAGGAATACATAACTGAAAAAATACACAACTGCGCAGGCTTTCATATATTCAGTTTCTTTTTTTTTTTTCCAAACAGGCAAGAGTGATTAGGTGGTATTTACTTCTTTCACTTGTTACCTTTTTCCTACTCTTGAGCCTGACGGCAGTAACAAATGTAAAAATTTTAAAAAAAACAGCCAGACCAAGGAATTCAAGAGTAAGAGAACCGCACATTAAAAACTCAAGTTGCAGCGTTTGATTGCGAGGTTTTTGTTGCTGGGTGTTGGGTGGGGTTTTTTTTCAAACCTGGAAGAAATACCCTAACACTGGAGCATCCCATGCTAAAGCAACTTTTTGGTAGCAAGAAGCATTTACGCACAAACGTTTAAATCCCTAAGGAGCTTCCATTAACAATGGAAGCCCACACTGACAGCTTCCTCAGAAGACACCTTTGCTCACAGGCAAGCACGTTAACTCCGTAAGCCAGCCTTGCCTTCGTATTCACAGAAGATTTAGTGACTACCCTTCTTTAACTTCTGGAACCAACTTTGCTGGCAGGGAGCTGCTCGGCTAATACTGTCAGCGTGCCAAGTCCCGTCGCAGGGGAGGATAAGGCTGATCCACCGCGGACAGAGAGAACAGGCTCGGCAGACAACTCCGCCCAAAGAGCCGAGAAGACCCCGCTGGCTGTCAGGGCTGCCTCGAAGGTCCCACCGACACGACTGCAACCCGGGAAACGAAGGCGCCACTTGACAGCTCCCTCCGGGAGGCTCTAGCAACTTCTGCCCCGCACAGCGCTGCAACACGCCCGGCTCTGCCACCTCCGCTGCCCGGGCGAGGAAGTTCCCGCGTCCCTTATCAGCGCCGGTGCCAGAAGGTTCCTGAAGCCTGACGTGACCCCTCCCTACCCCACCAGCCGCCTACAACACGGGGGTGGGGGGGAGCCCGGGCCGCTGCCCGCCGCCCCCACAGCGGAGGGGCGACACCCCCCCCACACACACACACAGACCCGACCCCCCCCCGGCCCGCGCAGCCCCGCACTCCGCGCATGCGCCCCGCAGCCCCTCACCGTTGCCGGGTGACTCGCCCTCCCCGCCGTCCTCAGCACCAGCAGCAGGTTCCTCCGCCTCTTCCTACCNCCTGGCGACCGGGGAAGGGGGGGTGGGGGGGTCAGTTTGGCGGGCTGGCTCTTCCTGCCCCAGGCCGGTGGGGGCCGCCGTCCGTTATGGCCCCGGGCTGCGGGGAGCCTCGACCGCTGCCACACCACACCCGGGAACGGCGAGCCGGGAATTCGCTGTTGTCTCTTGTTCTTAACCTTAGAGTGACTCGGGCATCTGTCGGCCTGGGCCCGCTGCGGCTGAGGGGCCCCCCGTGTCACCCCGCAGGCTCCTGCTCCACCGCGGGTCCGCGTTTCTCCTCACCGTATTAAAACACTTCCTGTAAATTTTCTGAATTAAGGCGTCACGAGCAATCGCTCCCAAACGTGTCCCAAGTGCGAGCGCACCAGAAATAACAAAGTGCCCTTTGACAAAGAGCTAATGCAGTTTGAAATACGAAATTTAGCACCCTTAAACTAAGTTAGCGTAAGTTAGTGAGGAGATGCGAGCGTGCACCAGAAGTGTTAAAAGCCGTGCCTGACAGTCTGCAGTTCCCACATGCCACGTTAAAACTACAACAGCTTTTTCTGTCAGGCGGTGCCAGCAGCCATAGGTGGTGGGTTTAATAAAGCGTTTAAAGAAATTTGGATTTAGTTAGTAAAAATCCTCTTGGGAAAAGCTTTTCTTCCCATGAAAAACTGGCAAAAAAAAATGTATGAAAGGAGAAAGAAAAAAAAAACCCTATAGATGTAGGATGGGATTAATTGAAACTTCTGTATTGCCAATAGCTGGGAGGGTTTTGTTTCAGGTTTTCCAACATGGATTCTAAATTTTATCTAGAGATACATTTATAAGACTCATTAAGAGGTTTTACATTTAGAATCCAAAGAAGGGAGAGTCACAATCCCACAGTAAATTAGCCTGGTTTTAATCAGATCTAAAACTGTATTTTCCCCCTAGAAGGTGTGGTATCATTGAGAGGGGCCGTACAAAACCAACGAAACGTGTAGGGTCAGGGGAAATGGACTCTTGGGAGGTCTGTATTTGCTGTAGGTCTGCTTCCACGGCAGATTTCTCCACTTGAACAGCTAATAAAATCTCCTCGCATGAGGATGAGGTTTCTGAATTTGTATTTTGTATACATAGCTGTGTTCTCTCTGATTCATTTAGCCTCATCAACAACAATAAAGATACTGAATCAGAACAAGCTGGCAATTTTGTTGATGAAACATGGGAGAGAGCGGACTCCAGCTGGCTCTTCAGCAGATATGTTGGCTGGTCGACAGGAATAAAACTGCAAGAAACCTGACACACAAAACACACACGGCAAGAGGAGACAGACAGCAGAGGCAGGCAGGTAGGCAGGCACTGCATGGCACCTGTTCGCTGGGTTTGAGTCCAAGACAGTGTCTTCCTTCCTCTGAACTGGCTCCGAGTACGCCATTTCGTGCCAGCTTATCCTACCTCTTTTCAAAGGCTTCCAGCATTCCTTGCAGGGGGCAGACATATGCAGTCCCAGGCTGCCATTTTAGTCTTTTCTGCTCACTTTGTGTTCTCACTGCCTATTTCTGAAAGGTTGAGGAGAACCAGGGAGTCCTGGTGCTTTAGCCATTTTTTCTAAGATAAAAAACACAGAGGGAAGGGAGTCAACAACTTAATGAGTGGCTGCATGTTTATACCCCCAAAATACAGCTATTGAAGGCGTCTGTCTCTCAGATCACTGCTAAAAATGACAATGGAGCAATGTGGTGGCTGTCCCCGTCTGTTTTCCACTATCTCGGGGCACATCTCAAATTTTATGGTAGCATTTTGTAAATCTCTCGCGGGGACATGCAGACTGCCGCACAGCCCAGCCCAGTTTCAGCAGCCTGGACAAAACAGCGTGGAGCTCACACAGGCTCATTTTTCCCCTCTGAACCCGCAGGCATACACAGAGCAGCCCCAGCATATGAGCAGCGATTGCGCAGGTGCCTGGCTGTAGTCCCACCACGTGACGTAGGACTGTCAGCCACACGTCAGGACATACGACAATGCCCTGCCTTGCATGGAGTCAGTGACAAGGCTGCAGTGTGGGACAGCTCAAAAGAAGGAAGACCCATTCCGCAGCTGCTGCACAGCTCCAGGAGCCTGGCAGATGCATCCAGTCAGCATCTGGCTCCTAGGACGCAGAGCCAGAGTCCCTGGTATCCCTGTCTAATCAGTAAATCCATGTCCAGGGCCACACCACGAAGGGTGAGCCATTTCTGTAGCTCCGTGTGTTATCTTACAAGTCCAGCTGAGTTGCTCAGCCTAAAAATTTTGCAGAGATTCAGCTGCTTGGTGCTCACAAAGTAACTCAGTAGATCTGAAATTATTACTACCATAATTGCCTAGTCTTCAGGAAGAGCTATTCATGAGCAGAAGCCATTCTTACCAGTATATGTCGCAGAAGAACTGGAGCCATATTTCCCTTGTGGGTCCTCAATGTCAGTCCTGACCTAGTATAACTTTAGAATAGATATTCTCTGAATGCTTTAGTTTCCACTTAAGTCTAGTTCCAGCAACAGCCCCACATTACTCCTCGTCAGAAATTGAAGCAAATGAAAGAAAAACAGCCCTATCCCGACTGCGCTCACTGTTGTACAAGAGTTAGTACAAACTGAGCTAGAATACTCCAGAACTTACATCAATGTTGCAATGCCATCCAATCCGTTGAAGATTGATAGCCTGCTATGCAATTATTTACCTTCATACCGGGTCATTATCTTACTAGAAGGAAATGGAAATCTGATGCATAGCAAAGCGAGACACTGTCAGCTGTAATACCTGTATATTGTACGCCAACAGTTTTTGCTTGGGGGGAAAATTATCTGTGTGTCAGCAAAGTATTTGCTTTTGGTTTTAATTTTCCATCTACAAATGAATTATTTGATATGCATTCCTGGACTTGGAAGTGCTTGATTTTTGTCCTAAATGGATCCTATTGTTATCTTGCAAAAATATTGACAAACATGAGTCCTTTCAACAGCAAAGAAAATTAGCAAACAGTAACACTTTCCAGCTGGTTGCTCTGGAGAAAGCTTTCCTTTTCTGCATACTTCATCCAGAAACAGAGACACATCCCCACACTGAGTCTTTACTTTGTTCCTCTTTTCCGGCATTATAAAATTTTCTAACAAACATTTTGTTTCAGGATGCCCAGCACAAGACACTTGGCCAGATTGGTCATCGATAACTCTTCATGGTGGCTCTCAAATCAGCAAGTATCCAGTTCTTCTGACTTATGGTCTCCAAAAAGGCACCTGAGAATCAAAGTCCATTTTTAAAGCTTTACCCTGTATTAACAAATGAACCTTCACAATGCTGAAGCAAACAGGTGAAAGAATTTATTTTGTAGAAACAGAAACTCCAGCACAGAGAAAACCATTCATCTTTTCAAAGACTGTCTGCCATTACTAGACACATACGTAAGGATTTTTTTATACTGAATTCAATATCAAAGGCACATGTTCTACGTAAATGTCAGACATTTTTACTCAGTTTTCTAACAGAGTTCTGTGATTAAAATAAACATTTACAGCATAAGATTTTTTCCTGCCTTTGACTACTTTTTGGATCTGAATCATGGTTTTGGAAGATCTGTCTTTAAAGTAGAGATCTAGGAATATGGGGCAAATGTGGCTTTTAAGGCTTGTTCACATTTTAATTGCATGGTTGCGGACTTAACAGGAGATAATTCTTCCCTTCTTGAAATTCAAGACATTGAAAGGTTAATTCAATCTTCTCAGTTCCATTTCCTTCCTTCTGTTCCCCTTCCCACACTCTCCCCCCCCATCTGTAGACAGCTGAGTTAGTTGAATTTTATGCAAGCTAGTATTCATCCAAAGGGAAAAATCATTCAATGTATGCATCAGACAAGCGAAAATTACAATATCGCACACTTTCGTTTTTCACTTCCTATTTGCTTTTCTCTGCATTCATCTGTTTGGCTGTGGACAAACATGAACTCATGCCCTAAAGCTACTTTCCACTGAAAAGTTAACTTCAAATAAACCTTGAATGTCCCCATCCCTTTTGAATTCCTGTTCTTTGTGCTCACAAGGATCTATACTTGAGCTGCCATGGTGGTGCTTTTACCTTGAGTTGGGGAAAGGCTACAGTTCCAAGTTAGCACAATTTCTCTGTTGCCAACACAACTGCTCTCTGCTGCTCCCATGTTATTTCATGGTGTGGTCACTCACACGCAAATTATGCTAACTCCAGAGGAGTCCGTTTGAGTGTACAGAGCTCAAGTTAACCCTGTTACGAAGACACCGTCCTAATACTGCAACTGATTTCTGCACTATATATATATATTTGCAAGAAAAAAGCCATGAAAGTAGTCATTGAAAAGGTTCTAGTTTGGTCAGGTTCTGAAGAGATAGGTAGATGTTCACTTCAGAAACCACAAGAGGAAAATAGTCTTTTTTTTTTTTTTTTTTTTTACATTTTAGAGAAGAAAAAGAGGATTTAAAATAATATACTTACAGGTTTCATTTGAACAGGCAGAAGTTAACGTGGAACTTAATGATTACCACTTTCTTACATAGTTGTTGACCTTGTACACAGTATGTAATACCTATGTATTTGGCTTACTCTGTACAACGAGCTTTGAAAATTGGAAAATGATCTTTGGAAAAGATGATGTATATATCCCTTCAAGTAGAAATACAAGTTTTAATTCTGGAAATGGCTCTCAGAGATCAGCTAGAAAATATACTTGGCTGCCTAGGCTGTCCTGCTTCAGCAGCCTCATTTCCTTAAACAGCTGAAAAACTTCAGGGTTTATCTTCTTTTCCCCAAACCACAAAACATACTTAAGCTGCCAGGAGGTCCCCCGCTACTGAAAGTGGAATGATTGGGCAACACAAAGAGAAGTGCTGGTTTGGCACCCATCAAAACTATATCCACAGCTCTGTGTCCCAAAAGTCAAGGAGACTGTGCCCCCGTATCTACCCCAGCACAATGTGGATTGTCCTTTTTCCTCTCGACAAAAAGAAAATCTGAAGTTAATATCAAATTAGTAGATGTCTGGATTTTTTTTATCTTGTCTTTGATGATCTTATCTTGGATTACGTTGGTTATCTATTTGCTGCACACTGGGTGTCACAATTTAATCTTCATAAGGAACAGTGATTTTCCTTTTGTTTAAAGCAAAGAGTGAGAAATCCAGCGGTGGATTGTTTCATTCCAGAACAGCCGGCTGCATGAGAAGGGCCACGTTTGAGCACACTCCCAATGCTCACCTAAGACTTCTCTGTCTTCCTCTTTCCCTAAGAGCTGCTGCTTGCAAAGGATGCTTTTGTCCAGAGACAGACAGGAGAGAGAGCAAAAAAAAAAAAGATTGTTGAAGACTGGAAGGCATGGTAAACTAGCATTTCTAGGCCAGTATTCATCACAAACTGTCATGTGCTCTATAGCATAACAACTAATGTGACTAATACATCACATGCTTCTTTCCCCACCCTGTCTTTGGGAGAGAAGCATGTGCATGGACATTTTGTATTAATTGTTTTTTCCTTTAATAACGCACACGTGTGTCACCACATTTTGCTAGAAAAGGCCAGGCTGAAGCCAAGCACTTTATGCTGGAAGACACACTTTTGGGTCAGTTCTTGAGAAAGTTCTGTTGCAAGAATCTCCATCTGGTTAAACTTACAAAAATTCACCCCCATACTGAGTTTTATAAGACCAAAAAAAGAGGGAGAGAGGAAATTTCCACACCCAGTAGCTTATGTTTTCTCTTTTTGCTGCAATGGGACTCCTAGTATAGACTGTCTAAACTCCAGAGCTCTTTGGAAAATATGGGGTTGGAAAAAATAGCCCAAGCAGAAAGACTATCTACAACTTGCCTCTCCTCTCCCTGCATCCTCTGCACGCACCTACCGTTAAGCTCAATGGTCTCAGTAGGGAAAATGAAACACCTTAATTAATGATACAACGTACAGCAGAAGACAAGTATCAAGTGTTTACACACCAGCAGTGCAGCATTACACCCTGCCAGAGATCGTTGCCTTCCTTACACCCCCAGGATTCATTGTCTCTTAGCCTGGGAACCTGTCTCCGTTCCCAAACATGGATATTTTTTTTGGCAGCAAGATGGAACAAAAGGCACAAAGAGAACTAAGAAAACCCTTTCAGGGAAGTTGTAGTCTTTTTTTTTTTTTTTTTTCCTGTTCCACTAAGGACGGGAAACCTTCTAAGGATAGCTTATAACACGCCCAATCCTGCTACCTTTCTGGAAGGTGCTCAGTGCTCATAGGGACCTAAAGGAATTAGGGTGCTTGCAGATTCCAGCCCAGCTTTTGACCTTGAAAAATTAATCCCCTACCTTTAGCACCAAAAATACCACAACATTTTGAAAATGAAATCACTGTTATATTTGAGTGGGTGTGTTATTTCAAGACAGCACTAATGTGATTATAAAATCAGTTGTGTCAGCTTATTGGCTCAGCTACAGACACTGATCTGCTCGAGCGTCTGTTCCTCTAACCGGCTGCTCGCGTTAGGGTGCTTTGTCCCTCCTCAGCTCCCTATAGAAATAGATGCGATCTGGTTCCCGCTATTACACCCAAGAGAAAGAAGCCCCTTCTTTTTGCAATTACCCAATTAGTCTCCATGAAACTCTGCATTTCCAGAGCACCTCTTGAGCCAAACATGAGCACAGCATACCCCTGGCCCATGAAAGGTTTTTTCCCTTTTATATATGTGTACATATATATATATATATATAGGTTGGGCTCGTTGCTTCCAAGTGACAACAGCCAAGGGAAAAAGCTGAGCAGCAGCAGGCTTCAAACCTCCCAGCGTCACTCTTCAGACTCCCCTCTGAATTTTTGTTTGCACTTCAGCTCCCTTTAAACATTTCCTCTCACCTATTAGTGCATCCTGGTAGCAAGTATTTGTTTTCTGTTGTTTCTCTGTGGGTGTCTGACAGACACTCAGTGGCTTGCGCTGCCAGGCATGGTTTAATGCTGTCAGTGGTGGGTGAATCACTGGTATCAGAGGTGTCAGTCCTGGCAGGTTTGACTCAGCCCTTCATCCTTTGGCAGCAGATGGAAATAAAATGCAATTTCCATTGTATCTGGGGTAGCTTTTCAGACATGGCCATACAATATGGCTTTATGTGCTGTACCTGTATAGGATCTGAAAGATCCTGTGGCACTTCTGACTTGCTTGCTCTGCTGGCTGTTCTCATTTCTAAGTGCTGGATCACTCAGCTGACTGCGCACCTCAGAGACCATTGAGGTTCATTGCTACCGCAGTCATCCCAAGGCCAGGTAGCTGCCCTGTTCCCCTTACTGTACGTGGTGACTCCGAAATCCTGCCATTAAAAACCTGCTGTCAAGTAACTGCTTCGCTGCTCGTATTAGCAAGAATATCCCTGTTCCTACTGAAAGTAAGAAGCATCTGAGTAAAATATTACCTACCCATCTTTCCCTCCTGTGACCAGGCTCATCTCCACACAGTCTGCAATGCCCTCAGGCCAAACTCCAAACTTTCCATATGAAAACTACATACAGCCGTCTGTCCTGCACCGAGTACGTAAACATGAGCCTTGAAGCCAATATGAGCTGTGTTTGATGACAGTACCATAAGTAGAAGCTACAGAAACTTGTCAGACGCTCTATGCAATGGTCAAGATGTTCGTCATGGGGATGAGTATCTACTGATTTCAGCTGAGAGTGAGAACATGGCATTTCTCATCATTATGTTACGTGGACTAACACTTGCACCTTCCTCAGAAACCCAACCCAGTATCAATTAAAAACCTGGTCATCTTCAGCCTAAAAACCCAAACAACGTATCACAAACTGTTTTTAATACTAGGCCTGCCAATAAATTGGGCAATTGAAACGGTGGTGGTGAAAAAACAAGCATGCTCACCCTGTTTTAGCATGTTTATAAAAGCCCAAGCTCTGCTATGGATGCTAGGAGCCAAGCCTGTGACTGTACACGGAAAGCCAGAAGCGAGATTCTTCCACTTCGCTGTCCTGAGCACTTCGTTTGCTCTCTATATGAGACAATTTGTGCTAGTCTAAAAGTTATAACAACTTTATCATCTCTCTTCATGATAAGAATTCTAATGGTTACTTGTAAAGATGAACATATATTTAAAAACACGAAACTCATGAGCTGTCTGAATTCAGATTCATGAATCATTCAGGTTGTGTTTTAAAGTCTTGTCTGATCTTCTAAATCTGGTGTCCAGCCTAACAAGAAGGGGATAATGCTCTCTTTAAACAGACACTAAGACCGTTCAGTGCCAAATCTCAGCTACAGCTTACACAGAATATTCACCCAGCGGCTGCCTTCCTGCTTATTCCCAGGGGGTTTCAGTCAAGAACACAGCTTTCTATTTTTGACAATTGGTTGGAGTAAGGGGATGGAAGCAAGGGAACCGAGTCCGGATGCTAAATATGGCTGGTACGCACACAAATTGATTTTGCATGGACAGTGCAGATGCAGAGGTAACCGAGCCAGCCTGCACAAGTCAACCGAGCTTTTAGCATAACAAAAACGTAGCTACATCAGTGCCAGGATAAATTGAGGTCCCGAAGCAGCACAGCCAGGTTTGCACAGGGACCCAAACCATCTCTGGAGCTCCAGCCAAGCAGCATTATGCAGATTTTTCCACAGTACTCCATTCTCCTTTACCTCAAATACCACAGGCACAGCTACCTAAAGTGCTCTTAGGGTACCGTTTGCCATGGGTACGCAGCAAGCCCTGCACTCTCTAAAGATACAGAAAACAGGCTGGGTTAAGGAAGGAATCACTGGGTGGAAAGGAATCACTATTCATGAGTGCTGGTGAGCAAAAATAATAATTTTTTATTTATCTGTGTTTATTAATTTAATTTTAAACACACTTTGGAAGAAGTAGTCCTTAAAACACATCCATTTTCTCCATGCACACGCATCACTCAAACCCACTCTACCTAAACCTATTATGCCAGCAGAAAGAGCCACAGCACCTTCCCAGGCTCTCGAGACACCTCTGTGTCCTTGAGCTCATTGCCCAGGCTCCCGTCAGAGTCAGTAGAGAAACCCAGATACTCCTAGGGCACAATTAATTTTATCCCAAGCGTTGACTATTGTGGAGTCTAGACAAGTAATTCTGATGCAGACTTGCAAAGTTACACAAGAGGAAACCCACACCAGCATCTAGGAGGATGCACGCAGCCCTTCCCTCCCAAACCTGAGGGCCTTGAAAAAGGATTCCTAAATATTTTTATGTGGAAAAGCATAGCTGGAAGCACACCACAGCCACAGGGATGTCCACAACCCTTGGGAGCAGTGGCTCCAGGAGGTGGCTACAGGTGGTATCCACATCTAATAAAAAATTGTATCTTGCAACACACAAAATACTAGCCATGTTTCTACAGTGCCTTCTCCCTTCGCTGCAACAGCAGAGGTTCCCTGCAAGTGAGTCCAGCATGGTCCAGCGTCGGGATGGGATGGAGTATAGGGAACGGCCAGGCAAGCAGGACGGGCTGACGCAGCTTCTTGCAAAGCGAAGGCAGGAAGGTCAGCCGTGGGCAGCTGCCCGGTTTGGCTTGCAGAGCCACGCGCCGTCGGGCTGAGGGAGGCTCCAGCAAGTGGGCCGGTAGCTACCGAAACGGGAGCGAATGAAAGATTCATTGTTCTTCCTTTCAGGGCACGTTCCCGGATGCCAGCGTGGTGCTTATCTCAGATTCGGGCCTCGACTGCAGCAATCGTACCACACCTGTGCTGGGAGACCTCGCCAGCCCGGACCACGCACTTCCACCAGCCCGGCCAGGTGGGGAACCACCCCCAGGTGCTTTGCTGAATTCACCTAAAACCTCCCCAAAAGCTGCAGCACCAGCCCTTAAATAAACTCCAGACCTCACCCTAACTCTGAACCTCAGCATTGTAAAATAAGGGCAGGAAGGGAAACTTAAATATTATTGACTTGGTAAATGAGGAAAGAAAGAAAGAAAAAAAAAGAGATGTATTTTTGGCAGTTTTCCATGTCAATTTTCCTATTTCCCTCCCTCGTGCACTTTCTGCAGGAGCAATCTGTCCTTTCCCCGAACGCTGAGCAATCCCAGCACTAAACTAATCAATATTAATAGCGATGGGCTCGGGCGGGAGGAGGAAAGGAGAGGAGAGGAGGGATTACCCTGACCTTTTTCAACTCACACTGCCTCAGACCGACACCAAGCAGCTGAGGAGAGAGCAGCCAGACGGTAATGCCATGTGGTTTTAGTAGATTTTCTTTTTTTTTTTTTTCCTGTGAATATTTACTTCTGTTGTCTCAGTGCAGATAGCAATGAAATCTTATTGTCTTCAGGAAGGAAAAAAAAATGTAATTATATCGGCCATCTCCGGGCCGAACCTCGCCTTGATGGGAAACTCCACTGAAATCAGGGGAATAACACCCAGGCTGGATTTTAACTTGAATTTCTGTTAAAAATGGGAATTGGATTAGGGAAGTTTTGACAGGTGAAGTGTTGAATGCCGGTGTGCTTTGTGGATTTTTCTTATAATAGGGAATAATCAAACCCATTGAGCCTGCGACTGGGGTAGAGAATGTGAGAGCAAACAAAGGGCTGGGTGAACCGGTCCTCCATTGTTAAGCACAAGTGTCCAGAGGAGCTCATCCAGATCCTGGGGTACGTACGCACTCAGGACAGGGTGCTCAGAATTAAAGACAAATCCTATTAATTAAAACAAAATCATAATCAAAGCTCTTTGTTCATGTTGGATTTGGGGTTTATTGTAGACTTTTGGGATAGCAGCATTCCTTAAAATAGAGGTTTACGTCAGGAGGCACTGTGGATTACTGGCAGTTAATGCATTGTCTTTTCTGTACTGAATGTTCTTGATTCCATGATTTTTTGAAATTTTGTCTGAGAAATCTAGATAAAATTCTATTTATGCCTTTCTTCTTTTGCTCTGAAAGAGCCAAGCCTGACGGAGAGGTCCTAGATTGAGGTGTTAGATTTGTGGGGGTTTTTTTGACTAAACATTTTTATGGTATTTTCATATTTTTTTTTCTTCTGAGCAGAAAATGCTTTGCAGATGGCTGATATCACAGCACTAGCTAATGAAGCCATGGGTGTGTTTTTCCTTTCTTTGTCAGGACCCATCATGTCCGACAAACCAGATTTTGCAGAAATTGAAACATTTGACAAGACCAAGCTGAAGAAGACAGAAACCAGAGAGAAAAATCCATTGCCCACTAAAGAGAGTAAGTGCTGATGAGGTTATTTCAACTACGAGTAGCAAGGACACATCTGTATTGCAGTTCATATGCAAAGTGAATGCTAATCATAGGATTACAGGCTCAAACTCATCCCTGACTTTAAGTGGGGGTAATACTAAGATTTGTACTCTATGCCGGGCTTCCAAGGATATGAGCAGTTATAATTGATGGTGCGTTTTGTCTGAAAAATCCTTTCTGATGGGATTGCTCTTGCTTCTGCTAAAAGCAAGACCCGTTTTTCTGCTGGTTTCAGGTAATAGGATCAAACTGTTTGTAATTGCCATGTTACCAGCCTCTTTGGAGACACAGACGCACAGGCGAACCCTTGCACATCCCTGGCAGACCAGGCAGCATCCCCATAAGGTGCCTGGGCTCTGGATTTCACGTGTTATCAGGCAGATGAGCTGCTGCACCCCACTGGTACCTGCTGCCAGCCCTGGTCAGGAGAGCTCCAGGCACCTTCTCTGAGAATAAGGCTGCAAGAGAAACCCATCATCATCCTCATCTAACAGGCAGTCTTCTTTAGCAAAGCACCCCCGGGCTTTTCTCGGGCAGGGGCTTCTCCCGTGCTCACACTGTGCGCAGGCAGCCTGGTGAGGGATGGGATCCACATGCAACTTCGGATGTGCAAATAGCATTTCTCAGCATTTGGACCAGGCATTGTGAGTGGTTTCCATCAGAAGAGTATCACTAACCGCTTTGGAACTGTCCGTACCGATAGCCATGGAAACACACTATCCCTCGACGTAAGATACCTGTTTTTTCCCTGTTTTATTATCCCTACCAATGCTAAAGCTGTAAATACAAGAGGAGGTTTGCACATCATGAACTGCACCCTACTGCTATGCAGGCGTGGGATTGATTTGGCATTTTCAGGGTGATGAAAGAAAGCAAGTGGGGACTTACCATCCTCTGGCTTTAAAATGACCATAGAAATCTGTGTCCTGCAAAATCATTATAATGTTTATCAATGATGTTTTTGTTTCCTCTGTTTTTCTGGCAGCTATCGAACAGGAAAAGCAAAGTGAAAGTACAGCCTGAGCATAAAATTGAAGATGTGACTGCTGCTTCTTCAGTGGGGTTTTGGCTTCTGGGTTGTTTTGTTTTGTCTCCCCCCACCTGTGTTTGTTGCCCATTTATTTTAGCAAACATTTGCTCATTTAATGTTCCCTGGGGAAGAAGTTTGTTTTTTGTTTGTTGAACAAGATACTATGTATTTGTATTCTTAAAACTGTAACTCCAAGTTTATTATCCACCCCATTACTTGCCAAAAAAAAGCAATTTGCATAAAAATTGTTTTCCTAAACCTCACAATAAACAGGTTTCCTCTCATCAGCTGTCTTTGCGCCTTGCAGAAATAGGGTTTACACTGCAACTCTTCCTAGCATCCTTCTCACTTTGTTTGCATTGCCACAGCATCTAGAGAATACGGCCGGGCTGGGAAAAGTTACCGCAGGCGCCCAGAGGTGTCCCTGGCCAGCACACAGCCCCCATCCGTCAGGATGTACACCTGTATCCCGCAGATGCCCAGAGCCCCAGGCAGCACTGACCCCCCCAGGCACCCCCAAGTGCCTTCGCAGCAGCCTGCAGACTTCACGCCCTTTCCCCGTGCCACTCAAAAGAACATTTCAGGGGAGCCCTGAGGGGCGAATTCTGCATGCTAGCAGCTCCTAAGCTGTTGAACCCCCAGCTTGGCAGCAGGCGTGAATAAGACTGGAAGTTGCTGACCTGCTTCAGTCAGTAGGTTACAGGTCTCAGAGATAAGTACCTGCGTACAAATTCCATGAGAAATGGATGGTTGGGCTGAGGAAATACTCAAGTTAGCATCCCAGATGGGAGAAGGGCTGCAGCACCCTCTCCACAGCTTTTTTTATCTTTTGCCTGCCAAGATCCAAACAGCCTTGGGACAAGCACAGCACACACAGCCTCTGGCCCGTCTAATATCAAGCTATATAGGAATGCGGGAAAAGGAGAGAAAATTTATTATTGCATTGATTTTCTGGTACGAGAGAGAAACCTTCAGCGGCATAGGACACAAACCTTCAAAGCGAGCAAGGAGTCCCTAAATCTTCATTACTGGTGATGCAAAAACATCCCCACTGGTCTGCAGAGAGCTTGGCAAAAATAGACTCTGGTACCAGCTCAGGGGACTCTCAATTACATGGTATCACATTATCTCTAGAATTAATTTGCAATCACATTAGAAAAACAAGTGTTTACTCTGGGAAGATAAACTACTGCCCCTGGAGCTTCAGTTTGATCCTACTTGTGCTGTGAAATAGTAATAATTATTTACTTTCACAGGGTTACTCAGGGCTTGTACCTGCATAAGGCGAGGCAGAAACTGTTCTACAAGCTTCAGAAAACAGAAAAAAATGGTTGGGTGGTGTGTAGAGAGCTCTCATTTACTTAAGGGTTGGCTTGACACTTCATGTTTAATGTGAAAAGTCAGAACTGCAATTAAACAATAGCAGCGTAGCCACAAAATGGGTGACTTTTGGTGGCAACAACAAGTAACCAGAGGTGGCCAAGAGACCAAGGGAAAACACACGGCGTGCAGGACTAGTGATTTCGGTCAGAGCTTCCTTGATGTCAGTGGTCTTCAAAGGGCCAGGACTGCTATTTCAATCACTACTCATCAGTTCAACCTTGCTGCCGTTTTCTTTTCATGACCAAGTGTTTTTGCACATTCTCCTTTGAGGTCCTCATTCCCCTTGGCACCTGACTCCAAGGGTGGGGGGTTTTTTAGGGTCTGCTGGATTTATTAATACTCATTTTTATTTAAAGGGTGAAGAATGTGAAAGGCTGAGCAAAGAAAACATTGCTATTTTATTTGTGACTCATGCCCTCCCCTCTCGGTGCTGGGGTCAAAGAGCCTTTGGCATTATCTAAATATCTACTTTTATGACAGTTCCTTCATGGACAAAGAATTCAGAGACAGCACCTGGAGCATAAACACCTACTGGAAACTCATACAGCTAATACCATTCAACCAGGTCACCCATTACTTTTCCACAGGATGACTTTTAAGCACGGTATTGCACTCAGCGGGTAAGCCCACGGACTAGACTTTCTCCTTAGCTTTGCCAGGACACAGCACTTTGTCCCACGTGACGATCTCCCTCCTGCTCTGCCAGTTCAGAGCATCTGCCAACCTGCCCAGCACAATAAACTCTAAATCATCAAAAACCTCTTTGGCACAACTGAGCCAGAGCCGGGTGCCCGTGCCCCCACGTTCTCTCAGAAACTCAAGGGCGTGTGTCCTCACGCTGGCACTTTGCAGAGGAAGGGAAGGAAGGTCTGGCCAGAGCAAGGGAACAGAGAGATTCTCCTCTCACGTTTGCACAGGTACAAAGGATTAGCAGTGTGGCTCTAAGGAGTGATGCGAGAGATCAGAGCACTGTCTACAGCTCTGGAGATACCAAATTCATCCAAGCACTTGGTTTGCATCTGCTCCTGGTGCCACTGCAGGGCTCAGTCTAACCCCATGAAACCCCCCCCTGATTTAGCTGTTTGCGTTTAAAGCCTAACACCATAAACCCAAAGTCGCAGCACTTTTATTCACGCATCTCACCCCACTGAAAAAGCTACGTAGACAAGAATCACTTTACCCAAGTTCCCCACCCCAGGATCCGACCACGGAAGCTGTTGAGATACAGCAGAGCACACAGCAGCTGCACACCGGGAAAAACTGTTTGAGGTTAGAGGCCAGACCTTCCCACCCGTCACCCACCCGCCCCGGGTGGAACAGGGCTTTATGGCAGGGTTTGGAGGCTGCTCCTTTCACCACCAGCAGTTAAGAGAGGCTTAGAGACATGGAGTTACGGTACCTCCGTTTGGGAAGCGTCCCTCTACTGCCGTGTGAAACCACTTCAGCCCAGGAACTAGATCACAAGATGAAGATTTGTCAAGAGCAGGGCCAGGTCTGGCTCCCTGTTATCGTAACCGAAGAGCACGACAGCCCTCATCTGAGGGGCACGCTGGGGACACGCACCAGGAAGCTGCTCATCATTTCAGGCCAAGACAGTGAATTTTCATCATTCCAGTCATTACGCTAAGGAAATATTTGTTCCTGCCATCGAAAGGGAGCTACAAGACAAGCCAAAGCAAACACCTTGCCCGCACCTAGCAAACACCTTCTGGGTGTTAACCCGCTCCTGACCTTCACTCCTGGGAAGAGCATCCTCCAGTGCCGAGGGCCACACCATGAGCCAGGGTCCTTCCCCAGCCTCCACACTGGTGCTGCAGACAACTTCATCAGCAAACTCAACCACTTCCAGGTGGGAAACTTAAATATTACTGCCAATTAGCAACAGCCCTTTGCTGTTTGGATCCTTTACATAACGAGACGTTACCTTGCAACTCCTCCAAAGGAAAAACACCTTCCATGCTCATCCGGTTACAGAAAAAAAAAAAAATCATTATATGCAGATAAATACTTGTTTTCTTGGCATCACCATGAAGCCAACCTTGTGCCCTGCATCTCAGGGACAGGACCAGCCCTCTCGGGATCCTGCCTGAGTCCACCAGCCCCTGTGAGTCACCTCTACTTGCTCTGCACAGTCGCAGGGGGCCCTGGCTGAGCAGAGGAAATCTGCATTCCTGTCATTATTATACAGAAGTTAGTTCATTTAATAAATCTCATTAGGCAGGTGTTTGATAACAGAGAAAGCCAGGGAGGAGAAACCCGGAACCTGGCTTGCCTAAAAAAAGGACACGTGTGTGTTGTGTCTCAGTGCGAGCCCAGCTAAAACCCCCCGGAGATCCTGCCAGCCCCGGCTCGGATACTGCTGACCGAGTCCCAGAGCACGTGTGGGGTTTTTTCCCCAAATATATTTGGGTGTTCTCTCTTATTTGGGTCATTAGCCCCATGGTTGCTGAGGCATCTGACAGCGAATCTTTAGGACCAGCTCTGCAGCGATGAGGGCAGTGGGCTTTGGTGGGTGGTTTACCACAACAAAAGCTGAGATGCTCGTGCAAGGCCGAGGCTGGAGAAGTCTCAGCTTTGGGGACGCCCCTCTGTGTGTTTCTGCTCGGCTGTCGGTGGTGCTCCTGACACAGCAGAGACCTCTCCGACCAAGTGAAGGACGGGAAGAAGCGAGGGGGAGATGTGAGGGAACACAAGCCCAGCGGAATCAGGGGTCTGAGCGGCGGCCGCGTGGGAAGGAGGAGGTCGGGGGGCTGGGATCGTGCCCAGGGAGATGCCCATGGCAGCGGAAACTCGAGGCAGAAGAAGCCAGGGTGGCTCTTTTGCCTCTGCCCAGCTCCCCCCTTGTTTTTTCCAAGAGCACAGGGTGAAAACAATAGTCTTTTAAAAGCACTAACCTTCTGGTGCCAAGCTGGGGGAGCCTCCCACACGGCACGCCGGCACACAAAGCCGCTGTGTCCTCCCGCAGCCCGGGCAGCCGGCCCCGGCCGCTCCACCACCTGCTGCCCAGCGGGTCCCCAGCCAGCGAGCTCCGGCCGTCCCAACCCAATCCTGGGCACCGAGACGTGTCCCAGCAGCAAAACCCGCTCAGCCTTGAACACGAAACGTGGTGCGGGGACAGTTGGGGCTGAGCCAGAGTATGTGGGAGCAGGTGTGTGCGTGTGTGGGGGTGTTTCTCCAGCTCGAACCCAACGCCGCTCAAACTGACAGCAGGGTAAGCTCTCGTTTCATCTTCTGCGGCGGATATCTGTGCCGGGAAAGGCTGCTCCGTGTGTTTGCTGTCTTGTCAGAAGAGCTGGCTTGGGAAGGAACAGTTGCTGGGGATGGTTCATGCACATCTTGTACGCCGTGCTGACAGCAGCTCTTGACAACTCCTACCATCAGTTGCAAATCTCCCAACGCTTCGTGTTTGATTCGAGGCCCAGCTCCACAATTCGTTCGATCCATGGGGAATCATGAAAATAGGGAATGGAGGGGGAGCAAAAGGGTGTTTCCAGCCGCTGTGGTCAAAGGGACATGTGAAAATAGGGTCTTTTAGCACTCCAGCAGCACGCGCTGAACAAAAAGAATGAGATTTTTCAAAATAAAACAACAATCTCAGGAATTTTAAGCTGGTCTCCTGAATTTAGAGGCCAACTCAGTATTGAAATGTTTGGATTTGGCAAAGTTGCAACAAGCCAGGAATAAGAAAAAATTCATGTGTGACTCCAAGTGGGTGTTTTCAAACAGCATCTTGTTTGGGGAAAATAATCCCTCTTGGTCTGCTTTGTTTTCTCATGATGCTGGAAATAATTCTCCTCCTCAGAGGGAAGAATTGGGTTTTTCTTTTTCTGTCTCACCATGGGAGCTACCTCAGGTCACACCTGACCACGGCTGGTCCCATCCCATCCCTGCTAGCACCAGAGTCACCACCTCAAAGTGTTAAAGAAACACATGCGTGGTTCCTGTATCACACGCTTTGTTCAGCAATGAGGAAATCAGCCACGAGATGCCCCAGGCGAAGGCGCAGCCCTCCGGGGCCGAGCCCCAGGGCAGGGGATGGAGGGAGCAGGGATGACCTGGGGCAGCAGCATCGCTGCTGGGACCCTCCTCTCCTGACAGTGCCGTCCTAGCTCCGTAACGGCTTTGTAATAGCTCCAGCCTCCCCATGACGACTCCTGACTTGTACCGTTTTATTTCTGTCCTGTCCAGGCTCCTGTTTCAGCGGGCGCTGGGTAACCTGAGCCCGTGGTGCTGCTTCGTGCCAGCTCCAGCCATCAGCCGCCATGCATCAGCTCCAGCACCGACCCCAGCTGGCCCTGGTGAGGGTGGTGAGGAGCCAGTGCATTTGGAGGGAGGAGGCTTCAAACAGCTTTTGTGCCAGCCGCAGCTCTCCTGCCTCGGCAGACTTCCCCGTGACGCTAATGACTTTGGGGGCGTTAATCCAGATGAGATGGGGGCAGCTAAAATGATGTTAGCCTGGGCGCGGGAAGGCTGCGGGCACCGCTGGAGAATTGCTCTTGCCCACCCCACGCTCCCCACATCTTGGTCACATAGCAAAGGGAGGTGTTTGCTCTACGGAGGGCTTCAGAGTGGGGAAAACCCGGAGGAAACTGCTCCTGGCACGAGCAAGTGGGGATTTGCCGTGACCGCATGGGAAACATGGGCCTGCCCAGACATCCCCCAGCCGCGGGGCAGCGGCATGGAATGGCACGGAATGGCACGGTATGGCACGGTATGGCACGGAATGGCACGGTATGGCATGGTATGGCACAGTGCTCCTTCCCAGGGGCGTGCTGCCCCGCTTGGGTCCGCGCTGGCATCGCCTCTCTAAAGCACCCAGCTGAAAGCCATCCCGTCTGTCCTGCCGTACCTCTGGCACCACTTGATTAACCCGCTGCTTTGACATCTCAAGCGCAACACGCACGGCCGGGGCTCCAATTTAATTTTTATTTCTCTTTTAATGTGGTTCAAAAATACACAGGGAATTGGAAATGTCAGGACGACAGCGTGGCTGTGTCGGCCGCAGGAATCTGCCTCCCTGTGCACAACAGATAATTGAAGACTATTTCAAACGGGAGCTGCCTGGACGCGAGCGTTGGCTCCTCCGGCGCTGACCCCAGCTTCATTTATTTTCTAGCTGTACAAAGCACTAATAAAGCTTTAAGTTGCCTGCTTTTCTAAACTTTATGTCTGAAGCATTCAGCGGTGCACGGCTGAGGAGGAAACAAAAGCACTTAACCTAAAATAGCACTCGGTATTCAGACTAGGCTAAAAAAGATGAATCCCAGAGCCATGCTCAAACGGCAGAGACTCTATTTCTCTCTGTAACGCCGGGGTAAATGCACCGACCGGCAACACCCGTGGTGGCTTCGGTCTCTGCATCAGTGTGCACCGAGTCCCTGGGGAGGGGTCCTGCTTCGAGGGATGGTGCCACACTTGGACCCCTCGGAAGGCCGATGCACGACGGCCGACGGCTGGAGCCGGCATGAAGCTGCACCGCGGGGTCAATTTATTGAGCCTGGAGATTAACATCCCGGGTGCTGCCAACTCCTGCATAAGCCAACAGGAAACACCGGCGGGAGCAGGGACGGGTTTCCCTGCAGACGCTCGGGGCCTCCAGCCGGACCCGCCAGCGCTCAGGGCCAGCAGCACCCCGCTTACCCCACGGTCAATATATAGCAACGATGCCGACCGCACCGTGGGGGATTTAAGCGAGACGCGCTGCCAGGGAGGTGATCCAGGCAGGATTTCGGAAACCTGTGTTCCAGAACCGCTCCTACCTCTTCCCTTGAGCAAGCGTCATCGACTCATTACACATTGGTTTTACCACAGAGCCAAAATACAGGTATCTTTTATTATCCATTCAGCCTGAAAAAACCCGGGGATGGGCCAGCTAACCTGAGCAACAAAAAAAAAAAAATCACTGGAGGTTGTTCTGGCAGGCGGGATCGCTGGGTGGCTTTTATCCAGCTGCTGCTTGAGCTACTCGGATGTGCAAGCCTGTCCCAGCCATACGTGTCCACCAGCCACCCAAGCGCCGCTGGACGTGGGTGGGCGCACACGTGGCCGGGACAGGCTGGGATGGGTGTGCGGTGCGGGGATGTCCCACAGGGGGGAGCCTGGTCACCAGCCTGCGGGGGACACTGCCCGTGCCGTGGGGACACTGCCTGTGTCACGGGGACACTGCCGTGGGGACATGGCCCAGGGGACACTGCCATGGGGACATAGCCCAGGGGACACTGCCATGGGGACACTGCTGTGGGGACACTGCCTGTGCCATGGGGACACTGCCGTGGGGACACTGCCTGTGTCACAGGGACACTGCCGTGGGGACATGGCCCAGGGGACACTGCCGTGGGGACATGGCCCAGGGGACACTGCCATGGGGACACTGCTGTGGGGACACTGCCTGTGCCATGGGGACACTGCCGTGGGGACACTGCCGTGGGGACACTGCCCATGCCATGGGGACACTGCCTGTGTCACGGGGACACTGCCGTGGGGACATGGCCCAGGGGACACTGCCGTGGGGACACTGCCGTGGGGACATGGCCCAAGGGACACTGCCATGGGGACACTGCCCATGCCATGGGGACACTGCCATGGGGACACTGCCATGGGGACATAGCCCAGCGGACACTGCCATGGGGACACTGCCACGGACGTCCCCGCCGGCCACTGCACCCTCTGCTCATGCTGCACCGTTGTGTTCAGTCCTGGCCCTGTAGGTTTTGCTCCATGTCCACCCTCTCTGAATTAACAGATGCAAAAAGAGCTGTTTTCATCAAAGGGACGGGGCAAAGCTCCCTTCAAAACTAGTTCAGGTTTTCAGGGGGGATACGATCAAGGAAATTTGTTTTCAAAGGGTGTCACCAGGGAAAAAACTGGTTTAGTAAAGCCAGAGACCTTGCCACGAGTTGTCACCTCCCTCTGAACTCAGGAGTTTTCTGGAGATGTCTCCTCCCACCTCAAAGATTAATGAATGCCTGGCACTGCCTTCATCCGCAGACTGATCAAAGCACATACATGAACATGGCATCAATGCCCTGCTCCACTAAGAAATGGAAATATGCAGCTTGATGCCTGTGAAAAGACAGGCAAGACAAGAAGAGCTTCCTTGGCGGGGAGAAGAGCGAAGTGCCGGAGCCGCAGCGGGCACCACGCGGGAAGCGAGCCCCCGAGCAGTGCAGGTTCCTCGCCGCCTTCCTGGGGCGAAGCAGGCGCCGGGAGCAAGCTTCCTCCGCACCGTGTTTTTCCCAGCAAGAGTCAAAGTGCTGATAAAGTTACTCTTTGGCCCAGGATCCCCCAGAGGAAGCCGCAGCTTTGTGCGCTCAGAATCGCTTCTGTGCAAAGACATAAAGTTGAGTTTTAAGACAATATTCCCAGCTCAAATCACCGTTTTCTTCTGTGAGTCTCAAAATCTGCACTCGGTGTGCCAGACGCAGCCAGCACCAACACACGGATCCCCAGCTGAGAAATGAAGATCTTTGGGCTTAATCTGTTCCCCGTGCCACGAAACGGAGGGGGGGCAGGAGGGGTGACATAGCCACAGCCGTGAAGGGATAGTGCGAGGAACCACGCTGAGAAAGGCTGGGGAGCACCAATGAGCCAGGCTGTAATCAGTTAATTTGACTCAAGTTTGGCTGGGAATGATTAAGAAGGAGGTGATAATTTTCCTCCGTATCAAGCGCCCAATCTCTTCCTGGACAGGCTTTTATCTGCTGAGGTGACACATTGCCGGGACAGAGATCTGTTCCCCTCATGCAGATGCCCAAGCAGTGACCTATCTGCTGCACTAACACCGTTTTGCATGACACTTCCTTTCGAGGAGGAGAGAAAAACAAACCACTTGTCCCTACTTTGTAACGCCGTGGTGCAAACAGCCCTGTAGGCTTTGAAGGACACACCTAAAGGAGACAGGTGAGCTGAGGCTGATCAGGTCATGGAGCTGCCTCTCCGGGGCCAACCGGGTGGCTGAGTTCCCCGAGATAGGAAGGTTGATCCAAGCGTGGGTGTTTTACTCCGTCCCGCTTTTCCGGGCAGCTGGAAACAGGGCAGGACCAAGTTCAGACATGTCATTGCCCGCAAGTAGCTTTGCATCACTTTTGGATGTTGTGGAGACAGAGGCACGGAGCAACCAGTGGGATTTAGGAAACTCAGCCAGGAGGGACAAACAGCCCTTTTCCAGGGGTGGATGCTCAGGGAGGAAAAGTTTCGCTCAGCTGGAAGGGCCGGGAGAGTTTCGGGCAGGAGGAGGTGACCCGACCCTCGGCGGTGCAGAGGGGACGCTGCTGCCTGCGCCTCTGCAGAGGGAGATGCCAGGGCTTTTATCCAGAGGTTTGACCCTGCAGACTCCTTGTGCCCATGCTGGGAGAGTCTTTGGGAGTCTGGAAACGGGTGAGGACAGGGAGACAGAGGCTTAGAACAGGCAGTGGGGAAGTCACCGGAGTGAGGAGATAGTGGAAGAGCACAGCTTTAAAACAGGCAATGCAAAACCAAGGAGAAGGAAGGGGAGGCCGGAGACAGGAACTCCTTGGGGTAATTTTGTCACTAGGACTTGGTGCCTAAGCTGGCGCTGGTGGAAGTTTTAACCTTGTTTTCAGTGAACATCGGGCCAACTTCTGTGCGCCAAAATGGCAACGAAGAGGACTAAGCCCATGGGATAGGTGTGGCACAAAACCCGATTTCCGTTTCACCTCCATCTTCAGTTACCTGTCATAAATCAAAACACGTTTGTTACACAGGCAAAACTGTGTAATTCCCAGCAGTGTTGCCGGACCCAGGGCTGGGGTCCTGCGGGGAACCGCAGCAATCCGTGGGGACCGCGCAGCAGGCAGAGCAACCTATTTTCCCCAATACGGGAAAGTTGGGAAGACTTAAAACCCCCCAATTCCTGCGTAGCGCTGAGCATGCAGGAGGATTACCCCGCGGCTGCAGTCCTCCACGACGGAGTATTTCGCGGCAAAGTGACACGTCCCCTTTGCTGAGCAGCCGGCAGTGTACGGACCAGGGACATCCCCCGTGGGGGCTCGGGCAGCTTCCCGGGGCGGGCAGTGTGGGAGACCACCATAAAACATCCTCCACCTCGCCAGCGAGGGGGTGGCTTTCTAATTACCCAGGTGGATTTTTATTGTAACGAAGCCAGCAATGCAGGATTTGACGCGAGGGGTCTGAATGTGTCACCTGCCGAGGGCAATTCAGCAAGTGGTCTGGGCTTTAACGTTCCCCTCGTCCAAACCCGGCAGAGTGTGTGGCACTTGTATAAACTCATTTATCTCATGTCTACCTTCTCTTAAAACCCATATTCGGATGTGAAGAGGGTTTTGTGGGTGCATGGGGCTGTAAGTACTATTACTGTCTCTTGATCTGGGGCAGATAACAAAATATTTTAGGATTTCCATCATCCCATGAAAAGCACTGGCTCTTTGGTCATACAGCAAGAAAATAAGAAACAAAACATCAGCATTTTACCAGTGGAGCCAAGGGGCTGCAGCTGACATTCAGGACACCGCTTTCCAAACAGCCTGCCCTGCGGCAGCACGCGGAGCCGAGGCAAATTCCCGCGGTGCCACCACGCCGGGCAGCGGAAGGCTTGGCTGTGGGCTCCGAGGCTGCCCAGAACGGCTGACACCGCGTTTTCTGCATAACCAGGTAAATTCAACAGCATTTTCCTTTCAGATTTCTTTTTTCCCCATCCAAGACCAAATCAAAAGCAAGTTTCTAGGTAGCAGGAAAGCCAAAGAGAAACTCCTTCAGCATCTCTTCACAGGTGGGACCTACAGCTCACACGAGCCGGACTGCGACCTGTGGGCTCTTTCCACGGGTGTCGGGGAGCACCCAGCCCCGGCTGGGCTTCGCCCACACATGCCCTATGATGCACGGAGCAAAGCACCGGAATCAGCTTCTGAACAGCTACACCAGTCCAGCTCTGCCACTGATTTACCCTGAGATCTCAAGACCTCCCGGCTCCGTGCCTCAGTTTACCCAAGTGTAAAACAGAGACAGCTATATTTAATCTCTTTTACTGCGAGGACATTGCATGAGGCACTTTATAAATGCAAAATGGATCAAGACAGCAAGACCAAAGTCTGCCTTTGCATAAGGTGGGAGAGTCTGGCAGCAACAGGACTGGGATGGTTGCAGTCCCATCCGTCTGCCGGGCTGGGTGACCCCGCAGAAGCCTTGGCTCCCACTCACCAGGACCGAGCTGTAAATATGGAAGAAAACAGCAGCACGGGAAGGCTTGTCCCAGCACGCTGCTTTGTTTGCTGACAGCTAGAGTAAGTGACAACGTTGCAAGTGACTTTTAAGATCCCTGTGACTTTAATTGGAAGGGACATTTTTAATAGCCCAGGCAGATAGCTGTGTGATCCTGCCAACCGCAGCCGCTGCTCGCGGCAGAGCTTCACGCCCAGAGACGCTGTTATTCTTCTGGCGTGTGATAGGAATATCATGTGTGAACTGACATAGCAGACACACCAACATTTTTTTAGCTGTACAAGCTCTCTCAAAGGAAAAAAAAAAAACCAACAACAACAAAAAAAAACAAAACCAAAAACCATCAATGTGCCCCCCGGGGGCAGCCAGACACAAAACCTCCAAATGCCCTGTGTGCATATAGAAAATGCGCAGCAGATTTCCAAACCCTACGCATGGGCTTTAATCAATGAACTTCACTAATACATGGGAAACACTTTCTTCCCAGTAATTGTCCTTTGACAGCTCTAACGAGTAGGATCTGTTTGGGATGGTAATGATTAAAATGCTGACTCACAGAGGGGTTTGCAGTGCTGGCGAGACTACACCAGCTTTGTGCTCACTTGGAAGGCATTTTGCATCCCTGCTTTTCAACCAATCTGCAATTTTAATCCTCCGACTGCAAACAGTTGTTTGCGGCTTTGCCCAACTGACTCCAGGTTTCCCTTCTGCAGGGTCTGGAGGAAGAGAGTTCTCCTCTTGCTCACTAACCCGGTGACAGGCAGCGGGACAGGGACAGTCCCTGTGCTTTCTGCAGCCGGGAAGAGCGAGCAGCTCCCGGGGAAGGATGGAGAGGGGGGAACAGCCCCCCGGCAGCCTGGGACCTGAGCCGATAGACCTGCGCTGCAGACACCCAGCCCCGCGAGGTGTAAAACTATAGGGCAGGGTACTGGCTTTGCGATGCTCTCACGCATTTCACGGCAAGACAAGCAAAGTACTTCGCAAACAACGGTTAACCCAAGGCCTCCTGCCCAGTGCCGCCGGCTGGGGCTGCTCGCCTGGGTGCGCAGATGGGGTTTTTCCCTGGGTGGCCCCTTTTGGTCGTGGGACAGCCCCCCCAGTGCCACGCACAGCCCCGTTCCCTTGAACCTCACATTGGCAGCCCCTTCCTGAGCCACCCTGCAGCACCAGCGATTAACGTCCCCGCGGTCAGCCGGGGGGCTGAGAGGAGGAGGAGGAGGAGGAGGACCCAGCCCTGCTTTCGGGCTCAGCACCCACACTGCTCCGCTCAGCGGGCAGGATCCCTGCCCAGGGTGAGCCAGCCCTCATTGGGACCACTCAGCCACAGGAAAACAGACCAAGAAGTTTCCATGAACACCATCTTGCTGTTGCTCCATCCGCAGCTCTTTACAGCCCTTAATGATGTTGGCTGTAACTATTAAGAGGCTTTTTTGGGGTTTCTCTGATAAGGATTTTCCTTTCCTGAGCACAGCCGATGGCTCAGCGGAGGCCCCTCGCTCCACTCGGGGGTACGGGCAGCGCTCCTGCCTGCAGAGCCAGCAAGCAGCCGTGCTTTTGCTGTGGCAGCCTTCACCGTGGGGAAATTGCTAACCCCAGAAAACTGTTCCCCTAATTACAGCGTTGGAGCATGGAGCAAACCACATAAATGATTCACACAGTGTTCCCAAGTTGCAGCCGCGTAAATTAGAGAAATTTCCAAATGCTCCCTAGCCGTGCACGCTGTTATCAGGATGGAAATGCAGAAACTTTCATCATAAAGAGGCGAGGAGGGGAAAAAAGCCCCACCGTTAAACGCATCTCTTCAAATCAAGAGGACCTGGGAGGTCTATCCCCTATAGATCTTTACAGAACGGTTGTTAAACTCCTCGGGGAGTTCTCGTAGGAGGGAGCAGGCAGATAGCAGGGGAACTATAGAAATGCATCAGCTTGTTATTTCAGAGGGACGTGGGGACTGAGCCTCCGCTGGCAAGCAGAGCATGAAAAGGAGAAGGCAAGCGGACTTGGGGCCAAGAGAAAGGGATGGCTGGCTGTGGGGAAGAGAGTTAAAAGTGTCCCATTGTTAGGGAAGTTTGCTCTCCTTCAGACCATCCCGCTCCCAGGGACACCGCGCCGCCTTTTGAAGTGCAACCTTAGGCGGTTCCTTGTCACCCATTGGAGCGGGAGCTTTTTTACCACATTAAGTCATTGGGTAGCAAATGAATGGGGGGTTTTGACTATTCACAACTTCACCTTATAAATATCAGGGTTGTAGGTTCCTGCAGCTTTCCTCCATCCTGATAGCTCACCTTGGGAAGGAGTGGAGGGAGGTGGCCCTGCTCGCTCGGGGACCTGCGGTGCGGAGACCTACGGATCAGCGAAAAGGATCCGGCCCCGCTCCTGGTGACAGCCATGAAGAGAAGCACCTTCCTCATCCTCTCCATCGCAGGGGTCTACAGCACCGTTCTCCATGCAGCAGCATGGTAGGGGCCAACTCAGTGGAAAGGGCATTTTTTAGGGATGCTCTTCAGCCTGCGGCAAACTGTGTGATTCGTTTTCTTTTCTTTGTTTCAGGTCTGTGAATAACTTTCTGATGACAGGACCTAAGGTAATTAACAACTGTCAGGAATTTAAGCAGAGCAATTTTGTTTTGCAAATGGGAAATTGGACTTTTCCAAGGAACCACATTTCCCAGAGCATATCGGCTCCGAGTCCTGCTGAGTAACGAGGGAAAGGACTCGCACCCCGTTTGTGTCTGTTTTCATTGATAAGTGGTGAACCGCGGTGGATTTTAACCCCGCTATTTCCCGTGCCAGGCTTACCTGACGTACTCCAGCAGCGTGGCGGCCGGGGCGCACAGCGGGATGGAGGAGTGCAAGTTCCAGTTCGGGTGGGAGCGCTGGAACTGCCCCGAGAGCGCCCTGCAGCTCTCCACCCACAACCGGCTGCGCAGCGGTGAGTGCACCTTTACCTGCCGCACCAGCATCCCCGGCCCGGGATGCCTTTGGGTACGAGCTGGGATGCGCTCTGGAGAGAGCTGGGGCTGATAATTAGATGGAGAAGGGTCTCTGTGTCCCAAATATCATGGTTGTTTTTCTCCATCTGTGATAAGTGGATGTAATGAATAGCGTTAACATTTTTCTAGGAATCCCAGGCTCTCCCTGGATCTCCATCCGTGCTGGGCTAGAGCTCGGTCCTTCCCGCAGTGCTGCTCCGTGGGCTGGTTCCTGCCGCTTTGTGTGCAGCATCCCAGGGAGAGCAATGCTGGAGGCACCTGAGCTTGCAGCGGGGAGAAGTGCAGGGGAGATGAAGAGAGAAACCAGAGATATACACTAAGAAACTGTCTTCATAAGGAAGTTGTGGATATATCTGAATACTGACTGCTTCAACAAGCAGAAATTTCCTTTTTCCCAGAGCAGCAGCTCTATTTGAATCTGTTAGGAAAACCAAAAAAGAACCGAAATGAGAAGTGTGGGTGCAGACAGCTGTTAGCACAGCTTCAACCACCGACTGAAACAAGATCAATGACGGTTTTTCCCAGCAGACAAGATCAAAGCATGAACATACCCCCGAGCAGGAAAGGGCAGAGACAAACCGAGTGCCGGGTGAAGCGAGTGGTCACTGACCTTGGCCAGGGCAGGATTGGGGCATCGCCTTAACAACCTGCTGTTCCCGAGAAACTCCATCCCGGACACAGACACCTGCGTAGTGTTATGCCAAATTGCTGAAACCCTCGATGCTGAAGCCTGAAGAGACTCCAATCACGAGCATTTCGTTTCTATAGCACCTTCCCTTTTGCCCAAACTGTTTTCTTTTTCCCCTTCTTGCATCTTTGCAGCACAGGAGACCTTCATTCCCAGTAAACCGGGACGGATGTCTATGTTTACACGTGACAGCTTTTTTTTCCCCTCTCCCCCAGCTACCCGGGAAACATCCTTTGTACACGCCATCAGCTCGGCCGGCGTCATGTACACCCTCACCAGGAACTGCAGCATGGGAGACTTTGAGAGCTGCGGCTGCGACGACTCCAGGAACGGCCGCGTCGGTGAGCTGCCGTCTCAAGACGGGCTGACGTTGTCTCTCCATCTCCAGGATTTCGGGCAGAATTTGGCCCGACGAGGCGGTTCTGTGCTTAGCGTGCGTCTGTCTTGCAGGTGGCCGAGGCTGGGTCTGGGGAGGATGCAGCGACAACGTGGAGTTTGGGGAGAGGATTTCCAAGCTCTTTGTGGATGCTTTGGAAACAGGACACGATACCCGCGCACTGATTAACCTGCACAACAATGAAGTTGGGAGACTTGTAAGTCAAATATATTATAATAGTAATAATAATAATAATGTCTATATTGAAAAGAAAACTCCAAGAGTCTGGTAGGCTGGTCAGGTCCCCATCTCCAGCCAGCTGTGACAATCTGGGCCCTGTAGTATTTGCATGGGGAAAAAAATACAGCCAGAATCCGGCCCTAAACCTGCACACGAGGAACTGCAGTAAGAGTTGTTCCCACTTCAGCTTCTGCAGGTGTGTGCAGCGCAGGTAACTACCAGCACACGCCACTTACTCAGAAGCGCAGGGGTTTTATACGCACCTAGCGCTGTCGGGTCTGTAAAACAAAGCAAGAACCACCTCGCTTTCTTGCAATATCCACTTCCAAGCTATTTGGCCAGGGAAGCCAGGTGTGAGCCGGCTGCCAGACTGGCCCCCCACTCCCCGCCTGGGCCGGCAGAGGCTCTCAGCATCTTGCCAAACCTCCTTGTCTGTAAAAACAAGGATGGCAACACTTAACATACCTATCTCATAGGGTGTGTCGAGGCTTAATCTCACGTAGATACCAGTGATTGAGACCTTATAAATACCAGAGGGAGATGGGTAGATAATATCTGTGAAGTGCTTGGCCTGGAGGAGATGCAGAGAGGTTGGGTATGATTATTCCAAAGCAGTTTCACACATTTTGAATGAAACCTCTGAGAGGGATGATGGGTTGATGCTGCGATGAGCGAGGTGAGCGCATGAGAAGGGCATGACCTGACAAAGGCGCTTTTTTCCTGGCCCGAAAAAACAGCTCCTGCAAAGGCTGGAGACAATTGTTTGTGCCCACTCATTATCTCTGTCCTTTAAATTAGCGAAGAGGGACAGATGTTTCCCAGGAACTAAAATAAATAAGAGCATCAGCTCGTGTCTTGGAAGGATCTGAAGTCACGCCAAGCATGAACCACTTTTGACTTATTGCCCCCCAAATTAGAAGCACCTGATTTTGAGATGTAAATGATGACACTCTGCTGCTCCTTATTTCCCCACCTTTTCCACCAAGGCAGTGAAAGCCACCATGAAACGAGCCTGCAAGTGCCACGGTGTGTCAGGCAGCTGCAGCATTCAGACCTGCTGGCTCCAGCTCGCCGAATTTCGCGAGATCGGCAACTACCTGAAGATAAAATACAACCAAGCCCACAAGTTGGAGATGGACAAGAGGCGGATGAGAGCTGGCAACAGCGCTGACAGCCGCGGGGCCACAGCAGAGACCTTCCACCACGTCCATGCCACGGAGCTCGTCTTCCTGGAGGACTCTCCCGACTACTGCACGAGGAACGCCAGCCTGGGCCACCACGGCACCGAGGGCCGCGAGTGCCTGCAGACCGGCAAGAACCTCTCGCAGTGGGAGAAGAGGAGCTGCCGGCGGCTGTGCACCGAGTGCGGTCTCCGCGTGGAGGAGAGGAGGACGGAGGTGGTGGCCAGCTGCAACTGCAAGTTCCACTGGTGCTGCACGGTGCGGTGCGAGCAATGCCGGCAGCTGGTGGCCAAGCACTTCTGTGCCCGACGCGACACTGCCGCCGGTGCCCCCAACCACATCAAGCGGAGGAGCAAGGGCCATAAGAGATAGATGGTGGCCCTGGCTCCCGAGGAGGACGCTTTGGTGTTCCCACGCTCGGCAGCTGCCAGCGGAGCTGGCGGGGGGAGGGAAGGAGCATCCCCGGGGTCCAGAGGGTTGAGCTGGGCATCGTGCGAGGCGACAGGGCCTCCTGCGGATGGATGCTGCGAGATTGGGAAGCACGAGGCGCAGGGGAACCACGGTCCTTCTTCTTCCATGGTTTTTTCCTCAATAGTTACCAGTAGCTTCTTTCTTTTCGGGAGTCACTTTATTCGTGCATCGGACAGAGGAAGAATTTAGTCTTTTCAACTCAACCCCTTGTGCCACGTCCAGCGGGTCCACCAAGGCCAACGGTGGTGGGGAGCGAGGTGGGGACAGGCACTGTGGCCAAAAGTGGGTCCCATGGGGCGGCTCAGTCCCAGCACCCACAGGCACCGCAGCTGGGGCACCCCCAGCCCGGCCATTCGTGCACAGCGGCCGCTCGGCAGCATTTCCAGGGGAAAACTTATGCACTTTCTGATGGGAGAGGGGGTTTTGCAGTGTCACGGTGTATATTACAACATCTGCAGCCTTTTGAGGGCTTTGATAGGTTTACAGCCAGTGTTTACAGATTTCGTACTTTTTTCCCCTTTGTTTGGGGTTTGTTGGGTTTTTTTGAATTTTGTATTTTGGTACCAGAACTCCTGCCCCCAATAGATAGTAGCTTTTTGTATTTGTACTGGATGAAATTAAGCTGTTTACAATTCCTCCTCTTTTTATTAAAAAACCCAACATAATTAGCAGATAAGAATTCAGAATTCAGAATTAAACAATATTTAATATTGTTTATTAATAAGTTGTATTATTGCTTAGCACAATCTGTTTTCTCTATATATTTTGAAGCTATCCCTAAAGAATTAGATTTTGGAGTGTATTTTGCAATAAACACCACAATGAAAAGGACTGGCTTTTTCCTTTCCGGCTCCCTAGCAGCCTGACTTCAGGTGCAAAATTGTCCCTTTCTGTGTAAACCCCAGCACTTCCAAGATTTCTCATCATTAATCCAAAAGCCAGTGAAGCCAGCGAGAAGGTTGTTCTCCCAGACCTCAATAAAAGTTGGCTCCAGCCTTCAGTCCCTGGAGGGTTTGCTCTAATACCTATCACCGCAATATCTAAGGTTTTTCAAGTGCTGAGTACACAGACACTGCTGGCTAAAGCCGATTTTGAAGCTCCCAACGCCTCTTTAATTTGCCTACAGCCCGACGTCCCCCAGACAATGCGGGGCTGCCCCGCTTTGATGTGGAAAGCATCGGCACTCACTGCAAAATTCTCAGAGGCACGAGAGGAGCCCTTTGAACTGGGGACAGGAGAGAAAACTTGGGGACAGTTGTGAATGTGTCTGCTGGTTCCCTGCTGCTCTGGGTGCAAACAGCCCCACGGCGGGGAGGGCAGGAAGGGACACGCACTGGTTGCTGCTGTTCCAAGCAAGTCCTGCTCTTCTCCTGGGCTCTCCAGGGCTGTGTTTCAGCCCCAGTTGCTCCCAGGAGTCAGAGTGCTGCTCTGGAGGGAGCCAGGGCTGTGCCACAGCTTGCACCCATGATGTAGGGGCAAAGGATGCTCTACCAGATTTGCTTTCCAGCCAGGGGAGGAGGAGGAGAGACAAGTGAAAAAAAAAAAAAACAAACCCAACCAAAAAACAAACCCACAACCCAACAGCTCTGCCGGCATATTGCGCCCACACTACAAATGCTTTGATGCTATTGTATCCGGGTATCCCTACGGCTCCTAGTGCAAACACAGCCTCGACACACACTCGAGCCAAATCAGGAAGCTCAAGGTGTAAAACACACAAGCTGGGAAGCACAACTGACTTCCACGCGTTTACTTTCGCAAAGAGCGGTTTCATTAGAGCTGGAAGGGCTCTGCCAGCAGAGCATCATCAGTTTGGGGGGGGGGGGGGGGTTTTTTTTGTTTNNGGGGGGGGGGAGCTTTTTTTGCTACCTTCGGAGTAGCTATTTCCAAAATTTCCACAACTAATAGGCCACACCGCCAAAGCAAAAAACCCCCAAGATTTTTGCACAGCATTGCCACAACAGTATTTGCAACCCACCAAAATTTAGGCTGACCTGGAAGTGGTAAAAACAGACAAACACCCTTTCCTGCATCTCATGCGCTGGCTGGCTTGCCTGCACAAAGCCCCCGGGTTCTACTTCTGCCATATCTGCTGTGGTTGCCCAGGCGGCTGCTGCCCCGGGCCAGCGCTCGCCAGCAGCAGCCCCACATCTGGGCGGGCACAGGGCGCTGCCAAAATCCCACGGAGCAACACAGTGAGGTTACACAGAGCACGGGACAGTCCCTGCTGATGTGCACTCAGAGGAAGGGAACAGTATTTTACCAGGATAACTCTCAAGCAGACATAAAAAAACCTCCTGCTGTATAGCAATAGCAGGGTGAACAAATTGCACGGGTAAATCCCAGGAGATAAGAGCTCCCCATGAGCAGGCGCGCTCAGGACACACTTTGTATCTTACACATCTTTGCAGCAACTTTTCAAACTAACATTACTGCAGAAAATAAGAGGCGATGAGTTTGCAGGTGCCCACAGCATCAGACCAGAAAGCTGTCCCGTGCAGGGCCCGTCCCAGGGGAGAGGGGCTGCGGAGAGGAGCAGACAGACCACAGCAGAGAGCGATCCTTCTCCCGCTGCACCCTCCCATTCCCACCAACCCACAGCCGGGGACTCGCTGAGCCAGCACTCATATTCACTGCATTGCATTTAAATGCTGGAGATGAACTGTTCTTCCTTGAATTTGTCTAATTGCTTTTTTTAATCCATTTACACTTCTGGCACCCAGACTATCTAAGGCAACAAGCGTACCTTATGCAAAAGCCAGAGACCAAATGCAAATTGAAGCAAACTCAAGAGAAAGTTACGTACCACCCCATAATACAAATTTCCATTCTCTTTTTAGAGCTCACAGAGATAATACTGAGTCTGAACAAACACAAAAGACAACTCTATTGCTTAGAGCTGCACCTTGCCAGAGATATTACAGTCCTGGAGAAGCTGAAGCTCTCTCATCCTCCTCCTTGTTGCTTGGATACAAGAGTCATCAATTCTCACTACATTCACTACAAAACAAAGGAAGTTCAGGATCATCTTAATCCATCACGGCACTGTCAGGGAGCCCCTACACCCCTGCCCACTGGTACTCACTTCTGGTAATAGTGCACCCAGAAATGCCATGTGCACAGGGTAATAAACCCCGAGGCTGCCTGCAGGGCACAATCCATCCGGCTGATTTCATCACTTCAGCGGTGATTTTACCTGGGCAGGAAACTCCTACACACCAGTTTTCAAAATTAATAAAGGCACACAAAGTAGAGCGAAGTCCTGGCATCTGCTGGTTTGCAAAGACTCATCCTCCTACCACAGCCAAAGAGCATTTGAAGGGAGCAATGATGTCTTCAAACTTGAATGCACTTACTCATGATTACCCAAAGTCAACTTCAGTTTGGGACACTGATCCCAACCACCTGTAACTCACCGCACACTTGGAGGAAGGGATGGACTATAAACCCTTGAGGAAAAACATTGCTGTTCCGCACTAACAGTCATACAATGAAAAAGTAAAAACCTCAATCAGGACCAGGTGCTGCACGTGTTGTATGAACTCAGACCAAAATCCCGCTGCCTGCCCCTGAGAAGCCGTCAGCATTGCTTCTCCCCTTTGGGACCGAAGGCTCCCTGCAGCGCTGGGGTGCAGGAGGGGGTGCTGGGGATGCCCGGGAGCAGGCACACCCCACCAGGCACCCCAAAGGGGCACTTCTGGCAGGGCTGTGGAGCTACTTGGACAGTCCTGGAGCAGCATCTTCACATTCAAACAGGCTTTTCCAGAGCTGCCACTCATGGGACTCAGGCATTGCCATGGCCAGAGTAACCTATGTTGACAAGAAACCCATGGGACTGCAGCTGGATTGGCATGAAATCACCGTTGGCTTTGTGGAGGTTTATCACCATCTTCCCAGTAGTGTATTTGTGCCTTTGTTTTTGGACAGGACTGGTTTATATTCAATTTTTAATGAAAAAGGGAAACATTTTCTAAATGAAGAAATAATATAGCCCAGCTCTAGCATTATCGCAGACTGGGGCAGGTTTATGCCAGAGCTGCCTGCTCAGCTATTGATAGGGTTTCAGAAAATCAGTGTTGGGAGATTTGTACCAGGGTAACGGCCAGGCTAAGCCCACAAGCTTTCCTGAACTTTCCCATCTACGCCGGAATCATCATTGTCACTGTTCCGCTGCCGTCCAGGCGCCCGTCGTGGCACCCTCACCGGGAGCAGCAGCCACCAGCTTTTCTTCTTGTTTCTTCTTCCCGGTAGACGGAAATGTCCCCGCAGCCTAATTCCCTGTTCAGGCACGACTCCACGCACAGGGCTGGTAGGGTCGCCTCCATCCCTGCGCAGAGGAAAGGTGAAGTTCAGGCGTGCACCACACCAGCGCACTATGGATAGGGATGGATCGCACGTCGTCGGTGCAGCCCCGGCACTCGGAGGCTGGCGGGTCTTCGCACTCATCTAGGCAGTGGCAGCGCAGACCTCAGTGCCGCTGGTACGGGCTGAGGATGTCACCCGGCGCAGAAATGGGATCCAGGCTGTGGATGGATGTTGCTTTTGCTCCTCTCCCAGAAGAGAGTGTGGGGATGGCTCTGACAGAGAATTCACATCGTCATCATCAGCTGTGTGCCTCCTCAGCCTCTCCCGGCAGGCTGGCGTGGCCATTTGTGCTGGGAAGTGGAGGTACTGTGGTGAGCAATCCCTGCCCCAGCCCCCTTCCTGTCAACAGGTCACATCGCTGCACAGTCACCGTCATCAAGATGAGAATGAAGTTTATTTAACTGACAAAGCGCTTTGCTGTTGACTACGGAGGAGCAGGACAGCATCTGCTTGATATGGTGACAAGTCTGGGAGGAAGGGAGCCAGGAAGGCTACCCGCGGACAGCCCACGTGCATGGATGGTCTTTGCAAAGCAGCTCGGAGGGGGATGGATTCTGGCCCAGCGCTGCTCCTTCCCCCCACAGCTGGGGGCTGTGTTCTCCCCTGACGCCCCACAGCAGCCCTCCGTCACCCCAGCCTGCTTCGCTTCGGCTGTTAAACTCCTCGCCTGGCAGATGACTTTTAATTTATGCCGCCAGTGCCCTTTCATGGATTATAATTCTGTATGAGATGTTTGTCCTGTATCCTCCCCCCGTATTAAAGTGTCAGGAGTATATCCCCAGGCCATCCATCTTCAACACTTCCGCATGGGCTTGGCAATTCTCTGACATGAATATTATGGCTCTCAATGCAGAGTCTCCATCACTCAAGCTGACAAGTGTTAGAATCTCCTCTCTTGAACAGGGTAAGTGACCTTTTCATATGCAGCGTCGATTCCCGGTCACGCGGCATCTGGTGTAGAGAAACCAATGAGTGCCAGCAATTCCCTAAAGTCTTAAAAAACAAGTCACAGGTCCTTTTCGACTTCAGAACTAACCCTTAGCATGACAAAGTTAAAGGGCCTTAATCAGCCCCTGGTTAGCCCCTGCTAGTGCCAGTCTCATAGAGGAGGATGAAAAAGCATCTGTGCGATGCCTTCTGCAGGATTTATTGACAGGGATTTTCGGGGAAAGATGGTTGATTTGGGCTACTGGCTTGCTGGAGTGTATAGGAAAGATTTTGGTGACTTTAGTGATTTTGAAACCTCAACTCTAATCTGAAGCCAGATTTTTATTTTTTTTTTTTTTAAGTGAGATGCTTCAAGTTAGAACCCTAAACCCCACCAGCCTGATTTTCAAAGCCACTGAGCACCCGGGCTTCCCACAATGTGTGCAGGAGCTTCCCTCTACCTGTGCCTTGAGAGAAGCAAAGTGAGAAAACAACCCTGAAAAGCCCTTCCAGCTCAGTCCTTCACAGCTCTGCTGCAGCAGGGACACCCCAGGCCACATTGCTCAACCGAAAGGGAATCCCCCAGAACTGAACTGTGTGGCGATTCAAGCTAAATCCCTCCTACAAAATTCACATGTTACCCAAGTCTTTGGCCAAACTGGTGCCTAATTTTTCTTCTTCTCTAGAGAGCAAAGGTACTTTCATAGCAAGTTTGCCACCTTCCCCCTACGAAGCTCCCGGTGGTGGCTCATCACCAGCACAGTGCAACAGAAACTTGTTAACACCTTTTCAGCTCCCTGTTAATAAAGCCAAGGCAATTAACAGCTTCACTATTTACAAAACAAATCCTCTTTTGCAACACCTGAGAAAAAGAGTTACATGTGTTTCCCAAACATTTCTCAGTTGGGGAGAACACCTACAATAACTGTCTACAGGGAGGTGTTGTATCTGCTCTCCTTGGCCAGAGAGGACAGGTCTATATACACCGTGATATACATCATATCATGCTTCTGTCCAGGCCTGATCAGCAAGCACAGGTCTACTGGGAAAGTTTCTTATCCAAGGGTTGCTCCAAGGAGAAAGAGGTGCACAGGGAGCCAGGCTGTGAATTTATTGCCCACCTGTTGGTTCTTACTCGCCTCTGATCAGCCCCATGTACTGGTGTACAAGAGCCACTTGCGGGTAAGGAGGTTGTTGCCCTCCAAAGATGTCCCCATGGGTGGCTGGGGGCAGTGGGTAACGCACAGCAGATTTACACCTCTGCGGAGTAATTCACAAGCTTCTCTTTTTTTCCGCCTCTTTTTCTGGTCCCCTGCTCTCTCCTAGGATACATGCCATGCCCCCCACTTTGCAAATCACTGCCCTGGCTTACAGTGCAGTAAATTCCCTCTTTTCAAACAAGGCCCAAGGAGATGAGCAATACAACAGAAGACTGATGGATTAGAGACAATCAAATAAACATAACTTGCCGTGTACGTTCAAAATTAATTCCTTCCTCCTCTTTTCCTCTCCCATCCCACTCTCCTGTCCTCCAAACACACACAGTGGCCCATAATTTATGAACAAGAAAGGTGATGTGTTCCCTAGCTAAGCTTTATTTGGGTGCAGAGGTGACTGCTGGGACAACTTCCCAGAAGAGCACTCCCAGCCAAAGTGGATTCACTCCAAACAGTTCTGCATTTTAGTAAAGACCTTGTTTAAAGCCTATATCCCATCTCAGACCCAAAGCCATCCCTTCCAGAGGGTCTGAAATGCAGAGGGGAAAGGAGGGGGAGTTGATGGTAACTCCAAGTGCAGTAAGGAGCAGAGACTGGTGAGCACAGCTGGGAAATGTTCACCAGATGCAGTTAGGATGCAAAGGGAAGAGTAGCAATCATGTAGGACAGAGTGGGCCAGGGCCAGAAAATGAGAGAAAGTCTAAAACTGTTGTAGAAGGGGAAGGTAGAGGTTTACAAGAAGGAGATGATGGGAAATAGAGAGATCTTGAGTAGTATTTTAGCTTTTCTTTTCTTTCTCTCTCTAGTCTTTCTTCAGTGTCCTATGCAACATTAATCGAAGCCACTTGTGGGCACATCCAGGAGAGAATAGCTCGTCAGGGGACATACGACCACAGAGCCTGGACAGTATACGGCCCTTAATTTCCTCCTCTGATGCTTTCAATAGCTCATGGGATGCCATAAAAGATGATAATGACGAGGTCAGTGGAAAGACTGTAAAACAGTGGGGAGAGGCATAAGCGTTACCTCACTTGGGCTCAAACTCAGGCCATGCATGGACCGAGTTTGCTGGTTGCCCGCGACTGTACTCCACGTCGCACCGCACAGCCTGGCTGCCAGCGCTCAAACCTGTGCTGTGCTGAGTTACGTGGTCTGAAATGCTGGGTTGTGAAGTCAGTGGGACTCTTGGTACTGATTTAGATCAAGCCTGACAGTTTGGTTGGGCACAGACAAAGATGAGGACAACGGTTCTCACGTTTCCTCCCAATTCCACAGACTCTTCTAACTCACAACACTATAGCTCCTGGCCTGACTCTTTTAGAGGGTCGTCCATCAAGAATATAGCTGACAGCTTTAAACACAATAGTTGCTATTTCTCTCCCTTTTGCTCAGTGCCTTGAAGCTAAACCTACTCTGACCCAGCTCTCCATTCCCACTCCTGCCAGGCAGATACTTCTCCTGGCCAGCTGCCATCAACTACGATAGGGACAAGGCACCTCCTCCCTATCACTAAGTGGATTTCAAAGGCAATAAGCAAGAGAATAATTAAATTAACTCAGTCCTGAATACCTCCCAAGGTGCCAAGCATTCCCAGCACTGCAGCAGCACCGCAGGTGTCTGGAGAGCAGGTAACACCGGCCAGCGGCAGGCTGCAAACGTGGCTCCAGAGGACACATCTGCTGGCACAGGAGCAGCGGCAGCAGCCGATCCGGGACAGGAGCGCTGGGAAGCATGACGCAGAAACTCTCGGCACGGCTTCACTCGAGTCAGCTCTGGTCCAGGAGCAAAAGAGACACATTTAACTTTGATGTGCTTAAGTTAATAAGCCTTATCCCAGGGCAAACAGTTGTACTTCCCAGCTTGGACTACTTCACGCTCTGTTTCTTCTCCCATGGGCTTTCCCCCGGTGGGGTGCCGGGGCTATCGCCTCAGGTAGCAGTCTCAGCTTCTGTTTTACCAAATAGCCTGCTATTTAAATTCCCTGTGAAACATCTATATGCTTTTGACAGCAGCACATTCTTTTTTTTTTTTTTTTTTTTTTTTCCCCTGGTCTACTACAGGCTGCAAGACTTGAATCTGGATTTCAGACAGCCCACAGTTTAGGAATGATCAGGTCACAGCCTTCACTCAGCTCCATCTCCATCTCCAAGGTGTGCTCAGGGAGCCTGGGCTGCCTCTGGCCAGGATTAGCGGCAGGGTAGAGGACATGCCCACAGCAGAGCTTTATCTCACCGATCGCCAGAGAGGTCACAAATCACCGTCCGGACCCTTTCAAGCGGTTAGGAGCACTAAATTGTACCTCTTATATCCAGACAGCATCCAATCTCCCCGGGCCAAGCCAGGTACATTGATAAGGAGATAGTGCAAATGGAGCCCCAAATTCACAATTTCCTGTGCTTTAGCCTAGCAAGTGCCGTATCAGTGGGGGAGTCTTATTTAGATTATTTTAGATCATGTCCCTTTGCAAAGGGGCCTGTGGCAACCAAAAATTTGCCACCCTTCTGCTTCAGTGAAGAGGATCTCAGCTTTCATGTGAAACCATGTACAGGGTGATTTGTACATTTTCAGTACAAATTTAGTTACAATTATGATCAAATAAATATCTGGGAAAAGTAACAAATACTGCTAGGAAGAGAACCGAGAGTGACAATCAGTTCCTTCCAACTCCTTTGAGTTTTAAACCCTAGGTGGTCTTAGGGACATTTCTGTTCTCTCTATTCTGTGAAGATGACGTAATCAATTTCCACATCACTGTGATTTGTTCGGTATCATATTAACCACCCCGCCTCGTATCCAGGCTAACCACTGACAAAAACCCTTCGACTCATTCCCTTGAAATTCGGCTGTAAGTGGCCACTGACCTCACCCCAGGGAACTATTTTCCTGGAGACTTTTTCTAGCACTAAAAACACAGTTACATCTTGGTAGCCTATTAAATCCACATGTGAAAATAAACTCGTCTATCATCTTGTGCATGCAGTTTAGCTTCCTTTTAAAGAGACATAAATACATTAGAGCATCCCATTAAAGCAATTTACGTGTCTTGCTTTATTTTCCCAGACAGGCAGTTTCTTCCCTGGATATTATCAGCTTTTGGGAAAACGTATCAACTAAGGAGTCACGGAATAACAGGCTTGTCCTTCAGGTGCTACTCCCTGGGAACAAATGTCACCCTGACCTGTGTTTTGAACGACGGCAGCTTTTCACACAGACCTCTTCACCCCCGAGACACTGCCTTTTCACAGCCACATGGTGATGGAGATAAAAAAAACTAAGGCCCAGAGGCTGGAAAAATGAAACAGAAAGCAGCGAAGCAGTGCTGAGACAAGCAGATCGATGCTTACAGAGTACAAGGAGACTTGCCAGAGAGACGTGCCCCGTGGGAGCTACGTTCGGCAGCAGTTTGGGGTCACAGATGTCTGGGAAGCGAAGGGGGAAGAGCCGTGGTGGCAGGTCCACTCCCAGGGTTTAGCCGAGCATTGTCCTCTGCTCTGCTGAGTGAAGATCCATCAATCGTCATTCGGCAGCTATCTAATGATCGAGGGGCTTCTCCGCAAGCACTTGGCTACTAGAGACGGGCAGCGAGCAATGGGACGTGAAATCTCCAGCTTGCCCATCTCACCAGTCCATAGCTGTTTCTGCGATGAACCAAAGGTATATCCTTATTTTCTGACATCCCAGAGGAGGCACACGCTCCTCTTCTTGCTGAAAGCTAAATAAACCAAGCCAGAACAGGTCTAGTGGTAAAAATCAACAAAAGTCCTTAAAAAAAGGTCTGGATGTGCTAGTTTTCCTTCTTAATTCCAACTGTGTCTCTACTGCCATGGACACGGAGGCTTTCAGCCTGTTCCTCAGAGGTCTGACTGCTAATCCATCTCCCAGTCCTCGAGGAAGAAAAGCTCTAGAGATTTCATCTGGGTTAGAAATGGTGCTGGCTTCCTAACGCCAGCCCAGCTGGTGAGACAGCACTTCGTGGTTCCGACTGCTCTTGCTACAGCGTGTTTTCCATTGCAAATCCCGCTGTGACAAATTACCGAGCGTTCTTTTGCTGAAATGCCTTCAGTAGCATTTAAGAAAAACTCCAGGTTGCACAGATAAGGTAGCTGATGATGTGCAGTTCTTACATTTCAAGTGTTTTAATGTATTTTTGACACCTCTTAATATTTTTTTCAGCTTTTTTTGGCAAAAGAGGTAACTGTTTCCAGCAGAAAGCAATTTCTGACTAACTTCACCACAAGCCTGCAGTGCATGACATGCAAATAATATCACTGCAAAAATGCAAACAGCTGGGGAAAAAGGTGAATAATGCAGTTGCTTGGCAAAGAACATCAGCAGCCTGTATTCTCACTTAGAAATTTGAGAACACGCTTGCTGTGATGCAAGAAGAGATCACAGCGGGCCAAAGGCCTGGAGTCACCCAACATTGGCTTCTCCCTCCTCTGCCCCACAGGCAATAAGGGTTTGTGAATACTGAGAGGTCACCCGGAAGCACCTCCAGGCCAAGGATGGGTTGGACAGCCTCCTCACAACGACAATTTTGTCCTTTTTTAGGAGGCCAGAAGAATCTGAGGTCCTCAGATCTGGCCTCAATCTCCTATTACCTCAAAACTTCTTAAGCAATGCATTCAGCTCCCTGGTTGATGGTCCAGAGGAGCAGACAACCTGCTTCCCAGGCTCCGTCACGCAGGATAGTGGAAAAAACCAGAGGGAATACATTTGGGCAGTGGTATACACTTCCATATTACTTTGCTCTGTTTATTTCCACAGATTTTCTTTTTTTTAAAGCACTTGTTCAGGATCCTACACATAGCCAGTACACTTAAAAACACTCCTTCCACATTAATCACTAAGAGGAACGAAATATTTTGTGCTGATGCTTGCACTGGAGAGCCCTTTGTTCCCTAGGGAGTTGTGCACTCCATGACACAGGGCATGTGGACCAAGCACAGTTGTGTGACAGAGCAAGATAATCAAAGCAAGATCGTTACATCAGGCTTGGACGTCTCAGGGAAGGGCATACAAGAGAGCGTTGTAAGAAAGGGAGCAAGTTTATGCTTCCTGCAGTGGTGAAGAAAAACGTATTGATTGCGCCTGAAAGGACATGAGAAAAGATGACAACTATTCTGCAGGACAGATCACTAGAACTAAGAGGCCTAAGCTAGAAGCAGAACCTGATGGCTCACTTTGATTCATAAACCAAGGTTAACTACTTATCTGAAATAAATAATAATTTAAAAAAAACCCAAGCAGGCTTGGGACCACTTTTCAAAGTGTTTCAGCCAAGGAAAATGCCCTTTCCACTGCAGTGGACAGTCAAGTCAACTTTCAGTGTGGCTGGCAAGTCAGATAGCTGGTGCAGAAGTCAGGAAAAGTCAAGCCTAAAATAAAACACACCATCAGCTGTTCACGTGGACACAGCCCCATTTATGGGGGTCACCACATGTCCTCCAAAGTGAGGGTCTAGATACCTTCTCCAGATGTTCTCTCTGTACTTTCAGTCACTCGAGAAAGCAATAGCTCTTTGAAACTAGAGTGATGCCAAAAAAGCTTGATTTCCACAAAGGAAAGTCAGGTATAACAGCACCGATGGCAAGGACAGCCCTGTCCAGTCTATGTAGGCTTAGACTACTCCCAGGCAGCCTCTCTCTGCTGCAACTTTGCTTGAAAGACTCTCAACTCCATCTCTTCTCTCACCTCCCAGAGCCTTACTAATTTAGCTGAAAGGGTTAATTGTGACTCATCTTTTTATTTCTTCCAAAGAAAAGATCCAGAAAGTTACCGCATTCCCCTTAGGTGTCTGCACCCCCTGCTGTGGCCTGAACTTAAGACACCAGAGGAGCTGCAATATTAGCTGCACTGGAATGTTTTGGTTTTCCCTTGCAAAACAGGCCCATCTCTCCAGTGTGAATGTGCTTCAGTTACCAAAACATACTTGAGAGGGGGGGGAAAAGGGAAATTTCCTTCTTTTATATATATGTATCTAACTAAAGAAGTCACATTTTTGTTAAGAGCAAACAGAAAAGGGCATGCCTCAACATGTTCCCTTTTCACTATATACCAAGGTAAGAAGAAACTTTTGGAAGACAATTTTTGTTCTCTAAAGATTAAACAAATTCCCATCAGCAATCTGTCATCTCCGGACTGGTGTGCAAATCCCACAACCTCTACGAGCAGAAACAATAAAGAGACATAAAAGACACATTTTGGTTCTGGAAAACCCACTTGGCACCAGGTACCACTATTTCCCACACACAGATGGGTTGGCACATACAAATGGTGACTTCTGAAAATTCTTTTGTGTTTAAACTTTCCCAACCATAAGGAAGAGAACCTGTTATAGCAGAACAGCTGATTAATACTAGGTGCCAGTGAAACAATTGATTTTCATTGGAACTGGATAGATAAATAAAGATCCAATTTCTTGTCAGTACAGGGAGTGAAAAGGAAAAGCTGCCAGTTCATACTGTTAGGACGTTACATTCTCAGGTCATACCCAAATTGACATAATTGCATTCACCTCAGTAGAATTACGCCAGATAATGGTACCTAAGGATGGGGCACAGCACAGTCTTCGGTAGTAAATCCATATAAGCACACATAAAACTGTTCATTTCATTTTAAAAATATACTTTACCTTTCCAACTTTTTCCTCGCATCAGCTGATGGTCACATCACTTGTTTGTACCCAGAAAACAGCAGAGGGGGAAAAAAATAGCTAGAAAATTGAATTGTCCACCAGTCTTTGCTCTCTCTGTCCAGGTCAGTCAACACAGACCTGTCATCATCACCGAGCTGAGCAGAGTTCAGTAAGAGTATTTGCAAAGTGGGAAACATTTTATTTCAGTGTTGCAGAAACAGAGGAAGACACAGGCAGCCGAAGCCGAGTTTGCAGAGAACATGCCTGTCCTCATCTGGCCTTTTCTCTACCTGTTCTTTGTTTCACAGCTCCAAAAAGATGGTGTAAGCGAACACACTGCGTGGTTTCTTCTTGGATCTTTGCCTTTAGTGGCTGTAGACAGCAAAACAGAATGGCAAACAAAATAGTTGGAGATGCCACTAGAGCAGAGAAACATGGATCTTCCTGGTCACAGACTCCTCTGTATTGCTGAGTTACTCCAGCCTCAGAGCCGCGCTCCAAACCTGCTAGTTCAATACAGACAGACACGACATCAGAACTATGCTGGCTCTGCTCATTTTCACTTCCACAGATGAAGCATGACTTCTCACAGCTCCCCAACTTCCCTCTCCCACAGCTGTATTACATAAAAGTTTTCTTATGACTATTTTCAGTTGAAATGTTGTTTTGGCTTCAATTTAGTCCCACTGAACTGAGTTCTCATGTAATTGTTGCTGCAATGCCTCAGCAAGAGACATGCTAAAATACCACCTTTCCCTTTACTATAAGGCATTCTTACAAGATGTGAGACCTACTGATTCTTTAAGGTTATTCTGCAATATATGTTATTTTTAAAAATAAGACTTGTTTGGACTGAAATAAAACTGGCCACTAATTTCTGATCACTGATTTAGGAACTCCAGGAGTCATTAACAGACTCGTAACAGGCATTACTACAGCGACAGCAATGTTCTTCATTAAAATATCATGTCACGCACAGAGAACTTCTCTACATATATTCAGGTAACAGTCACTGCTTCCTAAGGAACATTTCAAATCATGATATGCCAAATGATCCAAGCCCCAAACAACTGGCAAAGCCTGAGAACACAGGTGTTAAACTCCCCTTAAACACATTAACTCTCCTTAAACACGCAGATCCCAGCAGTGCATATGCAGTAACCATCTGCTTGTGCAATTACCTGTGTTCCTCCTCCAAAGTCTAGTGGAGGCAATAGGCGCATGAGCACTAACACTCTAAGAAATAGACTGTTCAACCTAGCAGTCCATGAGGTATTGGATGATCATGTGAATATTTGCCATGTTCGGATGGGAAACTTGAGACAGTTGGCATGTAGAAGACTGGCGGACAAGCCTGAATTCAGAGTTTGGTAGCCTTGACTTGCATTCTGTTTCAAAAAAGACAATGAAAGACTTCCTCCACATTAACTCGGCGGATCTTAGATTGGGCTACAGATCCATTACACGGTGCTGAATCTCTTCAACTACAAGCAGGTGTGTTTTATCAAAGAGATATACTGATACACTGCTCAGCTGATATGACACAAAGCTGGAACTAGAGAGAGATGGGTTTTATTCTTGATGCTGCTGCTGCCCCAAAGGATGACCTGCGGAGAGTCATTTCACTTCTCTATCTCTGACCTTCAGACTTATATCATTTGTGTACTGCTAGTTCTTTTGTACAGTGTTCCCTCATCTACCGAAGAGAGGTGCTATAAACTAGGTATCGTTATTAAAACTCTGTTCACGGATTAAAATTGTTCATTCCAGGAATCCCATGTAGCCTCAAAAAGGAACATTTTGCAGAGAGAATGAGCAACTGATAAAGATACATCACAGCTGCTTTGTAGTGTGGTGACATTCTTTGCCATAGGTAATGATGAATTAATAGCAATTATAACACAGCTTGGAGAATGCCTCGACACTGAGTCAGCACCCAGGTGAGGCAATGCTTTATTGCAGTTCATTAAAAAAAAAGCAATAAAAGGCTTAAGAACCATCACAGATCCTAACTACATGAAGCTAATAATGAGTATGATAAACTATCATTTACATGAATAGGAAATTGAACGGACATTTCATTTCCTATGCCTTTGTTGCTCCCATTCAATTGCGCTGATGGTGCTATTCGGGGAAGCCAGCATGGTGCCTGTTTACAAGAGGACTTTGCAAAACAAAGACAGTCACGGTCAAAACTTTGCTGGTCAATTCAATATATTTACATGGAAGACCTCTGAACAACAACAAAAAAAAAAGTATTCTGAAATAGCCTCATGAGATAGTTTAGTTGGAAGCGGTAAGTAGCAGGGAATGATCTCATGGCTATCTAGATGTGTGGTGGCCAGAAAAAAGTGTCTGGTTTTCAAACAGAGGCTTGATCAAACTTTCCTCATTCAGGCAAAAATACTACTGCACAACTCCCTCAGCAAAATGGCAAATGACAAAGCATTCTGCATGCAGAAAACAGTATTGTCCAGGGCTGGCTCCAGAGAAATCTGTCACAAACTCTTTGCTTTCCACAGGAGCGGAGAATATGCCATGCCAACATCTGACAATACATTTCAGACATATGTATAATGTACCAGCTGAGCAGCTCCCAGAAACGATCCAATTTTCCTTCTTTCTTTTAACTAAAAGAATAGAATTGCTCTGGATTTACAATGAAGCAAACTGAAAGCACAGTTGGAACCACTGTTTTTAAGAAGACCTTGCTATGCCATAACTTTTCACGGTTCAGTTGCTAAATTACACATTATAAAAATAAGTAAGTGCAATTGAGAGACTGTGTTAATCTCAGAAGTTTAAACATCACCCCGTAATGACTACTTTATATTGGCCCAAAGTAAAGCACTTTATGGGCCATGCAGGAGATTTATCCGCACGCGTCCGTTAAATACTCCTGGGAATTTTCTCACATAGAGACATGAGGCCTGACACAAAACTAAATACGTACAAAACATTGCCGTCATTCACACTGCAACAGGAATGCCACCCAGTAAGAAAAACCTTTACAACACCTAAAAGAGATAAGAACCAAAAGCCAGCATAGCAATAAGATGTTGCTTTGGAAGTGCAGAATTTCCTAACCTGACAATCTGTGCAGATTCTGGAAACATGACAAAAAAACAACTGTCCCCTTGCAAGGAAATGAGATCTTAGGCGTTGACTATAAATAGATTACAAAGAAGCACGGGTGGTTTGCAGAGTAGTTTACTAAAGCCAAGAGTACTCAGAGCCAATTAGGTTCTTGCACATAAAAATTCTCTGGAATTTAGGGTGAGTTCATACGTGATTGCTCACCCAGGCAGTCTGGGACTGACAGACTGCACCCAACTGCCTTTTGCAATTCTCTCTAGTAATATAGAAAATCCATCCAGGCTGACTCAGAGATCCCAGGTGAGAAGACTTGAAAATAAAGCAAATATGATGGTAAAAAAGTTGCATATATGGTACCAGGTTTGTTTTTTTTTAAATAATCACGCTTCAGCATAGTACCACAGCTAAGCAAGGGGGAGTCAGTCAGGTGTTCGCATGGGATAAAATATAATGCCATACAAGACAAACGTAAGCATACCCAGCAAGGCACCACATGAAGTGCTTTCTATGAAAGCATCACCTCCCTCAGCTGTAAAACACTCACAAGCAGTAAACTGAAGAGAATTCTTAATCCTTCACTGTTATCATTATTAGAGTATCATTCACCCACTTGTCTGCAAGCTGCCTTCTTCTCCCACCAACTGCTTCGTCTTACAACAATGCCTCATTTCTGGCTCAGAAGACCAACAATAGGCTCTCCCCTGAGCTTATGGCAGCAGCTCCACCATCACTTGGCAGGAGGCAGCATAACAATAATTTGACAGGCATCCTCCCAAGGAGACTCAACATATCAGTCATGCTGCTGACACACTCCACACCCAGAGGAGCTCATCCAGACTACAGAAGATTTCTAGGTACGGGCAGCTGCTCCTGATGGAGCACGGCAAGTTTTTCTGTTTCACTAACAGCTGAAAAAGAACATACCTGTTTCCCATGATGGTCCTTGTGACACTGCCATGCTGGTTTGAGCTAAATCTGAGTAAAGCAAAGCAACAGGTAGCCAGTAGAGGGGACTGAAGTCCTATTTCTAGTCCAAGAACAAATCTACTGACTGGCATCTAAAAGGAAATAGCATGGCAAAAACAATTGTAAGATAATTTTTTATGATGTGGAAGGAGTCTCTCTTTCAAAAAAAAAAAAAAAATTTACTCTTCAGAGGTTTTTTAAAAAAGGAAATTGAAAAACCACAGTATTTTCAGAGGATGCATCATTGTTGCACAATGCCAAAATCAACCAATATTTGCTGTCCAGAATGACATGAATTATCTTGATCTGACAGCTCCAATTTAACAAATTAAAATTAACTAAGACCCTTGTGTCTTAAATAGAACGTCACTGAAAAAAGTAAGAGTTTGAGTCACTCTTTCCTTTCACATAGTGCCATCAGACGAAGGTCCATCAGTTTATCATCAGTGTACCAATTTTGCTTAGACAACAGTTGTTTAAAGGACAGTCAAGATTAGTAACTTGAATGAAGATAGACAAAACCTCTCTTCTTTTCCTACATGAGAAAGACGAGGATCTGCAAATCTCTGTGTAACACTTTTTTCTTCTTTTTTTTTTTTTTCCTTTTTTGCTTAAAGTTGCCAAGTGAAAGTCCTAAGTTCTGAACAGCAACTCATTTCTAAAGCTCGGCATGCTGAAATGCTCTGACTTATGCAGGCAATGGGGAACTGGCTTTGATTGAGGTTTCTGCCATCTTTAAAGTATGTTCAAGGTTCCTGGCAGTTTAACTGCTCTTAAAGATAATAAATCCCTTATGAGACAGGAAGACTGAACAATCTCATACTTCAGACTAGCTCAATCTGTATAGTTCCAAGAATAACTTCCAGTGCAGGTGATAGCAAGCAGATGATAAGCAAAGTTCCAGGAGAAAGTCTGTTGAAAAAGTAGAATTATGGGAAACAGACTGAACTGCTGGTTTTACGGACATAGCTCTATTCCGCCACTCAGGCAGTAAAACTAAAATGAACTCCCTCAAAGTTAAAAATACCCCATAAAACTCAATAGGCAAGGTAATTATTTTGCCTCAACAGAGTGACAGGTCACTCGTTCCCACAGAGAGTAGCTTACCTTGCTGACACCAAATAGTGAGACATACTTCAGTTCATCTATTTTTTTCCAAAGCTACGTTTTCTGTGATGGATTTATAACCCTGGCCAAGCCTATACCAACGCGGGCAAAACAAAAACCTAAAGAACAAAAGAAATGTAACAACACGGCCTGCAACAGCCTCTCCTGTGGTGTCACAGCTCCCCCAGGGGACCAGGCTGGTTGTCCATTTTACATTCCCAGGACTGATCTGCCCACATCCTACTTACTAATGCAGGTTCCTCAAGAACTCAGCTGTGAGATTTGCTGGATCAATACTTGTCCTGGGTGTACAAACACAGACAGTCAGGATGGCACCTGAAGGATGAAGGTATCTTCTCTCTTTCTACCTTTCCCTTAGAAAAATGGAAGTGAACACCAATCAGCAATTGGAGGTGTTAGCTCTAATATTAGAGAATAAATCCACGATACCATGATAGACATACACTTGAACAACTGAAACTTTATATTGCAGGGGTTATAAAGGTAACATTTGCAACATCAGCTGCTTTTGCCCTTTCTCCTGGTAAGGACCCACATATTTTCTATGGAAGTTGCATTCTTCTATAGGTATAACATACCACAGGTCAGTCACAAAAGCAAAACTGAAAACTCCAGCAGTAACATAAAGGATGTATTTATTGTCAAGCAGTACCGCAACAAAATAAGTAAGCAAATACCATAATAACCAAGAAAATACAGGAGAATGTCTTGTCAATTTGCCAGATTTTTGGTTTGGCTGACAGGAAACCACAAAGCACAACTATCCTGTAATTGGAGCAATCAGACATGTATGGAGATAATAATTATAGGCAAACAAATTAGCTGTAAACAGATCTGCTTACTGTATTTCTAGCCACCTCCTATTTTTTTCTTCATATTTGAGGGTTTGGGCTTGCTTTTTTTTTGGTGTTTCCTAGAAGTCCCAAAATTTTTAGGTCTTGGTACTGTAGGGAGCAGTTCTCTAAATGTTTATTCTCTGGACTGGCAACAGTGGTTTATCTCACTGAGAAGGTCAACAATTAGTTTAAACAAAGCTTAATGTTACAGACAAATGACTTATGTTTCTGGTAATTACTCAAGTTGGGGAGCAAGTTTTTTCATGAAACTAATTATGAAATTGCTTGTTCGTTTAGTGTTAGTCAAGCATACTAATATTTCAGGGCTGTGAAAATGACACTGTTTTTGCTATCCTAGCCAGTCAAATCATAAGATACAAAGCTTGAAGTAAACAGTGCAAGTAGAGCTCTTAAGAAAATTAAAGACCTATGGTCCCTAACAAAAACAGGCCAGTTTAGAAAAGGTAATAGTGCAGGATTAACCCATCATCTGTTGAATAGCATGGCCCCTAACCCATTCTCTTGAAGTTCTCAAACAGAACACATTGAAGTTCAAGGGTAAACAACAATACAAGGAAAACAAGAAATCGGCATACTTTTTAAGAGCAGGGGAACACAGAAAACAGCCTTAAGGTGAGCTGTTCCAATTAAGCACCTTTCTTTCAAACAAATGTTGGAAGACAGCCTTAGTCCTTGACTACAATACAGCTTCTTGTGACATCTAATGGAAATCAAAGAGTAATTTATAATCACTGAGTCTTTCACCACTGAGATGGGAAAGGTCCGTTCAATATAGCATCAACTAAGTCCTTCAAATTAGATTCTGACAAAATACATCAGGGTCAAGTGAATCATCTTCAAGAGTGACCTTAGCTTGGTGATGTAATCAGCAATTAAAATTCTGAAGTTGCTAATATGTCTCCAGTAACTGTTTTCTGTCACACCCAAGTCCCTCCCGTCATAAGGGAATTTGCATCTGCTGAAAAAACACTGAAACAGAAGTCCCAGTTTCACAAAGCACAGGCCAGCTGTATGTCATTTGGGAATCTGCACTGGTGTAAGTAATTTGGTTCTCCCCAGACAGCCAAACCAAGATAGATGGAGAAAACAGCAGTTAAGTCACACCTGATGGGAATTTTGTCTTTTTCTAGTCACCTGACACCATAAATTTATCAAATAGTTCTACATTCACTTTGTCAATAGAAAAGCTACTAGAACTATTACATCCTGGTTAAGTGTAAGTTTATTTATCCCATGAAGACGCAGGTAGTTATGACAAGAACATTTATTTCAGATAAAATTGATTACATAGCCAAGGGATACAGTGAAAACTACAATGTACATCTGTAACTTGGAATGCTTGAGATGGTTTCCACTGAGCTCTCACCCCTGATACTCTTCTTCAGTGGTCTGATGCTGTAGCCTAGGTTTATTAGGATTGTGTTCAATCAACCAGTCAGCAAGCCAAGTCTGTGGAACAAAAAAAACCCCAAACATTTTCAGTTTTCTGTTGTTTTCTATTAAGTGTATGTGAGAGTATTAAAAGCATTATTTGAAGCCTCTGATGCAGATACTCTCCTACTGTGCTGCAAAATGAAGACCTTTCAGAAAAAAGGGACATACAAATAAACTGTTTTTTTCTAAACACTCTTGTAAATCTTCACAGCTTATATTGCTTTTGAACAATTCACATTGACCTTTAGAAGACAACTTTTCCTGACAGTGTCTATCTTTGTGTATGTATAAGAACATTTGAGCCATACTTCAAATAACCTGGTCAACTCTGTTTTGGAATGAGGCTGTACACTATGCATGAAACTGAAATTTTTGAAATTCATCTTGCAAGTTTTCCAGCAAATTGTACTTAAATAAGAATGTGGGAGGTAGGAATGCCAGGAGTCCTAACTTCATCTGCCAATGTCTTGGCCTGGCCTTAGGCAAATTAACCCTTTGCCTCAATTTCTCCACTTTTAAAGAGAAGTTTTTAAACACTTTATTTACTTCACATGGCTGTTGAGGATTAGTTTCTGGAATGCTAAGTACAACAAACTCCATACCATACTGTGAAGTGAAAGAACTGATAGAACGGTAGACCAGTAAGGTAAGCAACACTCCCCTTTTATTACCAGGTACAAAAAGATTGGTTTGCAAAGAAAGAGACAACAAGCAGAGCACTACAACAATCCTCACAGGTTAGGCAGCAGTTGCAGAAGAACAGTAAGAACTCAAGACAGAAATGGAAAACAAGCAAACAAACCAACTCCAAATCCCAAACCACCAAAGTCCAAAAGCCCTTAGAAAGACTAGTTGTGAAAAAGAGAAAAATTTAAGTCATTTAAGCCTGAATGTATTTATCCTGTGTTACTTAAGGAATTGGCTAAGACAACCTCTGTGCTACTAGCAAGTATTTGTGAGTGGACAGGTAGTTTCTGGTGCCATCTTCAATAGGAGAGGGAAAAAAAAAAAAAGAAGAAAAAAAAAGAGCAGCCAAATCACTCCAACTTCTCAAGTTCCTGGAAGGATACTAGAAAAGAACCCCAACATTCCATCAATCTCCCTGTAAGTAATCTAGCAGATAGCAAACTGAAAAGCAATAGGCAACACATATTTCTGAAAAAAAGTTGTATCATATCAACATTATTTTCCTTCTGTTACAAGGTCATAGACCTTATGGACAGGGAAGAAGCAAATACCATGTTTTCATTTTAGTGAAGCTATTGACACTACTTCATATACCTTTCCTAGAAGCAAGGAAGGAAAGCATGGTCTCAAAGTTACTATTAGTTACCACATAACTAGCTAGAAAATTGTGCTCAGAATGCAGAGATTAATTGGAAGCAAAAACAAACAATGAGTTACAGAAATGTGACTTATAAGGTAAGATGAAAAAAAATCAGTTTTTAAGATAGTGAAGAGGTGACTGAAGGGGAAAAAAGGATCTTAACGCTCTTCAAATATGCAGTAGGTTGCTGCAAAAGAAGGAGATATTACGTTGTCTCCAATGTCCTCTGGGGATAGTAAAAAAGTAATGGGCTAAAAATTGGAACACATGATTTAGGCTAACTTTTAGTGAAAGCTTTTCAACTAAGTATAATTAATCACTGAAACAGATTGCCTAGAGAGACTGTAGCTTTTCCATCATTTGGAGTGCTAAAGAACAGACCAGACAAACATTTGTTAGGAAAGGTTAGATACAATTGGTCTGGCCTTTGGGCAAAGGGATGGATGAAAAGACTTCATCTCCGTTTTCTAGATTTCAATGGTGACAGTGCCAGACATATAAAGTGAAGAGGTTATAAAGCTGGAATGATCACAGTACATTTAATCTGACCTCATGTATACCACATAGTTCATAGAAACACCCCAGAATTATTTTTCAGGCTTTTTTTCTTAAATGTATCTTTTAGAAAAAATGCAGTGTTGATTAAAAACCTGATAATGACATAGAATCCACCACAACTGCCAGTAAGTTGTCACACTGATTAGTTATCTTCATTCTTAAAGAAATAGTACCATGAATGACTTGAACTTTAAGAATACAAAAAACATTTACCATATTTTTCCAGATGAAAGAAAGCTAATTTTGTTTAGGGACACCACCAACAACTGAAAAACTAACATAAAATTAACTCTAGTTTTTCTACTAAGAATTGTAATTTGAATTACATCCATGGCTAAAAGGAATAATGTGTGAGAGGAAGGCAAGGTGCATCAGCTTGGTAACTAGAAAGGGGTCACAAGACGACAGAAGAATTTTCTGTAGGTCAGTTTGATTATTCAAGATACATTTCACTCAAAAGAATCATAATTGATTTTCCTGGTGAACTGTGGAGCAAGCCAAGTAAATGCTAATCAATGCCATATAGTCAAAATAATAGTTTATGCTAAAGAAGGATTGATAATACTAATTTAGATAAACATAACAATGACAAAATATAAACAGCCTTGCTCAGAACTCTACAGTATTTTACTCAACTGTATAACCACTACGAGTGTGATCAGCATCTAATCTCACTTAGTATCTATTGTATGAGAGCTATTTCATCTCAAACTCACCTCAGAAAGAGTAAATAAAGTAAAAGCTTATATTTGGCATCGTATGATAGTACCCATTTACCTTTCCAGCCATCTGTAACAACTATGTGTTAAAAAGAGTTTTATACAAGTCACCTAAGAACCTGTCATTTTATCAAGGCTGATTTCATTCAGTCCTGGCCCTCATTTCACCTGTTAACAAACCAATCAGCTTCTTGAAAGGCAAATGTTATTTGATTCGCTTCTTAGCGAGTAGCTAAAACAGCACAGCTCTTTAACAAAAGAGCAGTTTTCCTAGATACAGGGACTTTACCGATACAAAGCAAACAACACAATACTGATATACTGTACATACCATTGGATCTGCTGGTTTCTCTTTACACAGTGCAGTGAGCCCAGCTAGTAATGTAGGCTTTACATAAAGGTTCAGGTAATCCCTGGCTCTCTGTCCAGCTGGAATTGGCTCCAAGATCACTGTAAAGAGTAACCACAGGTGTTGGGAAGCAGCTTGTAAAGTGATTAAAAAAGACATTCTTTCAAAGGTTGTTCATATATGAACTGCTGTTTTCCTTAATAAGTTAATAATACATAATGTTTTTTATTGCTTCTCCCACAACAAACTGCAAAGAAACTACCAAAACCCCTTTACAATGGTAATCTTACTAATTATAGCCAATTATGAAAGCAGAGGAAATCTGATCATCTGGGGAAAACCTATATCCTTGAAGATGCACTGTGGGCAGGAGAGAAACAATATATGCCATGTTTAGTACTTTCCTCTTGCAGTGTGAAGCCGGTTTCTGAAGACCCTAAAAACCTCCCCTTAAGTCCTGCTTTGGCATTCGGGTGAGGAGAAGAGACATGGTTTGCAATGGGTTATGTTTGTAGACAAGTGCAACATCTTTTATTAAACGACTTGATACAATTGATAAAAAAAGACAAGTTTTTCTAACAGTTTCCCTTGCACCTTTCTGTCCAATAGCAAAGCCATCTTCCAACTGTTACACTGCAAACAAGAGATCCTCTCCCAGCTTTTCGAGGTTCTATCGCCCATTTTGCTGGCACTTAACTTTGCAATTGCACTATCACGTGAGCATCCAGCTGCTGTTGAACAGTAATTACTCAGCCTGAGCCCCAGAAGAGAGTCAGTCTTCTCAAGCCAACAGGACTCCCCAGGGCTGACAGTGCTAGAAAGACATGCTGGAGTGTAATAGCTTCCCATTTCCTCTCATTTACCAGCTCTGTCTGCTCCAATTCCCACACCACAGAGCTGGAAAAGTAGAAGTAATCCCTGTAACTATAATGGCTCTTCAGATAGATTTTCATAGCAGAAAATATTAGCTTATACATAGAGAGACTCACATTCTCATAAAGCAAACAAACCCAACCTCTTCTAAATCCAATTGTATCTAGAGTCCAGACAGAGACAAGTAATAACAGGGAAGGACACCATCCTCCCAAAGACTGGCAATGTATTATTTATACCATTTTACCTTCTGGAAACATGAATCGAATTTCTCTTTCTGCTGAGGAAATATTGAGGCTGCCGTGGAGCGCATTCCTCAGGTCATCAGTCCCATAGATTGCTCTTAAGCTGAAAACAAGAGAAATAACTGCTTGGTAGGCAACTGCACATCTCTTCCAAGTCTCTACAGTCTGAGAGCATATTAGTCCAATATATATGGACTAATTAACAAGGCATTGGCTTGATATTGTTTTTAAACAGAATAAGTAGCTACCTAAAATGTACATTCATGCACTCAGTGTTCTCCATAAAATGGGTGAACTTTACATGCTAAAAAACCAAAGGTGAAAAGCTGTGTTACACAAAATTTTGCAGGTATCAAGGCACTCCAAATCTGTATCTCTATTACAAAAGAAAAAAGAAAAATGGAGAAATTCTGGTCTCAATTAAATGAAAGACAAAATCCTACTGACTTCACCAAGGCCCATCACTAGTTACCTGTGAGGATGAGTTCTCCTAGCTCTTATGCTGTTCGATGGTCCGAGCAATTCCTTCCAGTATGAGACTGCACAATGTCTAGCAAGAACCATAGCAACTAAAGGCCCGGAACTCATATAGGCTGTTAAATTAGGGAAAAACACTTTTCCATATTGGTCTGCATAAAAGTTGCTGCATTGCTCTGGGCTTAACTGGAGTTTCCGCTTCTATAAAGGGTAAAAGAAAAAAAAAAAAAAGAATCAAAAAAAGCTAAAAAGCATGCTAAATTAAGATAGCTTGCTACCTCAGATCAGACACAGTTCTCTGGTGCAGTGGTATCTTCAAGTGCAGGAGAACAGAGTAACTTCCCAGCCTAATCTGATTCTCCCAGATTTGATTCTCTTTGAGATACAGAGTAACAAACAGCAAGAGTTTTCCAAGTTAATTAAGCAAACAGGTTATTTGAATAAGATGTGATATTAGCCTATGCAAACTCCAGCATTTTATAACTGCTAGGTGACTTAAAGTACAGTCAGGGCAGAAAAAGTGAAGGGCATTACAAGGGCAAGATTTAATTACTCAGCTGCTTCAGCTTAATGTTCTACTTTTAAACAATTTTCTCTTCAGCCCACACCGTTAATTATGCAATCATTCTATTTTTTTCAATTAGTACTCATGTTTTAGGATTCTCACAATAGCTGCCTAGCCTGCAGGTGCCCAGGATTAGGAGGTCTGGGAGGTTATCAGATGGCATAGGGCAGTCACAACAACAGACGTAAAGAAAAAAAAAGTTTAAGTGCATTCTTTGAGCAACACAGAGTACCACAAATTCAGATTCCTTTGGTGCCAAAAGTCGCTGGAGACATCAGAAGACACTATAAACATCTTGGCATTAAAAAAAAAAAAAAAAAAGAGAGAAATTAAATTTCTCTCATCTTCTGATACATTTTGTGTATTAAAAAAAAAAAAGAAAAAGAAAAAAGCAACCACAAAGGGAAAAAATTAAAAAAGAAAAAAATATAGAAAAGGGCCATTTACAAGAATAAGCAAAATGATTACGTTTCCAGGAAAAAACAAACAACCTAAAATCATATCTAGAAGCCCCGTCATCGCTCGCTTGCTGTCACAGAGCCAACCACCACGGCCAAGGGCGCTGCCGAAGCGGTGGCGGGGGAGGAAGGAGGAGAAGAAGAAGGAGGAGGAGGAGG